>NQII01000310.1:703363-763694 GCA_002778355.1 Clitarchus hookeri | reverse complement strand
GGTACATGAGAGGAAATGGAACATATTTTATTCAGGTAGCAATGTCCGAAAATGCCTCATTATAACCGAAATGGCGATTACAGCGCGCAAAGGCGGCGTCAGTTATTAAGAAAGGTGCATGTGAATTAGTACTGTAAACCGGTATATTACACGCACACACCAAAACACACACACACGCACAGAGATAGATAGAGAGAGGGAGATAGAGAGAGAGAGAGAGAGAGAGAGAGAGAGAGAGAGAGAGCGCGTACAGCAGCTGCTCAAAATTGTCTCCTCCGCATTCGATGCATGCTCTGCAGCGCAACAGCATGTTGCGGAGCGCATAATTGAAGATGGCCGGCGTGTTATTGATGGTCTCGAATGCTGCACGAAACCTGGCCTCAAGTTCTTCTCTGGTATTCACAGGAGTGTCGTACACCAGTGGTTTTACGTGGCCACAAAGGTAGAAATCGAAAGGCGTTAGGTCGGGCGAGTGAAGTGGCCAGACAATGGTATATCCTGCTGTGCGTCAAATGGGGCAGTGCAAAACACCTTCAACCTAAAATGTAATGCCCGGTACGTGCTGATACACTGCTCGGTTGCCGCCTAACCCTTCTCGCTGGTATCGTCGTGTTTTGGTATAAGGACGCATTTCCGGACATGGGTACCTTAATAAAAATATGTTATTTTTAATCTCATGTACCACCCCTATTAATTTGTAACTTTTATTCATCCACACCTTATATAATGGCAGGACGTGGTTGGGGCGTTAGGCAGACCGGCTTCTGAACGCGACACGTGGCGCCACTTTGCTCGTCTCCTAGGGACGCCCCGCCGAGACGCCCGGCGTCCATTACGGCGCCGGCGCCGACCTGTTGCGCGTCCCTACGCCTCCGGGGCCAGGCCTCGCCGTGGGAAATATGTGGTCGGGAAGAAGGGGGGCGGGAGAAAGGGTGGTGCCTTGAATTATTAAACCGCGCCCGCTCAGTCATTACTGCATTTCTGATCCCGGGGGAGGAGCCCAGAACAGACGTCGTAAAAGAGTCAGGCGTGGTGAGGGAGAGGAATGTACAGAGCTCGCACGCGATATTCGGTCCTAACGACCCGCGCTTAACGAGCCACGACAACCTCGCATTAAAACGGCGACGATATACGAAAACCGACCCTCCGTCCGCCGACGTCAGCTTGGAGATGGCGTGAACTCTCTCACTCGTGATCGTTAAAAATGTCTTTTTACAGCACCGCGACGATGTGATACTTTGATTTGGACAATACCGTCGGCGCACTAAAAGGGGAAGGATTTTAACACGCTCAACTAAACTTGCAAGCGGTTTAAAATGGCTAATTACGCGAATTAAGCGGGTTCACACAAGGAGGTTTCAAGTTCGAACACCGGGCGAGTCGTCGATGTGTATGCTGACTTCACGTAATTTATTATCCGCGAATTGAGCAAACGACACTTTCCGCCGAAAGCTGTGTGTTAACTTGCCACGATGTGTACTGCTCAGAACGGCAGTAGCTGAGATTTCCCCATCTTTACGACTCGTGTCTCTCCCGATTCCAATATAAACGCCAACCCAGCAGTATTGCTAACCATAACCGAATTCGGCTACTTGTAGCTTAATTTTATGTATTTTTAGCTTTTAGCTCAATGGGCGTAGCCACGNCAGCAGTATTGCTAACCATAACCGAATTCGGCTACTTGTAGCTTAATTTTATGTATTTTTAGCTTTTAGCTCAATGGAAANCTCTCCCGATTCCAATATAAACGCCAACCCAGCAGTATTGCTAACCATAACCGAATTCGGCTACTTGTAGCTTAATTTTATGTATTTTTAGCTTTTAGCTCAATGGGCGTAGCCACGAATGTCTATGCAAAGAAACTGCCGTTTCCACCTAGTGACCATTTATTTTTGAATTTTAATTACTTGTATAATACATTTGTCTTTTTCAGAAAGACACCGGTCATACTCTGGCCTTTGAATTGACAATGCTAATAATATGTCAATTTCTCAGGAAAAAGGTTCTCACAGAACCACAATATGTTCGCAATATTTTGAACAAAAATTAATTTCTTCTTTGAAGAGTCTAATTAAGAATGCATCACTAAGACTGGTATTCATAAACCTTTCATGACGGAGATGCGAGTCACATTCGGCGCGCATCTTATTTTGGCAGGAAACGAGTATGAGAAGAGATTTGGGCGGCTCTTAACATCGAGGTCTTAAGAGCCAATGAGAGTGAAGTAAGGTGAGTATGGAGCAGCGCCGGAATGAAAGGGTGGGGAAACGGGATATCCCGAGAAAATCCGCCGACCTGCGGTATTATCCGGCCACACCCGATTGAACAGGGCCACCCGAAGTTACAGTTCTGACGTGTACCGATTTCCTGCGGAACTGGCAAGGCGATGACGCAATGCAGACCTGCGCAATNTTCCTGCGGAACTGGCAAGGCGATGACGCAATGCAGACCTGTGCAATGGAACCTTGGCACTAGACGGCAGTCAACACGTTTTAAAAATAAAATTACAGTGTCAAATTAACTGCCATACAAAACTGGCGGAGCTATACACATTTTAAAACGCTGCGTGCACTGTGACCCACCTGTATCAACGTAGGATCACTGAAAGAGTAAGGCAAAACATTGGCAAGAGTGGTGTTGGCGAGGCGCGTTANATGGAACCTTGGCACTAGACGGCAGTCAACACGTTTTAAAAATAAAATTACAGTGTCAAATTAACTGCCATACAAAATTGGCGGAGCTATACACATTTTAAACGCTGCGTGCACTGTGACCCACCTGTATCAACGTAGGATCACTGAAAGAGTAAGGCAAAACATTGGCAAGAGTGGTGTTGGCGAGGCGCGTTTACAAAAAGGCTTTTCAAGCTCAGAAGATAAACCATAAAAATAACATACAAATGAATGCATAAGAAGTTAATAAATNAACAAAAAGGCTTTTCAAGCTCAGAAGATAAACCATAAAAATAACATACAAATGAATGCATAAGAAGTTAATAAATCATCATCATTTGTTAAAAAAGAGGTTATATTTTGCATTTTTTAAGTGTGACATCAGTTAGTGATATCATGGTTTTGGAGTCTGTAATCGTGATACTTGAGCGAGTTATAAGAATGTACATGAATATATTTATCTGTACTCACGGCCTCAAGAATTTCAGGAATTTGATGGCAAAGTATATATCAAATATTTGCATTTTTATTATACCATTTTGACTAGACTGTACTTCTTATATTCGCCCTGTGCTACTGCAAGCCAGTGAAAAACAGGAAACCCCAAAGAATTTAGCATTACTAACATTAGTGGCTCGAGTAAACAGAAGACTTTAGAAATCCAGCATGATCCAAAGTAAACTCGCATCTCCATCTATATTCTACAGGCCGAATTATATGGGGAGTTAGTGAATATAAATAGTAAGGCTAGTTTGACAGTCAGTTGCGTATAGGTACACGTCTGCACAGAACGTGTAAGAAAAAGTGTGGTTTATAGTGAATGTACTAGCTTTATGTTAAACCAGCCATACGGGATAATAAACTAATTTGATTTTTGTGAAGTAATGCTTTATTAAGTAACTAACACACACATCTTATAAATATATTTGGCAACTTATAAAATAAAAAGTATTTATTTATTTTTTATTTAATTTTAAATTTAACTATTAAATTATATGTTTTAAGTTTTTCTTTCTATCGAAAATAAATGCAGCAAATACTTATTATCTTTTCCCATTCAATCCCACTGGCTAAAGACGTTATGCACACGATACGAAATAAAAAGGATCACCATTCCGCAGAGGTCTACCCACGTTGAGGATGCTTCCAACACGACACGTGCACTATAGCCATGAACTGTGTCGTAAGGAATATCTACATTCACTTTCATATACACACATTTTTCACTGCGAACAAAGCCCAAACTGAAATACAAACTCTGGGGAGCTGCCCATGTTTTCTAAGAGAGCTAAAAATGAGGTAGACCTACTTTTGTCTTCTACGCTTATCCGCAACATTCGAGTCGCCCATCGCCAGTTACTGTTAAAGTCACGTGGTCAGCAGTGAAGAAAGTGTTTGTTTACAGTAAATTTTAAATATACTCACACTTTTTATATGGTCTATTCGCGGTTTCGTCACACGTTTTGAATCAAACCTTTAGAAGAACCCCGATGCATGGCGTGCTTGGTTATTTCCTAAATATGCCATGCTTCACAGGTTTTTTTTTTTTACTTGTGTTAACACAAAAAAAAACTTATTTTAGGTTAAGTTATATTTTTACTTTTAGTTTTCTTTAAATTATAATATTTCCATGATAATCAATATGGACAAAACAGGCAAAAATAGGTGTGTTGGTAATGCCTAGTAAGAAATAGTTCTTAAGCAAAATTTTATTACACTGAGTGCGCACAAATATGGTGCTTTATCCCTTTGGTGTAATTTTCTTTACCCGGTTAAGCTTTGTTTGAATGAGATGAAGGAATATCCTAGAAGTAGAACTTTAGCAGGGCTTCACAAAAGTGTGAAGTAACCGCGAATGGGCTTTAGCTAGAATACTTTGACTTACTTGAATATATTCGAGTTGCATTACAACTAGATAAGAGGAAGTGTAGAAACATCTCAAAGTACCTACTTAGGCAAACAATGTTTCCAGTGTAAACGTGTCTGAGCCACCATGTTTCCTTTACGGCAGTATTTCCCAAAGTATGGGTCGCGACCCACTGGTGGGTCGCAGACTAAAATTTGGTTGGCCCCGAAAAATATAATTTCATACATAAACATATGCATGAGTTATAAATGTTATAATTTAGAACCTACACACATGCAATGCAACTGCCAATCAGACGTAAAATACTACGCAGAGTACGCAGTGAATGTGACCCCCACTACCGTGTCGCCATCCCCGCGGCCAACAATAGCAGCCAAAATGTTTTTTAAACTAAATTAGTTATACAACACATTGTGTCATGCTGTTTGATTGGGTATCTTTTTCATTAAAATGGTTCTTTAATACTTCAACTTTTTAAACTATTTTATTAATCCTACTACCCTTCACNGAGTTATAAATGTTATAATTTAGAACCTACACACATGCAATGCAACTGCCAATCAGACGTAAAATACTACGCAGAGAACGCAGTGAATGTGACCCCCACTACCGTGTCGCCATCCCCGCGGCCAACAATAGCAGCCAAAATGTTTTTTAAACTAAATTAGTTATACAACACATTGTGT
The DNA here is from genome assembly GCA_002778355.1 of Clitarchus hookeri. Classification (NCBI taxonomy): domain Eukaryota; kingdom Metazoa; phylum Arthropoda; class Insecta; order Phasmatodea; family Phasmatidae; genus Clitarchus; species Clitarchus hookeri. The sequence continues at coordinate 758,469 of NQII01000310.1, read as the reverse complement.
CATGCTGTTTGATTGGGTATCTTTTTCATTAAAATGGTTCTTTACTACTTCAACTTTTTAAACTATTTTATTAATCCTACTACCCTTCACTTGCTTACGCTACGTAAGAAATACAACGTGAACATGATGGAACAGCGAAACGGTACGTTTCTCGCATAAGGCATTAAAGTGGGTCCTGAACTTTGGCTTTTTTTTTTAATGGGTCGCGGTTCATAGAATTTTGGTAATCACTGCTCTACGGAGCAGACAGTGCGTGCTAGCACAGTCTGGCGTAGGTCTTGTTCCTCCGCCGGCCGACACGAGGCTCAAGTGGAAGGGGCTGTTGCGGTCGACCCTGTCTGTACCTTGCCTGACGTAACTGACTTAATCCCCGCAAAGCAAGTAGTACCGGGAGGACGAGAGGGACGTGATCCTACGTGTAGTCCCTTTCGCGTATTTTGGTACATGCAGAATCAAGCCTTTCGAGAAAAAAAAATNAGGGACGTGATCCTACGTGTAGTCCCTTTCGCGTATTTTGGTACATGCAGAATCAAGCCTTTCGAGAAAAAAAAATTCCGTTCCGTAGTTACACTTATTTTAAAGTAAACGCTAACTGGATTATGGACTAAGCTGGTTTTACTGTGAATTTTTAAAGGGTCTACTTGGTTTATTATTTCAACCCAACTTGCTCTCTTCTACGCAGATGACAATTATAATTGTCAAAGGTACTCATTAGAGCTGTGCGATATCCACTTTTCAATATCGTTTCGAAATAAGTTGANGACAATTATAATTGTCAAAGGTACTCATTAGAGCTGTGCGATATCCACTTTTCAATATCGTTTCGAAATAAGTTGACCATATCGGAGTGGAGTGGAGGAATTTTGGCGCCTCTTAACAACGAGGTCTTTAGAGCTGATGAGGGTGAAGCGAGGTGTAAATAGAACAGCACCGTAATGCAAGAGCGGAGAAGCGGGATATTCCCGAGAAAATCTGCCAGTCAGCGGCATCGTCCGGCACGATTCTCACCTGTGAAAGTCTGGAGGCGGCCCAGCCGGGAATCGAACCCGGTTCACCTTGATGGGAGGCGAGCACTCTAGTCGCCGCTCCACTGAGACCCCCTTGACCATATCGTCATCGGTGGTATGTATCGTTCCCAGAGAGTATTGAACATGGATGGCGATATAGCGCAAATACCGGTCATATTACTACCGCTAATATTACATCTTACCACAATCGTATATCACCAATATCGTGATATGCGATATATTTTTCTAAATTGTTTGACCATAAGTCAGTTTTGAAATCGTTTCGTGATCGATAAATCGCAATATCGCCCAGCTCTAGTAGGCCTACTCATTGGCCGACCTAGTGATAAAGTACGATTGTTAGAAACACACATGTTGAAATTACGCCAACTTCAACTCTATATTAAACAAAAAATTAAATTTAATATGTATTGAATTGAAATACTATACTCTGTAACGAGAATGAACCAGCGGATAACTAAGTGGTTTAAACTATGCATGGCCTCTCTTACAACTGGGGTCAACGGATCGATTTCAGGCCGTCCGTCGGACGAGAAATTTTCGGCCGAGGTTTTCGTGTTGGGAACGTGGCGGACACTGCACTGACGNTTTCAGGCCGTCCGTCGGACGAGAAATTTTCGGCCGAGGTTTTCGTGTTGGGAACGTGGCGGACACTGCACTGACGTGGCGTGAACTGCACTGACGTGGCGTGAACGGAGAGGGAAAATGGGGTAGAGTGCGCAATCGAGTTAGCTAAAAGCCACTCTCCATGTTCCACGATTGAATTGCTTACCTGCCAATAGTACTATCAAAAACAACGTGTGTAGCATTTCAAGTTAGAACACTGTTTATGGAAGTAAGTGGTTTTAGATGTTTGTACACATCCTTCAACCTAATTTTAATGCAGCTGGACAACATTGAAGTTGGTCAAAGTACATTACTCTTGCAAGAGGGATGGTCTGTTGGAAAAACTCAAATGTAAACAAACACGTTCATCACTGTTGGTCATGTGACTAACAGTTTTAGCGACGACCGACGAGTTAATTTTGGGGGTATGCGCAGTAGACGGAATCAGTCTACCTCTAATACATGGGTGTGAAAGTTTTCCCGGTTCTTCCTCTGTCTTCATTCCGCCACTGCTTTATNAATCAGTCTACCTCTAATACATGGGTGTGAAAGTTTTCCCGGTTCTTCCTCTGTCTTCATTCCGCCACTGCTTTATTCTCATCTCATTCATTCTTTTTACTGGTTGGGAGTGACACAGGCGTGTTCCTCGTGTAAGGTATCTGGCCGCCTTGGCGCCAGACTCCTCTCATCCATGGCGATTCTGCCGGAAGGTGGAAACACCATGCGCAATTTACATCGCTTTTTAATACGAACTCGAGGGTATTGAGGATGTTAAATTACTTCTACATATTATCCGTATATTTTACGGGCCAAAAATATATTAATGGAAATTTGATAAAAATTCACATCAACGGCTAAATGATATACAGTTAATTTCTAAGCACAATTTCCAGTATAATTTAGGTTAAAAACTCGTGAAGATAGTTATTTGAATACAGCGTTTAGTTTTAACTGATGTGTTTTCTGATTGTTGGAACTCCAAAAAGCAAATTTATTTGAAATGTACCACTTTACTTCGCTTGAGAAATGGGTTTAACATCCGGCTATTTTAACTTTGAGTTTTATCATGAAACTTATAATTTAAATGAGTGGACCACGTAGTGAATGTTCATGAATATTCTCCATGTCATTCTGGTAACTTCAATAATCATTTATAGCTGTAGCGAAACATGTTAACTACGTACAATTTTCAGATGATGTATAGCACAAGATATACATGTAACATTTTGCCATCTCTCTCTTTACTAGTGTTTACAAATTATTTTACTGCGAGTATACTTTGGACCAAAATAATATTCCATATACGNCATCTCTCTCTTTACTAGTGTTTACAAATTATTTTACTGCGAGTATACTTTGGACCAAAATAATATTCCATATACGAAATCAAAAAAATAAAATATACCAAAAATGTTGAAAATATTTTTTGAAACTTGAATAGTTTTAAAGTATGGCACAGTTTTTCCCTATTCGCAGGAAGCGTTACTCCAAGTATTCCACTCAGTATTAACCGTTAAANCATCATTCTCTTTACTAGTGTTTACAAATTATTTTACTGCGAGTATACTTTGGACCAAAATAATATTCCATATACGCAATCAAAAAAATAAAATATACCAAAAATGTTGAAAATATTTTTTGAAACTTGAATAGTTTTANCTGCGAGTATACTTTGGACCAAAATAATATTCCATATACGCAATCAAAAAAATAAAATATACCAAAAATGTTGAAAATATTTTTTGAAACTTGAATAGTTTTAAAGTATGGCACAGTTTTTCCCTATTCGCAGGAAGCGTTACTCCAAGTATTCCACTCAGTATTAACCGTTAAAATATACGCTGTTAGAACACATTTTTGTTAAAAATCTGATTTCGACAGCGCTCAATAAACCACAAAACAGTAAACTTGCAGTAAGGCATATGTAAAAAAAAAATCTTACTGGAGATGAAACGTTTTGCACCGAAGCCACTTAATTTTGGTAATTTTTAATTTTGTACAAATAATGAATAGCACATTTGTGAGTGTAAAAATTCACTGGTGCTTGATCGATGCATTAATACTATAACAAGCACCTCGAGCGTTGCCAGGTTCGTTAGCGATAGAGATCTTAATCAAATAAAAGAACTCAATTAAACTCTCTAGTTTATTTTCAGTGCTACAAAAAACATATAAACACATATTTCTTCCACAATGTAGGCCTACTATAATGCACTCACTCACAGTCCTCTGTAAAAATAAGAAACTACAACTGAATACCAAATTACATTAATTGATTAAAAATAGTTAGTCCTGCTGACACAAACTATGTAGTCGAATTTTCTAAATCGGTCCAGTCGTACCAACGCGTCAATCTCTCGTGATCTCCTACCTCCACTCCGGCGTCCGGGTCCACTACAAACACCGCTACACTTGTCCGCGAGAATGCGCAGGAGTCGCTCAGACTTTTTGTAGCGGCCAACCAAGTCCAGTCAAGTATTCTCATCACCCCCGCATCTATTTATATTCTTGGTGATGTGGGGTTAAAGCTTGTCCCTTTATAGCAAATCATTGTGTTGTTTATATTTTGACTTTTCCATCCTTCGGCTCTCTCAGGCTACATAACTTAAGTTTTTATTTTACCTGGTTACAAGCGGGCTCCAATATCGTTATTTTTTATTTTTAATGCTTTGTGTACTATCGCCGCCTTGATTATTACTTTATATAAGTGAATTCTTTATTCTATTGACAGTTTCGCGGAGGGTGAGAGGGGCGCGGNGCCGCCTTGATTATTACTTTATATAAGTGAATTCTTTATTCTATTGACAGTTTCGCGGAGGGTGAGAGGGGCGCGGTTTATCTTGCCATCCAAGCTGGATTTCCAGCAGCATGAAGGTCGTTCTATATTTTATAATATTACTTCTACTTTCCTTCAGTGAAGATTATCGTCATTTAATTCTCATGTTCCATTGCCACGGACATATCCAGTCTCATTTACCTTGNTTTCCTTCAGTGAAGATTATCGTCATTTAATTCTCATGTTCCATTGCCACGGACATATCCAGTCTCATTTACCTTGGTTCCTAACCTAGGTCATTGTTCCTCCGTTAATCACATTCCTTGTACGTTGCCATGTCTGCACCATGTCTTCCAACTTCTTCATAGTGCAGNCATTGTTCCTCCGTTAATCACATTCCTTGTACGTTGCCATGTCTGCACCATGTCTTCCAACTTCTTCATAGTGCAGGCCAAAGCCTCCCCCAACACGTCACTTGCTTTCTGACGAATTCTTTGAAAGTTGTCTAACTCTTTTCAATGAGATTACCCAGGCTGTAAACGCCGCCGCCCGCCATGTATCGCCATCCAAATTCGAGAAAGAACTTTCGTTGGCTGGGTAAGGACTGTAATCACACCGGCGTTGATCCTTTCTGGATAATTCCGCACATACGCATGCCACAGATGAGCCAATCCAGCGTGCAGAGGTGGCCTGACCGAAGGAGGCAATACCCGACTTTCTGGAAGATATTGGTCGCCGCCACGTGTAAGATGTCAATTACGGACACGACACACCTTATCTCTCCTAGCCGCGCCCTGCACAGTGTAATCTAAGGCTGTGCTCAGTCCTTGCGGAGGCGTGAGTTAAGATGGCCGCCGGCTGGTGATAGTCGGCGTTTGGGGAAGGACGGAATGCTGGACTACAACAAGACTTTCCTTACGTCTATGGAAATGTTAATTTCATGACGCGATCGAAGAATATACAGTAAGACGGAAACAGAAAATAGGCCGGGCTTTAACAAAAGGAGCTCATTTAAGTGCATCGCATGTCTTATCATGCATTACCTCTAAGCGAAAGCCACTGAACAGGCATACCGTATTTTCGTCGGCAACTCGTCTCTATGATACTTCCAGAAGTAAAACTATAGTTTTATGGTGTAGGCTAATATTAGTGACGAATGTGAGATGGAAGTTCCTATACTGCAATCATGTAACGGAGTTCCCGTGTAAAAAAAATAAAGACAGCTAGTCTTCGGGCAGGAAATTTTTCTTCGGTGTTATTCTTAAAGACATCATGAAAATANTAAAAAAAATAAAGACAGCTAGTCTTCGGGCAGGAAATTTTTCTTCGGTGTTATTCTTAAAGACATCATGAAAATACGTTAAGCAGTTTTTGAATAGAATTGTTTCTTACTGAAGGTCTGTTCATATTCTTGTGATCTGGACGGACGGCATCCTTAACTACCAAAATATTATAAAAATACACAATTAAATGATTTACAATGAACTATGTAGGCTACCTTTATTTTACTCGACTTTGTAAAAACCGTGCTGTTGTGCTAAGTTGAAGTAATTTGAGGGTGGCTACAAACAAATATTATGGTATAGAACAAAAGGACATGCTTTTATACCTCATCTGGGATTCGAAATCGGAACCTCCATAGTCTTAAGGCGCCTAGCGAATTCGGCCACGCATGTCATCAGCTCTGAGCATTCCTTTGCTGGAGTTTGTCATGTGGAGATAATCATAACTGTATCCTCTGTGAGTTACAATAGTTGCATACTGAGATAGTGTAAGTCATACCTACTTTAACAAAACAACAAAGACTATTAGGATGTGCCTAGTCAATTTCAAAACACGGAAATGGTGCTACATCTCATCACCTCGTTCAGCTACTACACGTTGACCAAAGTTACCAGCTACACATCCGCGTCGGACGACCTGCAGGTTATAGAGTCCACAATACTCTGCATATTCGAGTTTGAACCATTCATCCACTGACTGCTGTCACTGGGATTATTAAGTTTCACACCTGACTCGGACTTCATCCTTGTTNGTTTGAACCATTCATCCACTGACTGCTGTCACTGGGATTATTAAGTTTCACACCTGACTCGGACTTCATCCTTGTTACCTTGCAGATTTGTTACCGACTTAAAGCCCAGCAAGGACGCGTCTGCTAATTCGTTACGTAATTATAAAGTGACTTAATGGTGCCCATGTTTGTCCTCAAATGAATCCGCGAAAATTCCCCGGTCTCTACAACACATTAACAGCTGACTCAGGCGAACACGGGCAATTACAATGCGGGGCGCACACCTCGGGCCGGCGCCGAAGCCTCATAGGCGCCCAACATTGCGGCGCGGAAGTTCGCCAGAAGCACTCCTAATTCACCGGGCCCGCGCACAATCATCGCCGGCAATGAACGTCCATGAGGTTTGGAGGGGTTGTGGGGGGGGGGATGAGAGGATTTCAGCCCCAGCATCCGGACGTCCTGCATCTTTTCCCAACCCTCCATCCCGAGGGGGAAGGAGTTGTGGCGCCTCCGAGATAGACGCCACCCACGCCTGTTGTAAACCATGGTGGCGGGAGAGGAAGGGGGTGGGCTGCTTGTTCGCCCGAGACACAATGGCGGGAAATTACAAAAGAGGGAAGGGGAAGGGGGTGCGCTTTCTTCCCGCAATCCTTGCCCCCTGGGCCGACACCATAACCCCCTCCCAGTAATATTGTACGCAGCTCAGGCACCAAGAGTTTCCAAACCAATTTGTATGCAAATAACCACCCGCCGCACCCCTTTTTCCCTTACATTCCTTCCCCTCCCCCGCCCCTGCAACACCAACCCACTTGTCTCCTCCGCACGCATACACAACCCCCTCGGCGCTCCGGTATCCGCGACTGTTCGCGCCGTGGAAGGAGGAAAGAGGGTCGGAAGGGGAACACTATTTCACACACGGGGAAGATGCATCGCTTCCTGCGGAAGACTACGTGAGCTGCAAGGGAGCCGCGAGTAACCTCCTCCTCACCGACAACGATCCTTCTCCCTCGGCAACAACGCGACACCGCGCCATGCTACAAAACTAACACCCACACAGAGGACCTGCCCCCGACACCCTTGCAAGGGAGAGCCGCCTTAACGCATGGCCATGCCGGACAGTTGCTATAAAGCTGTGCTGTGATATGCTGCCAAACAAACATTATAGGTATAGGTTGTTCTTGGTAAACTGGGCAATTTTGAAAGCAAAGCTTAAGATCCACCTGTACGCATGTTGTGTATTCTTCCACTAGATGGCAAAAAACATTGCCATGGGCCTCGTCGCTTTATTCGTGCGTCGGTCAAGAGTAAATGTGAAATTATTAGAAAAGCAGCCATTTTCAATATTCTTACATTTATATGAATTTATAAAAAACATAAAGTAAAAGAAAATATTTTACTATTCACACACGTTTTATTAGCACATTTAATTTAACGCTAGGCCATGGAACTACTTTCCCTCCGTCGTTGTCAACTCGTAGCACTCGGTGTTCCCGTTAAAATATAATCAGGTAGAGGCAGTGACATTTTCCAAAGGTTGATTTCGAAAGTGCTCACTTTACCGTGAACAGCCTTTACTAAACTAACAACGCATTATTCTGAAAAATATATTTAACATTTGAGTTACTGGAGGTAGCCTTGAACCAGCCAGGACACCTGTATACCACCTGATTAATTTGCTTTTGTCAGCAAAGCCTCTAAGATTTCTTGCAAAGTGTGGTGTTTGTTATGAACCAAAATGTGAACCATTAACTGTATAAAATACAACGGGGTTACCAAAATATTTAATTTAAAACGCGACTTTACCTTGTCAGGCACTAGGTTAAACCAAATTACTGAAATTAATATGAGTTTGGATTTAGGAATAGATATATTTGGGCGGTCGTACATATAATGGCGCCAAATGAATTTCTCTACTTGGAGTTGAAGGGAGGCTACATGATGCTGAAACAGTTAGGTATAAAATAATTACGTATTTGTTTCCTTGTAAGTTTGGTATTCACCCAAGTATCCCACAAATACATCTCTGAATAAAACTGACCCAACTATTAAATAACGTGATTCGCACATGTGTCTAAATACTAGTTTACACTCAAGTGAATACGCGAAAATTTCCGAGCCTTACCTATTCGTAATTTCGCAACGGTGCAAAAAAATCCTTACAATAGATTACAAAACATGAGCTGATGCTGTCCAAATGTCTTTACATCAGCCTCGGCACCAGAAGGTAGTAGATACTTTACACGCTATTTGGAATTTGTGCAATTAGCATGAACTTTGAATAAAGCATGAATTAATACTTATAAATAAAGTAAACCAGCGAGTTTTTCTGTTCGAAATAAAATTATTATAGAAATACATAGGCTCGTTTTAAAAACAAGGCACATAAAATATATTTCTGAGCTATGTATAATGATTTTTTCATAAAAATATACATATTTTTAGGAATTTTATAGAAATGATTTTTAACTGTCTGAACTTTTACTTTACAATTGCATTGTGTATGTGTAATTTCGTCAAAGGAAAGTAAACGTAAAGTCAAATGCTAAAATTTTCTATTGTGTAAGGAGGGCCTTTACTCGAGAAAAATTCAGCACTGTTCGAACAAGCCTGACATTTGGGTGTAGTTATGGCCATTTACCAGTTGACAATTTCGTGATATACTAAATACGTTATTTAGTAATGTTCAATTAGAACACTGTCGATAGTCATTTGTTTACCGCGATAGTGCTATCTGTAGAGCAAAGTTTGTAGTATGGAACTCTGAATTGCGTATCACGCACTTTTTAGCATGGCATTTTCACGTGCCTATTATCGAAAATGAATTTCCATATGAATAAACACAATCTTACAATATATATTTGGTTGTGTCTATATTTAAATTTATTACACTACATATCATCGGCTCTCAATACCTTGCTGACAAGAGCCGCCCAACCTCTCTACTCCGCTCCACTTAATGGTATGAAACTAACAAAAATATTCCTTGTCAATCACTGCTCACGTAACAGGCCTTGCACTTACTACCGTAAGAATCAAATTATATATATAATTTTTTCTGCATAATCATGCATCAAAGCAACAATTATTACTAGTGCTGTTATGTAAATTATACAAAATAACTTACTTGCAAGGGTGAAATCGTATATACCGTAAAATGATGTAACGAGCTATATCAAGAAATCAAAAAAAGGAAACTTTATATAAACTTCCTGCATTTTTCTGTGTACGAATAAACCCGAATTTTAGAAACATTACGTACCCCCTCCCACGTTTCTAAAAACTAATTAAGGCAAGCTAGATCATTTAATTTGTGCAACCTAAAATGAGTAAAATTAATAACGATTAAAGTGTGATTTTTTTTTTTTTTTTACTTCTAGGGATGATATTACGTGTCAGTCTGAAAGATGGAGTAATAAAATAAAATTACGCCCACTGACCACTTACGGGGAAGTAATTATTACACTGCATTACTATTAAAGTAGGAGCCACGAAAGTTATTATGTGTATAACTAAAATAAATGTACAGAAAATAAATGATTAAGAAATATTTTTTTTAATTATAACTACTATTTATTTTACATACAACCACAGTAATTATTGTGTTTGCCCTACTTGAAAATTTTCTTGCAAAATGTGCTTTCAAAAGCATGCAAGACGGAAATACGCCTACATTTTTATTAAAAATTACTCTCATCAATTTCATTTTTAAACATTAAAATACGTAAATTCTAGCAAAAATTTTACAATACTACAAAATACACGAATTCATCTTTCATATGTAACATAAATTGTACTTTTCTCACAATTTTGGCAGCGTGTGTACACATTGTTAAGGATGTTAAAGTACCCAAAATGAATGTCTATATTTTAAGAATAATTCACAACTGTGTTTTACTACATCAAATAGTGCATTGATAAAAATATCGAAAACCATGGAAAAATAATTTATAAAACTTAATGGTGGGAAATACAGGAACTTCTAATTTATATATATTGCAACACAAATTTAAAATTTTTGCATAATTATCATGTTTAGCTACAGTTCAAATAAATTGCTTATTTAATTCGAATAGGTTAAAGAAATATCATGGCATTTCTTCCAGTGGTTCGGCCATAATTTTATTTTAAGTGTTACAATTAAATTGAAATCCAAAATAGCCAGAAGTTAAACCCTAATCGCAGGCGAACAAAATCCCACAGTTCAAAGAAATTTCTTCGTAGCGTTCCTAAATCTTCAGAAAACGCTTTAACTAAAATAAAATATTGTGCTCGTATAACTTTTTGAAATTAGTTTGAGCCAAATTTTAAGGTTAATACGCCGTTAATTCTACTAAATAAATACGCAAGATTTATTTTTAAACTGATTTAGCATTTTTATCAAATAATTATTTATATTTTGTAGTCAAACTGCAAAATATCTTTAAATTATAGAAACAGCCATACGAGTTATGCATGCTACAGTCGGGTGTAGTGCTTCAATGGAAGTCGCTCTCTTTCTACTGTAAGATCATTTTTCCAGCCATACACTCAGCCTCGATAACGGGTATTCAATAATAAACGCTATAAGTTATTTTAATGATTGAAAACCAACCAACCGAAGGCTATTTCATGAGGCGCCACCATGATTGTGCTGTTACCGTGCCATTCGCATGTCTGTTTCAGATTTCCTTCTACAGAGGTCTTTCTCATGGTATTTTACAGTCAATTTTAATCCGTAAATTATACGTCAAACTCCACGAGGGTGTTGGAGCGTCCTCGCCTCCCTCTACAGCAACTCACCATTCCCATCGCGCACTCGTAGATATAAGTGTGTCGCTACAAAACTGACAAAATTACACAAAAAAAATGTACTTATTTTTAATACTTTAAGGCACTGTTCTCTTTTTCATACCAAGATTACGAGACGCCGTTTTATAATCGTAGTTATATAAATGCATCCGCCTTCAAAATAATTAGTCCTGCCAGTGTTAATTATAGATCAGTACTTACGTACTCACAGCTTACACACCATATTTTTGTTACAAATGTCTCGTACCACATTATTGGCGTTTCTCATTTAGTAAAATTAAGAAATTTACACCTTTGACAGGCGCAAAATGAGAGTTAAGAAAACTGTCTAAAACCGAAGCTGAACCTTATGAAGCCAAGGTTCCAAAACGCTTAAAATGTTTTTGACATAGTTGATACATCGTAGTAAAATTATGCTTGTCAAGAATGTCTCATACGTGTAAAAAATAAGTGGCATGAAGAATACGCCAGCATGCTTTCCATTTTCTCGCAGAAACGTTTTTTAAGTTGGTACAAAGTTAATTTAATAACAAATTTTTCAAAAAAATATAATAAACATTTATTCGAAATTTTAGACCATTGTGCATTCCTAGGCCATGTGTCGATGTGCCAATAAAATAATACTGTAACATTATTAGAAAAAAACAGCTATGTTAGCACTATTCAACTATTATATTCATGAACACAAAACAAATTCTAGTGGCCACCAATGCAATTGTTACACTTTGAACAAAATTTTCAGATCTGAACTACGTATTCGTGACATCATTTTTACGCTTTAAATTTACAGGGCCGCATTTATGCGTGAATACATCTCTAAAATCAGACCGCCACGTGAGGCACCAGAACGGAAACGGCAATGCAACGTTTGAAGGGTGAACATTTCCCGTCCTTATAAGCCATAGTATAAAAAATAAATAAAAATAATAACGAAAATTTGTGTACATAAAAATAACATTTTCAACCATTGGCGAAATTCCGGAGCGAAAACGTTGCTTCCAACAGGTTAGATGTGAAACGCGTATACGCTCCAGTAGACAGAATAACATTTTATGGGCTGTTGCAGTTTGCTTTCGTTAAATTCTTACCTCACTTGAACACATAGTGCTCTCCTACTGTGTCAAAAAAGTCTCTTAATGTTTTCCTGTGTTAGAGTGTATGACCATTTCCAAGTACAGCAATTACTTTAGCGATTATATTGGATAGTGTATATAAGTCCATCATTCAGAGTAAAGTATTTTATGAAGGAAGAATTTTCTCTCGCCACGTAATGTGTTTGGAAGACTTTTATTTTTTCATCGTAGGTTCTTTTCTTCCTGGTGTAAAGAATAACATTAAGTATATGGGTGTTGGAAGTGTTGAACGTAATGAAAAGTTCCCGAGACTGTTTGAGCAAGTGATATTTGGCAGTTCTGTACGAAATATACACTGTTAAAAAATGTTCCTTACTTTTACGAAAAAGTGGAGGTAAACGTTATCCAGAACTGTCCGTAGACATACCGACTTTCAAAAAGGACTTTCCGTTAATTTCACAAAACTTTCCGAGAATTTACGGAACCTCTCCTTTAATTTCTAAGTTTGTTTTCTGTACTTCTAGTTGTAAAAAAACCCTAAATTTTCGTCATGTGTGTGTTTAACTGTGTATAAAAAACACAAAGTTAAAATATTTAATATGTAACCAAGATGCCAAAAAAACGCCCATGACTCCAAACTCTCGCCTACAGCTATCCCACGACATCTTCGGTATACCTTTGGTATTTCTGGTACAGTCACATAAGTAACGTATCCAGATTATATTAAAGTTAGTGTATTTTAAGTGTTGGTAAATTATACGGACGCCCGATGCTACTTTGAAAGAATAGGTATTAGCGGCGTGGATTACCTAACTGTCGCAGAAAGGATGACTTTCTAGTTACAGTGGCGAAGAAAGCTTCGTATGGACTCGGCATTGTTCGTCTCCGAAACCCGAAGCTATGGGAAATACGGAGACTTCCCATATTTCGTATTTACAGAGCCCAACTCTATTTTTTGTCATCGCAGATTGCGTTTCCGTATATTTAATGTACACTTACATAACCATATCTGTAAATGTACGGACATGTGCAACATTGTACAAGCCACTGTTGGGGGTATATGCAGAAGTTGAGCTCATGCCTAGTGTATGGTCCAGAACACACCCCCATGGAAAGACTGGGAAGGGTGTTGGCATTTGCGGCTCGAGGCATGGGAACCCCACGGGATGATGTTNCCCCGGGGAGAAGCGTGTTCCACAGCCGGGAAGAGGGGGCCACGTAACACGTGCAGGCGCCATATTGACTGGCAGTTGGCGCCGGCTGTATCAACACCCGACACACACCCCCGACTAGGGGTGCGCAGTCGACTATAAACACCCTGGCGACGTTGCTCCTGGCTAACTGGCGACGAGCCGAGATTGACGCAAAATATGACGGAAAAAAGGAGTAACGAGTAAGGAGATTTGAGCGTCTTAACATCTAAGTCTTGAGAGTCGATGAGAGTGAAACGAGGTGAGTATGGGGCAGCGTTTGAATGCAAAGGCGGGGGGAGATGAGATCGCAGAGAAAAACCCGCCGACCAGCGGCATCGTCCGGGGCACGATTCCCACATGCGAAAATTCCCGCCGGGAATAGAACCCTGTTCGCCTACGTGGGAGGCGAGTAGTCTGGCCACTACGCCACCGTGGACCTACGGAAAAAGGTATTGTATTTCGCAGAGTCACGCGGAAGCAATGCAGTAAACAGTAGAGGGGGAAATGGGGGAGAGTGCGCGTCCAAGGTGCGTAGTAGCCACTCCGTGTCCCAACATTGGACTCATTTTCTGCTAACGCAACTATCATAAAAAAAGGGGATAGGATTCGAGATTAGAACACTGGTTATGTAAACAAGTGCCCTGATATGTTTTTATACTTCCCCTAACCAATTTTTTAATACAATTATATTACATTCAAATTGGCATTAAAGTATTTTATTAATATAAAAGGGCTTGTCCTTTAAAAATAAAGATACAAACAAACAAACAAGCCCATTACTGTTAACCATGCGACTTTGAAAGTTGCGTTTGTGTGGGGCAAGTGAATGTTGGGCACATGCGCCGAGGACGATAATCAGTCTACTTCATCTTTTGCCAATTCACATCTATAGATGGCGTGGAAAACAGGTCACCCCCGTCACAAACAAAACATGTTCCATTCCAATCACATTCAATCCTTAAAGGCGCTTGCGTAGTAATGGCGCCATGGCGGCCAAGCTGGTCCAATCCCGCTCGTTATAAATTATGTTTCAGTTGCTATGTGTGATTCTTCATCTATGCTGACCTTGCATCAGAGGAGTAATGCAGCGAAGTTATCAGAATGGTGATTTGTTAAAAGGTTATCAGTAACGAAAATATAACTTAAGGGATGTTATATTTTNCAGCGAAGTTATCAGAATGGTGATTTGTTAAAAGGTTATCAGTAACGAAAATATAACTTAAGGGATGTTATATTTTTAAAAAAAGTTAACTTTCTTCACGCCATTGCATAAAATTAATGTTGTTGATACAAATTTAGGTCTGTCCAACATATTACATTAACACTCTTCGAAAAATAAACAGTACTGAAATAGTTTTAATATGTTAAGAGTCATGACTTTTTCGTTATGTTTTGTTACTTTAAACAATTTCATTTCATATACCTATATACTTGTATACCTTGTTTAAAGAGTTTTACAATGATGATATACCTAACTTATTACACATATCATNCAGCGAAGTTATCAGAATGGTGATTTGTTAAAAGGTTATCAGTAACGAAAATATAACTTAAGGGATGTTATATTTTAAAAAAAAGTTAACTTTCTTTACGCCATTGCATAAAATTAATGTTGTTGATACGAATTTAGGTCTGTCCAACATATTACATTAACACTCTTCGAAAAATAAACGGTACTGAAATAGTTTTAATATGTTAAGAGTCATGACTTTTTCGTTATGTTTTGTTACTTTAAACAATTTCATTTTATATACCTATATACTTGTATACCTTGTTTAAAGAGTTTTACAATGATGATATACCTAACTTATTACACATATCATNTATATACCTATATACTTGTATACCTTGTTTAAAGAGTTTTACAATGATGATATACCTAACTTATTACACATATCATGTAATAAATAAAATATATTTAAAACAAACTAAGCAAACCGTTAATTTTATACGGTGCATCTTGTTTCCCTCAGAACACTAAAACAAATTGTTTACGTAGTATTTCGTGCTGTAATTAATTACATTCTATACATATTATCAAAAATATTATGTACACCAAAAAATGCTCCTCGCTTATTTCACCCTCCCGCGTTATTACACACAATTCGCAAAACATAGTATTGAACTCATTTGTTCAATGTTGTCATCTCCTACACTCTAAATTCGAAACGGTTAAAACTGCTATAAATCGGCGAATTCGACTGCAGATCTGTTGCTACTGCTCCAGTTGATTACAATTCTACTCATTCCTAGTGAACTGAACTCGCGTGGCAGTAAAACAACTGTGCATTCCACTGATTCGCCCGTAGATAACGAACATCTCATTAACTGTAAATTCAGTAAAACTATTCTACTAACTTAAATCACAAATTCAACTTTATAGTGTGGACATGCAATAATGTTGCAGTAAAACTTGGCATGTTTAATTGGTAAATATTGCTTTTGTTTCTCTTTAAGCTCTAATCTCGGATATAATAATGGCCATCTCTGCTGATAGAAAGACACTATGTCTAGTAGAGTAATAGGCGCTCACTGAGGACTCTCAAAATACGTTCCTGCAATCACGCAATTAATAGTTGCAAGGGCTGCGAATTAGCATATACACTGAAGAGCCAAAAAAAACTGGTACACCTGCCTAATATCGTGCAGGGCCCCCCGAGCACGCAGACGTGCCGCAAGACGACGTGGCATGGACTCGACTNATCGTGCAGGGCCCCCCGAGCACGCAGACGTGCCGCAAGACGACGTGGCATGGACTCGACTAATGTCTGAAGGTATATAGGAGGCAATTCACGCCATGAATCCTGCAGGGCAGTCCACAAATCCAATCTGCGCCAATTTCAGAAAGGGTTGCACGTCTGTCACGTTTAATGATTCTCGTCAGTCGTCGTTTGTCCCGTTCTTTCACGATCTTTTTCCGGCCGCAGCGATGTCGAAGATGTGATGTTTTACCGGATTCCCGATATTCCCGGTACACTCGTGAAATGGTCGTACGCGAACATCCAAATGTTATCGCTACTTCGGATATGCTATATCCCATCTATCGTGCGCCGACTATAACACCACGTTCAAACTCACTTAAATCTTGATAACCTGCCATTGTAGCAGCAGTAACCGATCAAGCTGCCGATCGCATCGCGTTACTCTGATTGGTTCCATACCTCTGTTATATACATACGCATGCCTATACCAGTTTTTCTGGTATAGGCTTCAGTGTATTTCCAAATTCATGACGCATTGAAAAAAAAGGTACTTCATATTACAGGTAATAAATGTTGAGATACTTTAATATCTGCTTGAATCTATTAGTGAAAAATAAATATTTTATTACGGCCCTAGTTCTCATTACGTCCAGCACACCTGTAAAAAAACAGATTAAGTTATATTAAATAGCGCCGGGGCCTGCCCTGAACAGTAATTTAAAAAAATCAATAACTGCCGGAGAGGGTGAGGTGTCTTTGATTGACGTCTCGCACCTGGCGGCGGCCAACGCCTTCCAGTAACTCGCGGATTAGACACTACCTGTAATCCTCTGGTCAAGAAACCTCTGGACGCCGAACTGGGCCATCAGGGGAACAGAACGTGCGAAAATATGTAGGAAGGGTGGCCGACGAAAATAATACCCTCGCTCCACCAGCAGGAGCTGCCCCGTACTCACCTCGCTTAACCCTCATCGGCTCCCATGAACTCTATGTTAAGAGCCACCTAAATCTCTCCACTGTCCACTCCACCCCTTGTTCTATTATTCCACGCAAGTCGTGGCTCATCGGAACAACGGCGGCGAGCTGGAGTGAGTGATGAAATTTGGGCAGCTCTTAACATCCGAGGTCTTGAAAACCGATGTGGGTGAAGCGAGGTAAGTATGGAGCAGCGCAGGAATGCAAGGGCGGGGTTAGACGGGAGATCCCCGAGAAAACAAGCCGACCAGCGGCATCATCGTCCGGCACGATTACCAAATACGAAAACCGGGAGTGACTNGAAATCCTCTGGTCAAGAAACCTCTGGACGCCGAACTGGGCCATCAGGGGAACAGAACGTGCGAAAATATGTAGGAAGGGTGGCCGACGAAAATAATACCCTCGTTCCACCAGCAGGAGCTGCCCCGTACTCACCTCGCTTAACCCTCATCGGCTCCCATGAACTCTATGTTAAGAGCCACCTAAATCTCTCCACTGTCCACTCCACCCCTTGTTCTATTATTCCACGCAAGTCGTGGCTCATCGGAACAACGGCGGCGAGCTGGAGTGAGTGATGAAATTTGGGCAGCTCTTAACATCCGAGGTCTTGAGAACCGATGTGGGTGAAGCGAGGTAAGTATGGAGCAGCGCAGGAATGCAAGGGCGGGGTTAGACGGGAGATCCCCGAGAAAACAAGCCGACCAGCGGCATCATCGTCCGGCACGATTACCAAATACGAAAACCGGGAGTGACTCCGCCGGGAATTGAACCCGGTTAACCTAGGTGGAGGGCGAATAGTCTAACCACTACACCACCGCGGCCCCGCGACGTGCTGGAGTGGTGTTGGTGATGTCACGTTCGCCACTGGGAGGACGGGAGAAAAGTACGAAGGAGTAGTAGTGGGAGACACGGGTGGGGGTGGTTGTCGGACACGAGTGCCGTTATTTCCCTAGTGTGGGGCGGCTCCGGCCGGAATGAATTGGCGTCCTGCGTCGGGGGACTATTCCCCCCTCCTCTTGACAGAGCGACGCGAGATGTCAATACGCTAGTAGCACGTCCGTCTGCACGAGCGACTCACCCCACACCCCCTTCCGACAACTTGCTCCGTTCTTTCCAGGACATCCCCAGCGAGGACACGAGGTCATCGATCCTGCGCCGCGAACTCCCCCTCACCCAGTCAAGCAGCAACTACAACACGAGGACCAGAGACAATGACGTATGGGGTTAAAAAAATATATATCTCCCCCAGGCATTCGAAACCTTTTCACCATTTTTTCGTCTTATGGCATGTTTGGAACTATTTTCCCGTTTGAGATTTGACAGCGGGCACGCGTATCAAGTATCGCAATCCACTACACAAAAACAAATAAAAAACAGTATAGGCTGTTCACGGTAAAGTAAACATTTTTGAGGTCCTAGTAACTTTTTTTCCTGTCAGCCATTTTTTATCCTGCCACCACTATTTCAACATAACTATTGCAATGTAAGTAATAAACACATTGTATATATTTCACCAAATTCGAAAGTTAACGCCTAAGGCTACAATAAAATATATTTACTGATTATAATTACAAATCAGAGAGCTTAAAAAATGCTGACTTTACCGCGAATAGCGTATATCGTGCTGTATTTACAGGTGGCAGATTTNCAAATCAGAGAGCTTAAAAAATGCTGACTTTACCGCGAATAGCGTATATCGTGCTGTATTTACAGGTGGCAGATTTCAGTTGCTGCACTAGGCTACATTCAAAGGGATTTAGGAAGATTAAAAAATTGAAATAGGCTTAAATTTGAATTAAAAATACACTTTCTGGTTATTTTCTAATTGTAATTAAATAAATTTNTAAAAATTGAAATAGGCTTAAATTTGAATTAAAAATACACTTTCTGGTTATTTTCTAATTGTAATTAAATAAATTTTAGCAAAATATTTTATAGTGATAAACAAAATATATATCCGATGATATATGTATACACACACGCACATTCTTGTTTCACACGCAATACATTTCGTACTTTTCTGGAAATTTTGGTAGTGTGTGTACTCATTTTTAACGATTTTTGCTTTGTGCAGTACAGCTGCGTTGGAAGCCGCTCTCCTTTGCCTTTAGAAACCGTGCCATCATTTCAGGGGCACTACACAACCCGCCAAACCACTGTTTACTTCAAGTCTGATGTTATTAAAGCTGTACAAATAACAGTAATTCGTAGATACAAAATAACTCTGTATTTTATTAAAGTCGCTGTCGTCTTTGTTTAAAATGCTTTCCCCAAAATAAGGAGCAGCTTCTTTGCAATATTTACAAACGATCTTATCATTAAAAAATGTGGCAAAATGGCGTGTACAGTTTTGAAGAAAATGCTTCTAAAAGGAGAGGCTATATTTAAAACATTACAACGACGTTTTCTAAACTGTATTAATTTTGTTGCTATTTTGTTGTTTATGAATATTTTATTTAAAACTTTAATTGCGGGTTACTTCGTGCCCCTGAAACGCTGTAATGGCCTCTCGTGGGTTCGGTCATTCACATCGCACGGTGACGCACCGAAAGACTAAATACGACCCAACCTCCTAATTACAGTGTTATCCTAACCACTAGGTCATCAATTTGGTACTCAAAATTTCCTTGTGTCATGCCGGGGGCAAGCCTGCCCAGCTTCCTTGCCACGGGTGTGAGAAGCATTAGTAGTGTTGTGCTGCGGCCTAGTAAAAATAAACTTTTTTTTTNCCCAGCTTCCTTGCCACGGGTGTGAGAAGCATTAGTAGTGTTGTGCTGCGGCCTAGTAAAAATAAACTTTTTTTTTTTAAGTTGATACAAAAGTTTAATTTTTGGTGTCACATTACAGCTAAGAGTCTGTGCTATATTTTAGGACNTTTTTTTTTAAGTTGATACAAAAGTTTAATTTTTGGTGTCACATTACAGCTAAGAGTCTGTGCTATATTTTAGGACCGAGTGTACAGCGAATTACCCCCAGGGGTACTCTTGAAAAGGGGGGAGGGAAGCGCGTAATAAAGGGCTTAATAATTTGAAAAAAAAAACTAAGCAATACGTGTTGGGCATCATATGAAAGGTAAAATTCATCTGAACTTCAATATTACATTTGTTTTGAAAAACACATATTTTGGACACTAGAGTGGTAAAAAAGTAGGTAGAATTAAAAAAAACCCTAAATTTATGTGTTGGGGGTGAAATTAAAGGTAAAATTCGTCCATTATAAACATTATTATTTTATTGAAACACTAACCTAAAGGTGGGTATGCGGCCTCAAAGAAGGGTAGAATTTTTAAATACTGTAAATTTATAGAGCATTATGCTCTATAAGAGCATCTAATCACAAAAAAAAAAAAATTACTTTAGCAATTACTTGCACGAATATGTTAAAAGTTAACACATCACTGGAAATTCCAGCTACATATATACATTTACAGAATAACATTAAAAATATGTGGAACATTAATGAATCATGAATACTAAATATGTAGGACGTTTATGTAAATCGTATGTACATTCTACGTCAATATCGTAAGAATGCTTAAATTCTGCATATTTATTTATTTAAGCAGTTTCATGTTCCACATTTCCACGGTATACAATCCCTTGCATATTTGCATTTTATAAAAGATAGAAACATCCTTAGCAAGAGGCAACATTGTCCATATAGGCACAAGTTTACCACCTTTTTCAGTCCAGCAATTATTTCTTTCGTCTTCGACTAGTGTCATTTGTTCATGATTTGTGGTCCAAAAACTTTCTTGATANTGATTTGTGGTAAAAAACTTTCTTGATACATGCTTCTTTTCAGATGCCGTTCAAATGCATCACTCGTGGGGGGTATTCCCTCTACATCCCGAGTCTTTCCATATAACTGCTGCATTCTAATGTGGTCAATGTTGCAGGTATCTGAGATTGGTTATGCTGTGTAAAGACTACAGATTAACTGCATCGCTACATCTCTCGCAATACGTGCTACCAATTCTTCATCGACAGTAGGTGCAGAAGTTACACTAGTTTCAATAATACGTGATAATAGATATAGCTCACAACAGGAGTTTATAGATCCATCAGAAGAAGATAGTGCAGGCGGAAATAATGATGATTCGTGGCGAAAAAATCTTTCAAATTTCACCACGGCTATGAAGCACAACAAATGCTTATACAAACAAACCTACATGTTGCTTTAAAAGCTCAATTTTCTTTGGAGTTGCTGTTGTCGTGGTTTTAGTTTTATTCTTATTGAAAAACAATGTTATCTTTCTGTGTCGGTGCTGTCAAAAGCACTTTATTTCAGCAAAAGTACATATCTTCAAAAGTTGCCATACTGCTTCTGTCCTGTACATTCCAGATTACGGACAGCTGAAGATGCAGACTCATTGATACATATTTTTTATCTAATGTTACCAAGTCTGTACTGTTTTCCTCAATGGATTTGCTTTGCTTATCGGAACATCTAACAGGTCTGTGACATGTCTCTGAAAGCAGATTTGAGATGCAAATCCTTCCTCATGATGTGGTTGCTTTTCAGTGTCAGTTTCATAATGTGCATTTGTAAATTATGCTATTACCTGGCTAACCTCTGGTCTAGTTAATCCAGCGCTCCAGTAACGCAGGTGACTGTGAGTCGAATCACACCATACACTGAATTTACTCTTATGGGCTTGTTCATGTGCTTGATCAATCATTACCAATGATAAACGATGATTGCTTCTTGTTACTATCCAATTTCCTTCTTAAAACCCTCCGCGGATCGTTTATGGGAGTATTTGTAGGTCTCTAATAAAGATAGGAATCCAACGAGCATAATTATAGTGATCCACGGCAAAGAATATATGCACAAGATTTTGGAGAGTATCGTCCATGACTGATCTTTTTCTCTCGATGAGCCCATATGAAAGTGAATATTATTTGTTTGTACTTATGTAAAAGCAGCCGGAATTGCACTGTCGGTGTGATCTTTGGAAACAAGAGATAACCAAACTCTTGAAACGCCATTTCCATTCCACATTTTGTAAAAAGGTTAGTAAGAGTATCTTGGTGAGTATATAGTGTTCTCATTGGATCGTATGCTCTTAGAAATGAATTGGCTGCTTGCAATGTTTTTGTTATGCCTGCTTCTATTAGGACTTCTGACCATCCAGATGCGAGTAACATATCTCCCACGGTTGCCCACAGAGCCATTTCATGTGAAGCCCTATCAACTTCAACAAATATTGCCCTCCCCAAATATTTCTGGTATGCCCAATGAATTTTTTTTTGCAATGCCATAAAGCTGTTGATCTAGTACTAATACTGGAGGTTGTGTTGGGTTGAGATACTATGTTGTTTGTTTTACTTGTTGCATTCCATATAGGATCATTTTAGAGTTGTTGCTTTATCATGAAAAAGTGGAAGGAGAGATTCAATACATTTGTCTGATGGCCCAATTGCATGGTATGACGACTACATGATCAAAGCACAGTTTCTTCTTCTGAATAAGTATTAAGTTTCTCATCTACCTCAAACATACATTTTTGCTTGAGCTGTTCTTCATCACGGTATGAGCTAATTACCAGTGATTGCATATCTTTTACTGGTTTTTGAGTGACAAGATTTGTAGTCACAGGTGGAACAAAAATTTATAGAAGATATGTAGAGTGGGAGACAGTGAATGACTCTTAAACTCTGTAGTCGAATTGAAGAGTTTGTTAATGCTATCCAGCTTTATGAGAAGATTAAACATGAACATTTAAAATTCCCGTGCCATGAAAAGATGTACTGATGGTTCTGGATGTGGGATTATGATCCAATTTATCAAGAGACGCCACTGTAAAAAGACTGTTGGGTAGATTATAAGGGAACACAATGTTATTGTTGGACCTTTCCTGTTAAGCAACAGCCACTGCAAACATAGCTTAAATTTAAAGAACTCTCTTACAAGTAACACTAAAGCAATAGTCATGTCACAGTTCTACCAGTATCTTGCTCCTTGTTTGGGTATGTAACTGCAGAGCCAAAAACACCGCAAGTAGGGGGTTCGTACTTTAGGCGAGTTGAAAGCGAATTCATGTTGAGCATGATAAGCTGGCAGACAGACAGAACCCTTATATAATTATTTGTTGTAAGCACTGATTTGGGTGTAGCAAGAATTTGACGGAAAAAATATTTTACAAGTGTTGGAACGGATTATTCTTCACAATCCTTGGGAAATGCTACTTTGAAACTAAAAGGAGTATCACGATTCAAAACTGCTTTACTCAATATTGATGCTGTAACAGTAAAGTGTGTGATTCTTCCTTCGGTGTTTGACATGCGTCGGCAATTATCTTTCGGGTGGTTTCTGGGCAGACAAGGTAAACACGATCTCGAATACCTTTCTCTTCTGTTAAACCAGAGAAATGTTCGAATATTCTCTTTTAATTAAATTCTATTTTTTTATAGCTACCATACTTTGTCAAGCATTCTACCATTTTTTCTGTCAGATTTCCAAGTGGAAATATTTTACGACATCGAATAATTTTTTTATTGATAAATTGGAGCAACTCATTTTGTACCATAAACTTCACATTTAAGGTTTTACATGTTCCTTGGTTTTAATCATCTGACAATATCGCCTATTGAATCCAGTGTAGCAATTCCGACGATACATGAATTCAATTGCCACCAGATTTCCTTGTGAAAGACACGCAACGATATTATCATATCTCAATAGAAAAGCATTTCTTGAATTTATTTGGCAGACTTGTCTTTTGGAAAGAATGGTCTGCCGCATAACTTTCCTTGCCACTGAAATGCACTTACTACAGTTGTGTGTAGCAGTTCGTTTTGGTTTCTTTCTTGGAGGAGGTGCTAGTTGATTCCGTTTCGCGCGGTCAGGTGCTGAAACCTTGTATAGTTGACGACATGATTTGTGCCAGGATAAACGGTGTGCCTTCATACGCTGTTCATCTGACAGTTCTAAGTTTGGATGTGGTGATGCATCCACTTCTCTAAATTGGCAAGCTAGGTCGATTGTGTCTTTGTATGCTCGTTCTCTATGCACAGCAACTTGGTTGTCGAGGCAACATACAAGTTCCACTGTATTTTTCTTTTGACAAAGAATACTGAGTTCCCAATTTGTTTTCTCTGTCGCCATTTTATTCATTTCAAAATAAAATGTTTTAATTTATAAAAAACAAATACTATATGAGTGGTCACATATGAACATAATTTTCTTCCGATAAAGTAATTTCAATGGCTTTGTGCCATAAAAATGTGACTTTGTACTATACATCTTCAGTTTAAATAAAGGCTCACAATTTGATTTTTAAAGAATATAATAATGTGCAAGGAATCTAAGAGCTTTCATTTGAAATAAAATATGGCATGTAGAACAAAGTCATCCCACCTGGTACAAATGCTACTACAATAAATGTACACCATATTAAATTTCTGAAATTTTAAAATTATACCGACTTTTTTACTTCCTAGAATGCCAAAATACACGTTTTTGAAAATCAAATGGCATATTAAATTTCAGATTCATTTAAAATGTCATTTGGTACCCCAAATATATTCTTTATATGTTTCTAAAAGGTTGACCTCCCTTATTACGCCCCGCTTTACCAAAGGTACCCCTGTAGGTAAATCGTTGTACACTCGGACCAAAAAGATGGCAAAAAAAAATTAAACTTCTGCGTAAACTTGAACTGACTGGTGACGACCGAACCTCACTATGCAGAAGACACTTCGTGCTGTGCAAGGTTCCCTATTGTCTCAGTTCGCATCTGGCTATTTTGTGTCTAAGATCTCCGATAGACGGAGAAAGTCTTGCCACAGCATGCCTCTCATCCGGTACGTTAATGCAGTAGCTACATTGGGAAATTAATTTTTTCCATAAGGTTTTCAACCCCTAAACTAGGGGAGCAGAAGCTCTCTAAGAGCACGTAAAACATAAATTACAGCTGAAAATCGTAACAAAAGTATAGTCTATTCGCGGTTTCTTCATAACCTGTGAATGAAACATTTGAAAAACCACCTTATGTATAACGTGTTTAGAATTTTTTCAAATTATATTACGTATCACAAGCGTTTTGTACTTGTATTAACACAAAAGAACACAAAAGTACCTTATTCTTGGTTAATTTGAAATTTTATTTATATTTTATCTGTAAACTGCAATACTTCATTTATAATAAATATAAATGACAACAGTGACAAAAAAATTGTGTTGGTAACGCCTAGTAAGAAATAGTTATCATGCAAAATAATACTACAATGAGTGCGCAAGAGGGCGGCGCGTTGTACCTTTGCTGTAATTTTCAAGACTCTGTTTAGCGTTGCTTGCATGTGGCGGAGGAATATCCTAGAAGCAGAACTTTAGCAGGGCTTCAGAAAAGTTGGATGTAACCGTGAATGGACTACAAAAGTATTTTGCAACAGAAATATATTTTGCCGAAGTGATGCACATCTTGTCCATCTAGCGGAACAAAATATTGACTGTAGAAGCAAAGACTTCTTGAGCACTAACTGTTGATAAAGAACCCGCAGTTGTATGTCAATTAGACTACTCGCCTCCGAACAGGGCAACCCAGATTTCGCCACATGTGGAAACGTGACGGACGCTGCCGTTGGTGGGATGTGTTTTAGGGTCAGTCCCGCCTCCCCATTTCGACACTTTATTCCGTCGCTGCCCCACTTCCATTTATTCCCACCCATCGTTGCTGAAGACCACGGCTGTTCAAGAATGGCCTAAATATCTCTTTCTAACTGATTTAAAGTTAATTCACTCGTTCACGTCTTAAGATACAAAAAATATAAACAAAAATGATACTGTAACAAACTCAAGCCGATAATAATAATGCATATAAAGATTGCACCCCAAAGAGGAGCTGACACACACACCTAGTAGAAGGCGGGTCTTTTGAGTTGGGACCTGCAGA
The DNA here is from genome assembly GCA_002778355.1 of Clitarchus hookeri. Classification (NCBI taxonomy): domain Eukaryota; kingdom Metazoa; phylum Arthropoda; class Insecta; order Phasmatodea; family Phasmatidae; genus Clitarchus; species Clitarchus hookeri. The sequence goes on along the minus strand of NQII01000310.1, from coordinate 732,418 downwards.
CGCCCGTCATTCAAATCAGTGATTCAAGTTAAACTGTTCAAGATCCAATTCCCTTATAGGTATTAAGGACATTTTTATGGTTTCCGCAAATATGAGTATTTCAAATTAAAATATTGATTCCCGAAAAATTTAAAAAGTGAATTTATCACAATGTTGGGTTTCAGCTAACGTATTAAATGAATCCACAGGAGTGGCATGTTCCATTTTTTTAAATCAGTAATTTGGTTAACCTGGGGCGTAGTTATAAAAGGGACATTCGAACACAGATTCGTGTCAGGGATCGGGGGTCGGCCAAACGGCAACCTCAAGCTCTTGCATTCCACCGCCATTTCCCTTGAAATATCCCGTTTACCCCTCGAAATATCCCGTTTTTCCCTAAAAATTACCCAATTTTTTTTTTCAATGTTATTTTATCAAAAAAATTTTAATGACCCCACAATGTGGCTAAATGACTCATATTTGGGAAATGAGGAGCTGAGGAGCTGAGGGGTTATCTCAGATTCTTCCCAAATGCGAAATAAATTTCACGCTCTTGCATTCACAGGGGTGCCGCAGTGACGCAATGGATAGAGAGCATGCTCCCTGTGATGAACCCCCACTTGTCATTAAATCGCTCGAGGCTACGAGCGGTGTTATTTATCAGGTTTATGTAAATATTCATATGAAATTATTAAATATCTTTGCTGTATATATTCCACCGTGAGATCTATATTTTCTCAGGTGTGGAAAATAATAATATGTTCTGGTTTCCTTTACAAGTTTTTTCTACAGTAAAATAAGAATTAAAGAAATTGATTTTTTTTTAATAGCAATAAATAAAACATGTCTGAGGTTGATATAAATATATATATATATACACATATATATATATACACGTATTTATTAAAANATTAAAGAAATTGATTTTTTTTTAATAGCAATAAATAAAACATGTCTGAGGTTGATATAAATATATATATATATACATATATATACACGTATTTATTAAACACAATACGTATACATTTTTTTATTTCGTAGTAAGCAATGCATTATATTCCACAGTAAACACATACGTATCAGGTTTATGATTTTCCAAAACACATACATGATATTCCTTTTCATTAAAACCCCATACAAATACAACATATTTATTTTAAAAAAACCTATTGTCAATACAATCAGCATTCATTTCATTAACTTCGACAGTAAAGAAATCAATTAAAAATAAGTTATTATCAACTACGTGTACTATAGCAATACGATGAATTAATACAAACGAGGCATTAACTTTCGCAATAAAAATGACTGTCACTATAACCATCATTTTTACGAAAGTACTAAACACTTGCACAGTCTGAAATACTATGATTGAAAAACATACATTTTAACGTACATCGTCGTGCGTTGCTCCGTCCTTCCTTTTCACATTCACCATCTTGGTGACTTCGTGCAGGAGCCGGACTAGATGCTCGTCTATCGCAGTCTTCGGTTTTGTTGTGTTTACAAAAAACTTGTACGCCTTGCTGCTGATGTTTCCACATGTCTTTGCTGGGTGCCGATAGAATTTTGTCTGTGGGAAACAACTTCAACTGTAACAGGGACGGCTGCGTAACATCCGGTGGGTAAGTACACTCGTAGAGGCGGCCCTAGCTTCTTAAAGAAATGAAAGATGCGAAATATGTAAAGCTGCCAGTCGAGGTTCCCCGCTTCATTCATAAAGTTGGGAAATGCATGTTTTAAATCATATGTCGACGAGCAACTCGCATCTGCAGCTGTAGCATGGACATCGGTGGATGAGGTCCCTTTCGTAGTGGTGGTGGCGGTGGTGTTAGTAGATGCTTCATTTATGCGAACATATAATTTCTCAGCTTTGACGCATGTGTCGAAATATCTGACCAACCACTCCGTAGTCGAATTAAGGGTCAATAGTGCGGCCGATTCTAGTGACTCCAAGGAAGTCAGCCAATCCTCCCATGATGCATCGTTCGATGATGGCAAAACTAGCACAGACCATCGTAGAAGAGAAAGTATGGTGGCGATGTCCTCCCTTACGGCTATCGGAGCCTTATGAATGTATGCTGTCAAGAAGTCGACACACTCCCAAGGTCTGATACGGTATTGATAATGCAAGAAGAATATTGGGCATAGCATTAAACGCAACTTTCTTAGAAGTCTTCACAGGGGAAGGCGAAAGTTGTCGTTTAGAAGCCGGAGACACCGGAGGTGTGTCAATATTAAAGATCTCTTTGTTGCTAGACATAACGTGAACGTAAGAAATACTATAACAAAGCGATTATCGCCAACACGTAGATCAAGCCCGGATGTGGAAAACCCAACACGTTAGCACTACGGGCTGAACGAATAGCAACGTTACTACTACTCCCCGCGAACACATACTGAATAATCGCCAACAGGAGTAGCTTTTATATGCGTCTGCTAGACCAGTTATTGGTGTGCTGTTCATCAGTAATTTGGCCGAAAAATTTTTTCTTTAAAAACGCATTATTACCAGAACGAAAAGATGCGAAGTTAATTGTGCGTCGTTAAAAACATATTAGGGACAATCCAGGGCAACACATACGGACGCTAGATTACATCTAGGTCTATCTTACGCTCTCGAAAAAATTTTAACGAAATATTTAACAACTGCTCTGCGCGCAATTGCATTGGTAATTTTATTCTTCGCAAGTATTATATATAAATAATGCACATTACCAGATTTGCTTAGCAGTATAATGGAGGTTGTCACACAGCAAACTAGGCTACCAGTACGTATTAGTAATATCGACAAGAGGGAAACCAGCGCATTTAAATCGCGGCACAAAAAATAATTACCGGGAACAGTTAGAGCTATAATATGTAGTCCATCAAATTCAGGAAAGATGTACGCGCTTATCAGTCTTTTAGAGGAACCGAACAGTATCAAGTTCGAAAATGTTAACTTATATTCGAAATCTCTGCACCAGCCAAAGTATTTATGTCTAGCATAGAAACTGCAAGCTGTTGCAGGACTGCACTATTTCCCCTTTAGTGAAAATGAATCGGTTATAAGACCAGGCAAAGCATTACCTAACTCTGTGTTTATTTTCGACGATATAATGTGCGAAAAACAAGCAAATATCCAGCGATATTTCAGTAAGGAATGGCATATGGCAATGGATGTTATTTATCTATGCCAAACATATTCGCGTATTCCTAAACAGCTTCTACACGACAATGCTAATTTCCTAGCCATATTTTGTATGGACGATCTGAATTTACGTCACATATACTCGGACCATGTAAATAATGATCTGCAATTTGAAAGATTTAAATAAATGTGTTCGCATTGCTGGAGCAAGGCATACAGTTTCCTAGTGATAGCAAAAGATTTTCCAATTGATAAAGGTCGGTACCGCAAATCCTTTGACCAGTTCATAATAGGACATCAGTAAAGTATGAGCTACACATTATCTAAATTTGGGCATAGAGGCTTGAAGCATGCGCCAAAAAGCTGCATAATTTCCACCAACGACGGAAATTGTAGCTTCGGCAGGAAACAGGCCAAGAACCTGGGCATTGCCAGGCACGATGCAGATGCCATGAACGTATCCTTTACATCGGAGGCATTGCGTCCAGTGGTAGCACTTCAAACCACTATCGAGACACATATATGCACATTATTGGCAGGCATGACTCGAATCAATGCTGTAGAGACAGCGCTGAGCAGTATGGGAGAGTGAATAGCTAGCAGAGTACACACAGGTATGTCGCGCGAATTACACACATTGTCCAACGACGTTAAGAAACTGTCTGCATTGGGCGAGAAACTAGCTATGATGGAGAACAGACTTTACAATACTCTTATATTGACCACGAACATGGATGTGCGTCTCGGAACATTAATTGAAAATATATCCCGCCTCTCAGCCGTTACTAGTGGAGATGCACTCGAAGCAGTGGAAGGTAGGCTGTTCGGCAACACGAATGTACTGTCTACCAAAATGGAGGCGCAGCTTCACAAAATATCCGAAGACATGTTGAAACTAAATTTGTTAGGAGGTTGTATAATGGCCGTGGAGAAGAAAATCGACAATATGGGAGAGCACAGCAGTGCCAGAGTGCTAGCGGGCCTCAGAATGTTGCTAGTCAGTCACCTTAATTCTGAGAGCAACCCAGATACAACAAAAATGGAATCGAACCTAGTAGCCATGGAGGGCCGCATGTTCGCCAACACAAATGTACTGACTACCAAGTTGGACGCGCAGCTTCGCAAATTAGCCGATGAAATAAAGAAAATCGAAGTGATAAGTAGCATGGCGTCAGCTTTGGAGAAAAAAATTACCGATCTGGGCGAGCAAGTGGGCGTACTCGATGCTAAACTGCGCTGGGTACATTAAACAAGAAGTTAGAATCGAACCTCAATGCCGTCAGTACATTGTCCGTTATGGTGACGAAACATTTTCAGACTTTAACAAATAACATGCGAAGCATAGTGGCGAGTAAACTGCCTGCAGTGGAAGCACAACTTACAGATCTGGGGGGACCACGTCGATTATAGATTGCTTACAACTCTCGCGTCAACATTGAAAGATAATTTGCGGATAGCAAACGAGAGTGCGGGCAAGCTGACTGCTATGAGCATCAAGCTCACTTCAGTTCAAACAGCACTAGAACAGACCATGGGTAAGGGTTTTGCAAATCTCTCCACGAAACTTGACGAACAATTAAATACACTCGACAAAAGTATGGCTGTGCTGCATACACAGCAGGAGAGTGTAGCTGGCTTGGAGCCCAAACTTAGCATGATTTTTGAGGGGATGACCAATAAACAATTTATAAGTATTCTTGAAGAACTGGACAGTCGTAACCGTAGTTTTATTATTAGTATGTCAGGCAATGAAGAACTAATACGACACAGAATCATCCGTTATTTAAATGATATTCGTAAAGACGATGAGAAATGGTAGCATTGCGTGCACATACATACCGCAATACTCAAACAACTCAATACTTTCGAAGATAAAATTGTCGACGCAATTGCACGCAGAGAAATTGATTAATATAAAGTACACACATTACTCTAATAATGTTAGTATTATGTCTCCGGCTATTATAAATAGCTCATCTATTGAGGTAGAGAACTTTAGTATTGATCCGCAGCTCATTATGGAATGCCTAATCGCTAAGCTGAATGGGACCGTCCCATATAGGCCGCTGTCAGAGCTCGTCATCGGCAAGGTATACCTATCATCAGATTTTCGTCGCACAGAGTCAGCATACGGTAAATGTACAACACTTATGTTAGACAAAGAGATGTGTATCCAGCTGCCTACACTTTACACCCAACTGATATTAGATAAAGACATGGTCAGGCTTAATGTTGCAACAGTACGATTCAGCTACGGCGGCATCAAGTCTAGGGACAACAGGAGGTTAATGCATATCGTAGAATTTTCGTAATGGCTAACACAGTTTATTACGAGTGTAACATGTACTTAAACCAACTAGATACGCATGGGGGCGATGTTACAGTAGGATACAGACATGNGTTTATTACGAGTGTAACATGTACTTAAACCAACTAGATACGCATGGGGGCGATGTTACAGTAGGATACAGACATGCAAATTTCAAACCGCCCGGCCAACCATCGCAGATAGAATCTTGTAATGGCCTTGAACACTGGGCATGCCGTACCAATGATAATAGTTTTCTCTCAGTACAGTATAAAGTAATTATATGTGCCGTATATCATATAAGACCTAAAATTAAGCTGCCTTGCTCACTCAGTAGTATGAAATCAGGCAAAGAGTACATACATCAGGTGTGGNGTTTATTACGAGTGTAACATGTACTTAAACCAACTAGATACGCATGGGGGCGATGTTACAGTAGGATACAGACATGGAAATTTCAAACCGCCCGGCCAACCATCGCAGATAGAATCTTGTAATGGCCTTGAACACTGGGCATGCCGTACCAATGATAATAGTTTTCTCTCAGTACAGTATAAAGTAATTATATGTGCCGTATATCACNAATAGTTTTCTCTCAGTACAGTATAAAGTAATTATATGTGCCGTATATCACATAAGACCTAAAATTAAGCTGCCTTGCTCACTCAGTAGTATGAAATCAGGCAAAGAGTACATACATCAGGTGTGGTTTACTCGTGCAACTGCATATGAACTTTGAGAAGACAATACTGGCAATGCAATTACCCGCTGGACCGAGTGCTGTACCGGCGACTGTCATACAACCTACATTAACCGAGGTAAAATTACGTGGAATACAAAGTGTTCGCCGTTGATGTGTGAGGCGTACCTGGCAGCGATATAAAAAGAGCAACAAGCAGAGCTGCAGTAGTGTTTCGTTGAGAAGAGAACTAACAACATGTTTAAATATACGTACGTGAGTGTGTGGCATTTCTGCCAGGAGGCGTGAACATGTACACGAGTAACTTTATCGGATATATAAGAGTTATGTTTAAGCCAGAGCTTGGACACGAGCAAGTAAAAATATGTGACTCTGAACATCATTTTTGGGGTTATCCCGACACTTGTGATAATTTATAATTCTACCCTGCTACTGGTCCGACCAGTGTGCCGTCTACAATATCCGGCCCAAGAGCAAGCTACCTGAAAATGGACGTATTCTCTCAGTATGTAAGGAATCTGAAGACATTACGGAACTACGTGATGAGAACAACAAGGTGAAATTTACCTTGCGAGAAGTTGATACTGGATCAACTTACCACTGGACCGAAGAATGTGACGCGTCCTGCGTCCCGACAGATATTTGTTCGTCAGACGCGTTTATTGCAGAAGCCCGCCTCGCAGACCGGCTTATGCAATAAATATTAAGGGTTTGGCGAGCGTGCTAGCAGAATGATGCCAGGATTCCAAGGTGGAATGAACACGTGGCATAGCAGCTGCATCTCGCAGCTGCAAAGGGATGCAAGCTCAGACCATCAGCGGCATCTCTCCCGAGCCAGCTACCACAATAAATGATGAGAGCTTTTGGCGAGCGTGCTAGTATAATAGCGACACGATATCCAGAGGCAGCGGAAGAAACATGTGCACCGACCAAGGGACCACCAAGGATCCCAGCATGTGCAGAGCGGGACAATAAACATCGGTGCCAGAATCGAGGCACGACGCTCGACCCACGTGTGCCAGAGCGCCGAACACGTGTTTTACGACCCAGAGGACGTGGCAGTCCGCCCGGACACATGCAGAGATGATGCGAGTTTAATATGGTAAACAAGCATACAAAAACAGGAGGAAGAGGAAGGAACGGAACAGTCGGTCATCGTCAAGCAAGGAGTGTGGATTGGATCCGGGAGGAACGAGTTCGGGAGAAGGCATCGAGACGCCAACACCGGTCAGCGAGGGAAGGTCACAGCCCAGGCATCGCCGCCGTCCACCGAGTGATGGAGCAGTCCCGAAGTCGCTGGCTGGGAGATCAACCATCGCCTCGAGACAGTTAAGTAGCAACATAAAGGAAGTGTGACGAACCTTGCTCCCCATGGGACAAATCGCTGCGTCCTACCCTACATAGCCTACATAGCTAGGGAGGATTTGGTAAATTGGACCTAGGGATAGTAGCATTAACATATTCCTATGCCCTAACCCAGAGGGCTAACATCAATTGCTGGTGCCTTACGCAGAGAACAGAATCAACACCTACTTATAAACCATAGCGCTGGGTAGGTATAAATTTTTGGCGCCCAAGGTGGGGCCCGAACCCACGACCCTGAGATTAAGAGTCTCATGCTCTACCGACTGAGCTAGCCGGACATATTCACGACTTTGGGTAGTCATAAAATTAAACCTGTGGCACCCATTATCGACAGTAGAACCGAGAAGGGAACGAGGTAATAAACCAGACAAGAATGTAAGGCCACAGGCATGCGCGGAGTTTAGAAGAAATGCAGAGAGCGAAGATCCAGTGAGAAGGTGACGAGGTAAGGACATAGACATCCCCAAATAACACACAAACGCATATCGAAAGCAGGGGGGAAACGAGGGAGCAGTGCAGAGCCACGTGATGCCAAGGCATGGGCCTATACATAGTACAGTACCGCAATTGCCTGCGGCGGCAATGCAACTAATGTATCGGCTGGCCAGATGTTTCCTGGCCGACACAAGGAACGGGGTACCAGTACCTTGATTGTCAAGAGCCGCAGACACAGTGCGACCTCCTGAATTGCCCGGGGCACAACACGCACCTGACTCGGTGCATTACCTCTACACAGGTATTCCACAACCTATGTATAGGGTGGCCCGAGAGGCCCGAGGGCACGAGAGGCTGGGTATACCAGTGCGGGGTATGCCAAAAATGGACAAACCGGGAGCTCCCTTCAAATGCGGACCAAACCCAGGGCCACTGGGAAGAGGTAGGACAAGAGATAGTGGAGGAAATGGTCCTGCCGGAGTTCGCAGGAAGACCACACGAAGATCCAGAACGATTCGTACAGAATTTCGAACACGATTTCCGGACCGGTGGTGTTCCCAGGAAGCGGTGGGTGCAGAAGGCACGCAAACAATTGAAACAAGCCGCCCTCAGCTTGTGGGACAGGTATGGGGAGTTCATAACGACAAGGGAACAATTCGCTGCCCGACTGAGCAGGAAGTTCGCAGGAGAAGAAGTTATAACTGGGCTACGAACCGAGTTCTACACACAGCAACAACAGTACGAGGAAGAAGTAGAAATCTTTATTAGGAGGAAGGCGCAAACGTACGCGCGCATCGTGCCAGAAGGAACGGAAGCGGAGGGAGTTTTTATAATTACGAGGCTATTAATACCTGCCCTACAGAGTGTCCTTCACCATCCATGGGCAACAGGGATAGATGAACTCGTAGAGAGGGCGAGAGAGGCGGAGATCGATTACCAGGAAATGCGCTCGGCAAGGACTGGGACCCACCTCCCCACCCGCCCTACTGCTGTCCACCCAGAGCAAACAATACAAAATAACCTACCCGACAAAGGCGAAAGAAAGAGCCCACCCCAGTGCTGGTACTTTCCCGAGAGGCACCTCCACCGCGATTGCCCAACCATAAAAGCCCGGATAGCCACCGAAAAGGAAAAGGCCGCCTAGAACTCCCCCCTTGGAAAAGGGCAGGCGATTCGCATGAGGCGAGAGTCGGGAAATGCCCTCGCCGGGGCCCCGAGCCACCCTGTGTCTCCAGCATAAATGGAAGGGTGAGGCAAATATGCACTATGGGCGACCTGGAATCCCGCATGCAAGCCCCTCGGATAGAAGCCCGGATTAACAGCTACGCTGTTAAGGCGGTCTTAGAAACAGCTGCAGCCGGCAACTTTATCAGAATCTAGCTGCTGACAACAGAAAAAAGAAAGCGATGCAGAAGGACGCACGACGCGTCAAAATGGCCCAGATGGAGTCCCGACTGACAATATAGGGAAAAATCACCTTGCCAGTATACACAGGGGTAGGAACAGTAGCAACGGAGTTCTTCTGTGCCCCACAGTAAGCGGAAGAAGTAATTCTCGAGCAACCATGGCTGTCGAGCCAAGGCTGTATAATCGACTGTGGGCAAAAGCGATTATACCTGGCCAAGCGGAACAGAATGGCTGTAAACTGGAAGGCTCTCGTGAACACGGAAGGGCCAAGAGCCATATCCGACAAGGTGAACCTACATCTAATTAAGTTCCGCGAGAACAATGGACTGCTACAAGACCTGCAGCAGGCCGAACCCGCACTACCAGGCCTAATGGAGCGACACCCCGACCACTATGAAGTAAGAGGTGGCGTAGTCTGGGCAAGGGCCCACCCACGAGCCGATCGGTGGAAGGTCTGGGTCCCCAAAGAGTTACGACCCAACNTGGCGTAGTCTGGGCAAGGGCCCACCCACGAGCCGATCGGTGGAAGGTCTGGGTCCCCAAAGAGTTACGACCCAACCTCTGCGAGCACCATCACGATCATCCCCACACAGGACATCCCGGGTACCAGGTAATATTAAGGGCCCTGACCACCCGACACACCTGGCACGGATTCGGACGAGAAGTCAGGGAGTACGTCGCCAGGTGCCGAATGTGCTGTGCGAACAAGGCATACCCGGTGCCAAAGACGCAGTATACGCCCAGACGACCTAAGACTCAGTGGACGCACATCGCCACGGACATTATGGGCCCCTATCCTATGACACCCAGGGGAAAACGATACCTGCTTGTAACCGACTATTTCTCCTGGTGGAAGGAAGCATTCCGTGTACCTAATCAGGAAGCGGGCACGATTATCCGGCAAATGGAGCAGAGGAGGTACCAGAGGGAGATGCGCCAACAGCACCGACGGGCGGTGTCCAGCCACCTACAGACGAGGAACGCCCCGCTTCCACCACATGTTATTGCAGAAGATCTAAGACGCCCCCTACAGGTGGACACCGATGGAGAATCGAACCCGGGAGCAGAGGAGGTACAAGAGGTACGGCGCGAGAACGAGGGATGGCAGGAAGCGAATGCGGAGAGAGAGACGGACGGAGGAGAGAGTAAAGCGGGAGAACCAAGGGAGTTAAGCGAAGTATCGAAGAGACCGAAGGAGCGAGAGACGAAGCGAGGTGCAGAAATTAGCGAGGCAGAAATTAGCGAGTGGAGAGCAGCGAAGACAGGAAGTCAGTTTCACTGGATGGTGGAAGTAATGTGGGGGTCAGGTGGTCAGGTAAACAAACCGCGCCAACAAATTACAGTAACTGGAGTGCCGGTAAAAGAAAAAGTAGGAAAAAGTAAAGTTACTAATTCCCTGGATGGTGAATAGTGACGTTTCCGAAAGAGTATGCCAGTATTTCAACCCGCCGTAAGACCACTCGGAGGAGCGGCAGGGAAAGGGCTGGAAAAATAGTTTCACTGTATGGTACAGAAACTGCGAGATAAAGGAAAAGCAAGATGCAAAATAAACCCAGTGTTATCGCGCAGGAAGTGCCCAAAGATAAATAAACTATAGTGAGCACGAGTAAGGGCGCATGCAGTTAAAAGAGCCCGGCCTGAGGGCAACGAATCTTAGCGTGCACGGGAAGCAGCGTGTGAAGAAGACTAAGGATGATAAAATGGACACAGAGAAGGGTGGAGTTACGAGAACGAGAGATGAAGGAGGCGGGAGAGCGCTAGCAAAAACTCTAGCGCGCGCGGGGATACCCATTTGAAGCTGACAGGCGAAGAGACGAGTGAAGCCCGGCGAGCGAATAGGCCTGGCACAGGCGAGATGTGGATGCGGAAAAAGTGGAGAGACATCGGCAGAGAGTCGAACCCCAGCAAACCTCAGCGCAGCGAGGCAGTACCACGGGAGACCACAACCAATCTGCGGAATGAGACAGCAGCCCGGAGAGGTAATCTGTACGAGAGCTGGTGCCTTATGCAGAGAGCAGAATCAATACCTACTTATAAACCATAGCACTGGGCAGGTATCAAATGTACAAGCCACATACATACAAGCATGCTGGAAGAATGTGGTATCACATATGTTCTACCCTGCTCTGCTAAGGTATGTTACATATTCAATTGAAACTATGTATATGCGAAGCTTGCGTCAACATGAGCATTGAAGCAGACAATGGCAGCACGACGGCAGAGGGCGAAATAATATGTCATAGCAAGTGTAAATGTTGCAAGATAATGTACGGCATTTATGCTCATATATGACTATTATTATTCACGAACCACTAATGTTATGTCGTCGCAGAGTACAATCACTATATAATCTGTGTTTACCCTTCCAGTCAACACCAGTGAGCTCAAGATGAATGTGCCATTTCGTCCAAAGACAGCCTACAGCAGTGTAACGCCTGATAACAACTGCATAACATATATTTGTGATGGCGAGACCGCTGACGAGCCAAGAATGTACAACAAACAGTGTGACAGTAAAGCGCATTAGCTGCTTGCCCACAACCCAACGTCGTCATAAGAGCGATGTCAGCAGAAGGTCGAATGCAATATTCTTGGAAGATGTATTGTTAACTGTATGCGAACAGACACTCCCCTGCCATGTGGTCTGGACGAAGTTATAATTCACTATTTATTGCAAGATGCAATAAGAGTTTACCTTCCTCAAGAGCCTTTGGTGCTGGCTGAACCTACAAACTCTGCTGCTGCTGCCATGATTGACATTACTAAGGAGGACGCCCAGCTGCCTGCTGTCAAAAGTATGAAGCCTGCCGCCACAAAGTCCGTGGCGACATCTCATCGCAGAACATCATGTAAGAAGAAGACGTTGCCGGTCACAACATGTCTGAATTGTGGCAATTCATCGCTTCATGAGGTGCATAAATTAACAGTGGCTGATATAAAGATATAACTGCTACAACTATTCATTACCCTGTTTGCAAAAGTATAGTGATAAAAAAATGTTTTAATTGTCTATGTTAATAGTTAATTGCTATCTTGATGTAATGCATAGACTATTTTCTGTATTACTTGTTAATGCCTATCTTGATGTGTAATGCATGTTTTGATTGTGAGACTGTTGACGTACATATATGTATATTACTTGTTAATGACTATCTTGATATACTGCGAGTGCGCTGCAAAAACCATGTATAATACATACAGTATGCATATTAAATCATGAAATTCACAGTGTTCTTATTTGTGTTGGATAACAATCACACACACATAGCCCAAACTAAACATGCTAGTACATTAAATCCACAATAATAAACAGTACACTACTGCAATGGTATATCTTTGTAAAGGCATTACATGATGGAGTATGTTACAAGTACATCTTAGTTGATAGTGTGTACATAGGGTAAAAACAGTACACTGCTGCTTGTAAAAACTTTCCGACCAGCAAAGACAGCCCTCTGTGTGTGTGTCAGTGCGTATTCTCAAAGAATGGTTCTCTAGTATACCTGTTAAACCATTAGCCTTGGAGGGTATAATTAGGCCGGCAACGAGGGCCGCTTGTTATTGCCGTCCTAAAATTGCTGCTCTCATTTGGGAATGTGTATAAATACCCCTCCTATATCTCTTCACAGTTGATTGTGTCTGGACCACTGAGCTCTACGTGTCTTGATATATGTCCAGGGTCCTCGCAGTTTCATCTATAATACCTGCAGTGTTGCGTGTATTCTCTCTGTACACCTGCACGTCAGTATCAGTCTGATAGCCGATACCATATACGACTTCTCTCCTCTTTACAGGTAAGTGTGTGTTTCGTCTGTTAGTGAGTATTATACGGGTTTGCGAAGACGTTCAGTATTAAAGAAACATAGCATAGTTCGTCCTCGGCTATAACTTTTAACATAATGGTGTGCATGTTCACTCACACCGCTTCCCAGCAGTCATTAATTGTTTATTTCACATGTTAGTATATTTCTGTGTGTGTGTGTTGGCATTAGGTCTGCATATAGGTATTTGTAGCATTTTTTCAACATGTTTCTGTGTACCATATAGTTATGTATACATTCAGTTGCTCACACGTCATATAGTCTCTCACTGGTCCTTACAGGTAATGCATTTCATATTGACATGCCGATACTCTCCACTGTTACCATACAAAGCATGTCTCTCCCGGGGAACATGTTTCATTCTATTTAAATATAACGTCACTCCAGGGTTCGAGCCCCAGTGAACACACTTTGTGATTTAGTTTGTTACATTATTTACATACATTTTTGCGAACTATCCCCTTTTTTCTCATAGGATACCTACTAGTCTGGGCTGCCTGCCACATACCACGTATAATTTCGTATGCATAGTAGTACATATTTGTATATATTTGTATATATTTATACATATAAAAGCACAATGGAATTATTGCCTAATTCGCCAGCATCGCCTAGTTCACCTGTGTTGTCTCCATCCTCAGCATCATTGCTTAACCCCCTAACATTCCTAATATATGCAGACCCGCACTATAGTGTGGTTTTTCCGACCGGGCNATAATTTCGTATGCATAGTAGTACATATTTGTATATATTTGTATATATTTATACATATAAAAGCACAATGGAATTATCGCCTAATTCGCCAGCATCGCCTAGTTCACCTGTGTTGTCTCCATCCTCAGCATCATTGCTTAACCCCCTAACATTCCTAATATATGCAGACCCGCACTATAGTGTGGTTTTTCCGAAAGGGCATTTAAGGTTCGTCAGAATTGATTGCGCCACAAGCGCAATTGCTCCCTCAACCCATTCTGGCAGCCTGCCTCACATCTTTGCGATAGATGCGATCGCCCCTTCAACCGCCTAGACAAGCTTGCGGAACATAGTGTAACATGTACAGGACTGATCAGGTATGCCGCTTCGCTCAACTGTACATTCTGTAATGAGGGCTTCAAACACTCTTGTCATGCCAGACATCATGAACATACTTGTTGGGCGAACCCTGATGCTACTTCAAGGGTGTGTGGGACTTGCGGGCAGCAGTTTACCAGGACCGGTAGGCTTCGTGCGCATAGTGCTAAGTGAAATGGTGCTGCCACATCAACCTCCCGACCGGCGAAGCGGGCACAAGTGACAAACCCGAAGCCGCCCCATCATGTTCCAGCTCTTGCGAGCAACACCTATGGGTTTGTACATGTTGAAAGTTCGTTTAGAGGTGTAATGAAAACTTACATTGCCGAAAATACCTCGAGGGTACCCATAGACATTTGCAACTACCTCAAGGCGATGAAACCTAATATAATTGGCCAACTAGAGCAGGAAATCGAGAAGCAGGGGGTGGTCAAGTTTAATATATTTCTAGAGTGTGTATATGGTAAACCAGAACCACACGATGAAGAGAAGGATTGTCATGCATTTAAGAAGAAAAATGTGCTTGTTTTAACATGGCCGACATAGAGGTGGCTGTGTCGGATGCCAAGGTCTGCATGGAGGAGACTGACTATATGGGGAAGGGTAGTGGCTGGACACTCTCTGCTGTGAAACGAGTCCAGTTACGCGTCAACAAGCTCGACCCTCTTAGAGTCTCCTCGTATATCCCATTGTTTGCTGGTTTTGCAGAGAAAGGTTCAATTATCAACTAGCACAACACCGACCACCAGTGTCTTAAATGGGCTATACTGGCACATTTTGTAGAGGGGCAGAATCCACAATGTGTCAACCAGCTCTACACCAGGCTGGAGGCGCACTTCGATTTTTCGACCGTAGATTTCCCCACCCATTTACATCAAATACTAGCTTTTGAGAAAGCTAATCCGGGGGTCAGCATCAACATATATACACTCGATGAGAATACGAAAATAGTGCCGATACAGGTGACAGATGCAGAACTGGCCCAGCACTTTACTTTGCTGCTGCTCACCACAGCTTAGGACCAGAACTCGCATTATTGTTATGTGTCAGATTTCTCGCGACTGGTATGCCCCCAGGTGACTGGTCACGACCATGTGGTTGATATCTGTAAACGCTGTTTTAAGATGTATGATAATCGACCATGGGTGACAGGGATGACGAGTGCCGAAACTCTGGCTGAGCACAGGAGGTATTGCAATGACCATACTGCTATTCGCGCCGACATGCCCCAGCTGGACAGGTATGGCAGGATGCCTGCGCTCAAGTTCAAAAATTACCAGAACGACGATAAGGTACCTATCGTAGTATATGCAGACTTCGAGGCCATGCTGGTGCCTGTGCAAACGTGCCAGCTGAACCTGGATGCGTTCTACACATATAGGTACCATAAACATGAGTCTTATTCATATAGCATATACATTAAGGTTGATAATTCAATTATTCTTGCCTATAAGACGACCAGCATACCCGGGTGTAACTGTTTATATGGGTGAAGGTGTGTCGCAACACTTTGTGGAAGAGGTGGTTAGGATAGGTCTCCTGGTTAAAGACATATATAGCCAATCTGAACCTATGCGAGCACTGACGCATGAGGAATGGGCTGGCTATGCTCTAGCCACTACCTGCTGCCACTGTTATGGCATGTTCACCGACAACCAAAAGGTGCANGACTATGATCATTTCACCGGCAGTTTTATCGGGATGTCATGTAACAACTGCAACAAGTTTCGTCGCCGCCCCCAGACTCTGCCGATACTCTTCCATAACTTAATGTATGATGCCAATTTCATAATTAAGCAGCTTGGCTATGAATCCCAGGACATATTTATTATTCCACATAGCAAGGAAAAACTCATCACCTTCAGTAAGAGTTTGGGCAACAAATTCACTATACAGTTCATCGATACATATAGGTTCATGTCTGCCAGCCTGGCAATGCTCGCTGAGAATCTGCCGCCTTGTGAATTCCACACATCATCTCGCTTCTTCACAGTAGGACGCGAGCTAGAGCTGGTAACCCAGAAAGGCATCTTCCCCTACGATTATGTTAGCTCGTGGGAGAAGCTCGCCGACTGCGGTTACCTGCTATAGTCATTCTACAATAGGCTTACTGGGGGGAATGTCAGTGCAGAGGACTACCAGCACGCTCAAACCGTCTGGGACGTGTTCGGCTGCCGTACCCTCCAGGACTATTCTAAACTATACTTGAAGACAGACGTGCTCACTCTGCGCGACGTCTTCGAGAATTTCCAGGGGCTCTTTCTACGCACATATAGTCTCGACTGTGTGTGCTATGTTAGCGCTCCCAGGTTCTCGTTTGAAGCAATGTTGCGCAAGACGCAGGTGGAATTACACTTGCTTATCGACTATGATATGCACCTGTTTATTGAGGCTGGTATCTGGGGGCGGGGGGGTGCCTAAATGTGTTAAGTGGCACGTGGTTGCCAACAATAGCCATATACCAGATGCACACGATGCCGATAAGCCACCTACCTACCTGCAGTATGTAGATACCAATAACTTATATGGGTGGGCAATGTACCTGCCGCTCCTATATGTCGGTTTCAAATGGACCAGCACGAACATCGATGTGATGAGCGTGCTGGATGACAGATATGTCGGCTACATACTGGAGTTAGACAGGGAGTAAGTACCCTTGCAATCTTCACGAAGAGCATATGGATCTTCCATTCTTGCCAGTGAACGAGTGTCCCCCGAGGTCCAAACAAACGAAACTCACGACGAATCTAGAGAGCAAGCTTCATTATATCGTACATAACGTTACTTTGAAGCAAGCATTGGGTCATGGGTTACGGCTGAAGGCTGTTCACCGAGTCCTTCAATTCCTGCAGAAGCCGTGGCTGAAACCACATATAGATTTGAATACGGAGAAACGTTAGAAGATTTCGAGAATTATTTTTACAAGTTAATGAATAACGCAAAATACAGCAAACTTATGGAAAATAAGCGCAAACGACAGCATATGGAACTCGTGTGTGGAGAAGTTCGGGCGAAGAAGTTCATCGTAAAGCCTGTATTTAAATGCAGGACTATTTACGATGAGACATTGTCCCCAGTCAAATTATGTCAAGAGAGCATTATGTTTGACAAGCCCATATACGCTGGGTTTGCCGTAGTCGACCTGTCAAAAATACTCATGTACAGATTTTACTAGGATGTAATGCGAGCGTGGAATGGGGGCAGTATAAACCTCCTTTACATGGATACTGATAACTTTGTAATGGAGGTGGCCTGCCCTGACTTTAACAGTGAACTCGCCATAAACCCGACACTCATGTTGGAGTTCGACACCAGCAGCTACCCGACCACTCATCTTTGTTACTCGCCTACCAATTCTAAGGTGATTGGGAAGTTCAAGGATGAGTGTGCAGGTAACGAGATGATTGAGTTTGTCGGGTTGAGGGTGAAACTGTATGCATACCACTGCCTGAATACGCTAAGGTGATACAAGTGTGTGTAGTTGAAAAGACGATAACATTTGACGATTATCGGCGCATCCTTTTGGCCCAGCGCTGCATGAGAGTGCAGGTCGCAGGTATTAGGTCGTACCACCACAAAGTTTACACGGAGCAAACCAACAAACTGGCTCTTTCGTGGATGGACGATAATCGGAAAGTCCTGGATGATGGCATACATACGATCCCCTATGGCTATCAGGCCTAATAAGAAATTCAGCTCTGGGTCAGGCCTACATAGTTATGTATGTCACCAGAGAGAGNCAGGCCTAATAAGAAATTCAGCTCTGGGTCAGGCCTACATAGTTATGTATGTCACCAGAGAGAGTGCTTTTTCTCCTAGCATGTACAGAAGCACGTACAGACGTCATAGTATTCCGCTTGTCATGTACATTGTCGAGGGTTTTGGTAGCCATATTTTTCGATAAGCATGATGTAGCACATGCAAGTGTGTTGCAGGCTTGTCAGGTATGCTGACTGATAGTCTTATGCAGCTTGTTCAAGAGACAAGCCCCTGACATTGACAGGTAGATTATCGGTTTTTTTAATTCCTGCAGTATACTGGAGCCCATGCAAGACCGGATGGCTTACAAGGTATACTTTTTATTGGACCATGCAGTCTGATTCAGTGTACTGTAGTTCATGCAAGAGTTGCAGTCTTCTCCTTGCCAGTTATACTGGGCGGTAACATGCTGGAGCACATGCAAGTAGTATTGACAGGCATGTTACCAGCACGTCCTGTACATGTTTTTTTTCTCGGCGGTATACTGGAGAACATGCNCAAGTAGTATTGACAGGCATGTTACCAGCACGTCCTGTACATGTTTTTTTTCTCGGCGGTATACTGGAGAACATGCAAGTAGTCTTGCCAGGTATACTATTCATGCGTCCCTTTTTTCCCACACATGCTAATGGGTGCACGGTTTCAGTGCATTTGCAAGTATTATTCACGCTACTGTGTTATTGTATCTCTCTATTTTGCATGTGTGTTTCACACAATCGCTGTATTCAACTTCTTGTCATATTTGTAGAGTCATCGTCAGCAACTGTTTGTCTTCCCCCTTTCTGTTTATAGCATTCTACCTTATATAATATATGGCATGTATGGTTTGCAGCCATACTACTACTGTATATCTCATATCGCTGTTCATTTGGATATTCACTTAATCCTACTATCGCACTGTGTGGTGGCATCACANTATTGTATCTCTCTATTTTGCATGTGTGTTTCACACAATCGCTGTATTCAACTTCTTGTCATATTTGTAGAGTCATTGTCAGCAACTGTTTGTCTTCCCCCTTTCTGTTTATAGCATTCTACCTTATATAATATATGGCATGTATGGTTTGCAGCCATACTGNTATATAATATATGGCATGTATGGTTTGCAGCCATACTACTACTGTATATCTCATATCGCTGTTCATTTGGATATTCACTTAATCCTACTATCGCACTGTGTGGTGGCATCACACACCCTGTCGTTGATATCATACGGTAATGCCGGTCCACATATTCTGTTTTTCCCGTTGACGAAGCATTCGCTTCAATTGTCGTCTCCTGCTGCTTCGCAACCTACCTGATCACTATATCTATGACGTTACCAATATATATATATATATATATATATATATATATATATTTATATGTATTGATTGAGTTGCAGGAATAGCATACTGCCGGTTACAAGTCCAGGCCTGTCTGCATGGTTATGTCATGTAGATGGTAAACTGGAGTACGTTGAAGCAGCAACTGGTAAGTGATGTAACTTGCGATACTTAGAAAATTATTCCAAGTATATTATCTTTTTAAAATATGTTTGTATGCCATTATGGTAACATCAGCAAGATAAATTAATCAGTTCCAAAAACTGTATTAAAATCAGATTGTTGACTGTAAAATATGATGTATTTGTATTGCAAAAAAAAAAAAGTTTAGTAAATACATAAATATTATTGCTATTAAAGAATTTTTTTTCAATGCCTTTTTTTCCTGTGGAAAAAACTTGTAAAGGAAACCAGAACATATAATTATTTTGCAGACCTGAGAAAATATACATCCCATGGTGGAACATATACAGCAAAGATATTTAATAATTTCATATTAAATACTTACAAGTTATACACCAACACATATTATACACAACTGTGCTTCAATATGCATCAGGCACACCTGAGAAAATATAAATTGCACGGTGGAATATATACAGCAAATATATTTAATAATTTCATACGATTATTCATATAAACCTAATAAATAACACCGCTCGTAGTCTCGAGCGATTTAATGACACGTGGGGGTTCATCATAGGGAGTATGCTCTCTATCCGTTGCGTCACTGCAGCACCCCTGTGAATGCAAGAGCGTGAAGTTTATTTCGCATTTGGGAAGACTCTGAGATAACTCTTCAGCTCCTCACTGCCAAAAAATGAGTCATTTAGCCACATTGTGGGGTCAATAAATTTTTTTGAAAAAAATAATATAAAAAAAAAATTTGGAAAATTCTTAGGGAAAAACGGGATATTTCGAGGGGAAAAGGGTATATTTTGAGGGAAGTGGCTGCCAAAATGGCGGTGGAATGCAAGAGCTTGAGTTACCGTTTGGCCGATCCCTGTCACGAACCTGTGTTCGAATCCCCTTTTATAACTACTTTGGTGTAATTCGACTTTAAATTTCGCCCAAAAAGTTAAAACTAAAGCATAGGGGAACAGCATAAAAATAATCCCAATAAATATTATTTATGAAATTCTAATTATATAGGCAATTTTTCGAGCTGTAGCCTAACTTATTAATAATGTTTGATTTTTATATATGTACAAAAAATATATCAATTAAAAATTCATGTAACTCATCTTATTTACTTATTTTTTAAGTCAATTACCTCCACCGTCATACTTTTCCGGATACTATTTCATAGCACAACGTACGAGAATGTAATAAGTAAAAAAATTTAGAAATAATGTTAGCCTCTTGGACGACTTTGTGGGGGCACAAGTTTCTAAATATCATAAGAAAAAGTAAATTTACATGCAAAAGTCATGTTCAAAGTTGCCAAAAAATAGCTTAATTGTAAATAGACAATTCCTAATATTAATCATCTAACGCCCGTAAATCTAGCAAGTAAAATTTTGCCAAATTTTTTTAATGATGGCCTGTCTCGCACAAACGCTCTATTTGATTAATCACATTCAGGAAATTAATATTCGCAAAGTCTGACAACAAGATAGAGCGTATTAACGTAAAGGGCCATATTCTGGTACGTACAGTAAGTAACAGTAAATACGAAAACGTTACACTAACATTTTCAGGCACTGCGAGGTAAACGCTAATTAAAAAAAAAATATAACAAAGTTGCGCTGTTAATTAACAAAAATAAATAATAAATGGGAAATGCTGAGGAAGGAGAGATCAGGTCTGTTTACTTTTTCCGCGCATACAAGAGCAGAAGAGGCTAATTAATTATAACAGTATGACAGGAACAGTGAGAGGGAAAGAGAGAGAGAGAGAGAGAGAGAAAGAGAGATNAGAGCAGAAGAGGCTAATTAATTATAACAGTATGACAGGAACAGTGAGAGGGAAAGAGAGAGAGAGAGAGAGAGAGAGAGAGAGAGAGAGAGAAAGAGAGATAGAGAGAGAGAGAGATAGATAGAGAAGAAGAAAAAGGTTGGGGTGGAAATGGAGTACGAAGAGGGGATCTTGTGGAAACAGGAAGGGAGAAGCTATCACAAACTTCCAGCCACCCAGGAAGATGCGTGAACAAGACAAGTGCTAAAGTAGGTCAGTGAAACCACACCGAGACACCATGTAGCCAACAACAGACTGCACATAAACATCCCAGACTCCCTTACCACCACACGAAAGGGGACAACATTTCGTTACTTTCTTTTTCAAGGATCTAAAATACATTTGTTTTCCCCCATTGTTAAACATTAATATTCTCATATTTGAAAACGGGGCATTCTCATTCTAAGAATTATCTCTTTCTAGTACGAAACAACGCATAGGGTTTCTGTGAAAATAAAAGAACATTTTCCCTATTTCCTGGACGTTGACGAGAAAACATACTTTAATTCCAGCAACAAGAAGATGAGCGAGATAAAATAATTTTGAGACTGCAATCTGTAATTGTTTTGTTGCCTGCAATCTGCATAAAAACTTTTTCTTGACATTTATCATTGTAAATATGCAACTACGTGAATACGTCATTATTTCTTTGCTCATGTTAACATCTGTGTNTGGCATGTGGTATTGCTCGCGGTACTCTTCTCCCACTTCCTTCGTTCCATCACTACTCCAGACTCATCACGCGTCGTCCCATGGCCTATGCGATATGGTGATATATATGTACATATATATATATATATATATATATATAGAGGATGATTCTAAAATCATGGGACAAACTTTGAGGGGCGGTAGAGCTCACTAAAACAAACAATTATTGTATAGGAATATATGGGCGGAAGTGACGCGTTGAGGCACAAACTCAAACATAACACATGACATGCAAAACATTGTTTATTTACAACGTCGCAGCTAAAAGCCTTTTTACAGCAATGTTTATAATAACTGCTCAAAATTGCTACCACCGACAGTAATGCAAGCTTGGTAGCGTCGGTGGAGTGATTGGCGAACAGATTCAAATACGCCGGGTATTTCACGCACGCGTGCAGCCGCACAGGATAGTCGAGCGACGAAGTATTCAATGGAATCAACTGGAGTCTCGTAAATGAGGGCTTTCAAATGCCCCCAACAGGAAAAAATCGAGACTCCATAAAAAGGCATATATATATATGTATATATATATTAAAGAACGCTCCGAATAAACACAAATAACGAACAATTTTAATTTACGGATGTTATATAATTGACCATGGGTAAATTTCCATGAAATCATATATCATTTCCGTACACATTCTGAATTACTGTTATAACGGTCAATTAAGCATCCGTAAATTTACAAAGATATCCATATAATTTTTTTCTACATATGGTTTAAGTTATTGTATTGTGTATCTTAAAAACTAAAAAGATGAGCGTAAGAAAATTTTTCTGGCTACAATTTTTGTAGAAGTTTCCTTCAGATAAACCGAAAAAAAGAACGTTAAATTGTTTGAAGGAGATACGTTCTCTGGGCAGCTGCAACATCCTTAAACAATGATTGTAGTAGTTTTATCTCCAAACGGTCTCGCAGAAGGTGTAGTGTTTAATCGGTAGTTACTAAATTTAATTTATTTTGAATTTATTCAGTTCAGAACTATGAAACAACTTCACGGCCACGTTTCTAACAATGCCATAATATTTTATTTGATAAACGCGACGCATGCTTTTTATAAATAGGTGCGTGGAAATATAACATTTATTACATGCGGAAAAATAATATAAAAAGCATGGCTTAATATAATTGAATTCTTAATAAATCAATTACATTGCTCACTTAAAATGATACTATTGATGTTGTCTTGATATATTATTTTTGGTACAACTCTTATGTTCAGGGTCACCTGTTAACATTGTCAGAAGCCGTTTTCCTGTCGGGAATCTCTATAAAACATCCGACCACTGGAGTGAGTGAAGAGTGGAGAGATTCGGGGAGCTCTTAACATCGAGGTCTTGAGAGCCGATGACTGCGAATTGAGGTGAGTATAGAGTATGGAATGTAAGAGCAAGGGAAACGGGAGATCTCCAAGAAAAAACCGCCGACCAGCGGCATCGACCAGCACGATTCCCACATTCGACCCCACCAGAAATCGAGCCCGGTTCGCCTTGGTGGGAAGCGAGTAGTCTAATCACTACACCACCGTGGCCCCGGCAACTGGAATGCGGATGTTCTTGTCTTGTGAATAGTTCACGTCGTGCGAAATTTCTCCGCCAATACGGACCATGACGGACTCCGACCACTGAGTCCGTATTCTTGGCATGTGAGAAACGTGGCGGAAGTTGCTATTCTTGTCACATCGGTACCCATATACAGAATTTTAGTGTGTATTATTTTACAAAAGAGAATAGGGACAGAAGTAAATTCATAAACACCTTGGAAGTTATATTAAGTAGAGCTAAATGCCTCTAGTACATTACTTTATTATTACTACTACTATTATGTGAATGACAACTATGCATTAAAATACAAATTAACATATATAATTTTTTATTTTTTTACCAAAACCTGCTGAGAATTAGAACGGTATTTTACAACTGTTAGACAAGCGGAGCAAAAAGTATACCACCAAACCGGTGCTTCTGCGGCCGTAACTTAATGGGTCGCTATGTGTAACAAGGTTAGAAAGAGGGGGGGGGGGGCACGGTGTCGTACCGCAATAATGGAATTTCGTAAACTGCCTCGTCACCGAAAAGTGCTCGCACTTCACGTAACGTAACCACATAAAGCAATTCGAGGGCTTTTCGTACCTAGTCACCACTGCCGGCGAGCCCTTTCAAACTCGCAGCAAAGCTGACAGCTGCAGCAATTACCGAAATGGAGTTTGGGCAAATAGAGTTTCCCAACTACGTTTCACCGAGACAAATAATTTAAATTACGCTGGTACAATCAAACGCGGCACACAAGAATGACAAAAACAATTGCTCGGTACGAATATCCACCGGCCAATGACGTTGCACGGTCTGAGTCTATCAGCCTGCTTCAGGAAGCAGTGGGTTCGAATTCCCCTTCGGCGTAATTTATGAACAAGGCACCAATTGTGTGTAAAGGAACTGAGATACTCCTATTTACTCAGGTAGTAGGCATGTGTATGAGAAAATAATAAATCTGATTTAAAAATCGTTACGTCAACGTAGCTATGTTGTGACACCCAAAGCGCTGAAATGCAACTGGTCTATTTATTTAAAAGCAATATTCATTTCAAGAAATATGTCGTTAAAATCAATTTGATATACAAACTACCACACTGTCAACGGTTTCGAAGAAACAACTTAGTCGATAAAAGCAGCTCCAACTCGAACACCTCCCCAGCATTCTGTGTTGTTTTTGGAAACGGAAATCCAACATTTGTTTATGTCTGCCGCAATCAAATCGTATGTAGAGAATACAGTGAAGCAAGCGCATGTAACTTTCAAAGTTACCAACTGCAAGTCTCAAAAATACTGTTTGCCAACAGGAATGTCAAAAACCACCAAATCTGGAATCGTAGTAAAAATACGTGCTATGCTATTTTCGTACACTTCCTTTGAATCAGTTATTTTTCAAGTAGGGTGTGTGCATGTATTATATATTATTATATATAAATATATATTGGAATAACAAATGTAAACAAAGCCCACATCAGTGTATGATAGCGTGATGACAGTTATGATGGCAATTTCGCAAGACAGTGATGGAGACACGTACAGAAAAAATAAGAAATTGAATCTACTTCACTTTAAGCCCAGAAGTCGAACACGACAGGTGTAAGGGAAGTCGCTACTATATACATGTAGGCCTAGTTATCATGGCAATAACCTAGCGTGTCTGATTCGCTTTCGGAAAGTCATCCGTTCTATTTCATTCGACCGTGAAATGGAAGGTTTTCATCACGTTATTTTCCGTCCACACCGCAAAGAAATGCTAGCACAATCCCCAAAACGAACCTTCGGAATTCCTGGCCAATGTAACTGCTGCAGATTGAAATAAAATACCAGTATTATTACTCACACACGAGGAGAAATCTAGAGCGAACTTCGTCACGCTCGCCAACACTGTGCTTTTATGATTCGGCCTGGCGGAGGCATCCCCCGAATGCGCCCCGTATCAAATATCGCAGAGTAATAACGCGTTAATTGAATAATTCAGTTACAGGGAATCGTTAAAAGGATCCACCCTCATTCCTCCCTTTTCATGCCCGCAGCCACGCTGGGGCGGACCGGAGCTCGCGATATGCAAATGAGGCGCGCCGTGCTGAAATCCCCAAAAGCGTGGGTTGGCGCGGATGGGTGAAGGGAAACGAAGGGGGAGGAGGTGAGTTTCTCTGTCTGGCGTCGAGATGCTGACTACCCTTTGCGACGACACAAGGCGTGGGCGTCACCAGTCGTGATAATTAATGTTTAGGCGACGGCGCCGCTGTACGGATTCTCGTAGTTTGACGGCGCCGGAAGGAAAAAAAAATATATCAACTTGTATCACGTACGATGTTATCTGTCCCAAAACAAAACGGTGGTTCCATTTCGCACGATGTGCTCGTGATTATATAGTCTTCGAAACACACTGAAAATATAAGAAGAATCATTGAAAAACAAAACCAAGGCAGCTTTAAAGAGGTCTCAATTCATTTTAAAGTGTGCTTGACATGAGTTGTTCTAGAGAAAGGAACAAATAAACAACAGCCACCAATAACAATTTTGTAGAAATTTCCTTACAGTCCACAAAAGCCATGCGTGCAGATCGTGGGTATTTTTTAAAAGAATTATTTAATTACTGCAAGTAGGAATATTTTAATTTTCTGCTTGATGAAAGAGCGATTAAATGTTTAATGCAAAAGAAAGAACTATGAAACCTATATTTTTAAATTTAAGGAAATCACATTACATTTTTAAGAGCTGAATACTGTTTGGGAGAAATACTGAATAAAACACTTCCTTTTGTTGTTAAACACACTTACTAATCACAGTTCCAAACTTGATCAGGAGCCACTGTTACATTGACGAAGGTATGGAAATTTAATGTAGATACTGCCATGGGAAACACCGTGATTGGATATTTTTGATCCCTATGTTAAACGAGGTCTGTTGGTCGGTGTCGGAGACGCGGTAGCTGAGCGGTTAGCCTGCTTGCCTCTCCGGTAAGTTCAATCCCGGATTTTTGCATGTGGGAATTGTGCCGGACGATGCCGCTGGTAGGCGGGTTTTCTAGGGGATCTCCCATATCCCCCGTCCTTTCATTCTGGCGCTACTCTATACTCACCTCATTCACTCATACCTGTTCACACATTCACGGTGTCAGTTCGCCTGTGTCGCACAAACGTGTTGAAGAACTTCGGTAAAAAAATAATAAAACCGTATTCAGAAATTGTTAAACATCTTCGAGTGCGATCTACTTACAAACAACACTCATGAAACGTAGCACAAGTGCCAGTTTCTGAAGTAAGTGCAGAAATCCCTATTTTAAGGTATCAGTATAGGGAAACGTATAGTATAACATAATATTTATTTAAAAAATTGTCTTGTAGTTGGAAATGTTGCACGCCAACTCAATATCTTGTGCGGTGAAAAGAAAATATATCTGATGCGCGTGCCCAAGGAATACTTGTCGTCCACGCATTTCCAGGCTTCGAACACGCAAAATTAGCTACAACCAAATGGATATTTATGAGTGATCAGGAGCAGAAAATGTTATCTACATTACGAGGATATGCCACGTCTTTTATTACGTACAGTTAATAAAAACGAAGAAAACACGTTTTCAAAATAAATTAAAAGACATAGGAATTCAATAATAATCTCGGATTACAATTATTTCGAACGAAAAATCGGCAAAGTGTGTGATGTGTTATAATTNAGGAATTCAATAATAATCTCGGATTACAATTATTTCGAACGAAAAATCGGCAAAGTGTGTGATGTGTTATAATTCTTGCAAATATCTCTTATATATTAAATGTAGATAAATTTTTGTTTGTAAGGTTATCAAGCAGTTGAAATAGTGCTGTAAGAGTAGTTTTTTTTATTTAGTTGTTAAATAAAGCCAAAGCATTTTCCCTTATGTTAAGACAGGTTCATTTACACAAATTGCAAACAATCAATGTAATAAAATAGTTACAGTTTGTTAAAAGTAAATTCACGACATTCAAAGCTAAAATCACACAATGCTAAGGTNGAATGTAATAAAATAGTTACAGTTTGTTAAAAGTAAATTCACGACATTCAAAGCTAAAATCACACAATGCTAAGGTATATTTGCAGATTAACAAAGAGTTACATTTCAAAGAATATCATTCCATCATGCCTATAAATGCAAAAATAGAAAAGTTCAGAGTAAACAATGATTTGCTTCAGGCAAGACCGTTTTTATATTCATAACTGCGTTTTTTTTTATTTTGCATTACATCTTGGTTGTAACTTGAAAATAAAATATCACAACTGCACAGAATGAATTCACAACATTTGCATACTCTCAAAGTAAATAGATGGACAACTGGTAGATTCAATGTTACCATTGTTACCGTAAATAACAATTTAGAGAACACTGATTAAATAATGGGTATAGTATCATTAATATTTTACATCTGACATCACATTTTAATATAAGGTATTATTTCTTTTCAATCGCTTCTACAAGGGAATATTACAAGCAAGCAACCGATACTAATTCACACACTCCAATTAGTTATAAACGCTGCTTTGGTGATCAACCTTTTTTTATAAAACAAATGAAATAATAACTTTGATCGCATTTCTTCATCACCATAGTGGCACGTGTGTTGGTTCTCTTAGAAATAGAAGACATGGTTGCTAGTAAATAAATTGTTTGGCCGCATGATAGCGCCACAAGCACGCGTTAGCGATTAGTGAGCGCCTGTATTTCTAGCCAGAAAAGAGTTGGAACGATTTTGGCGGCTCTTAACATCGAGGTCTTGAGAGCCGATGAGGGTGAAGCGAGGTGAGTAAGAAGCAGNTTGGAAAGATTTTGGCGGCTCTTAACATCGAGGTCTTGAGAGCCGATGAGGGTGAAGCGAGGTGAGTAAGAAGCAGCGCCGGAATCCAAGGGCGGGGTAAACGGGAGACTGCCGAGAAAACCCGCCGACCAGAGGCATCATCCGGCACGATTNCGCCGGAATCCAAGGGCGGGGTAAACGGGAGACTGCCGAGAAAACCCGCCGACCAGAGGCATCATCCGGCACGATTCCCACGTGCAAAAATTCGGGAACGACTCCAACAGGAATCGAGCCCGGTTCGCATTGATGGAAGGCGAGTGCTCTAGCCACTTAGTCACCGCGGCGCATGAAACAACACACTCTTTAAAAATGTTTGCGCTATCTTATGTCTGCCGTCTGTGAACATTTGGCAGGTGATAAAATCGCCTATTATTATGAAATTAGGAGTGTCATATGTTATTAACCAGTATAACAGGTTACTCGCAATGTCTGTGAATTGTTAAAACCAGGAAAATGTTCTCAGGTGGTAGATACAAAATCAGCCTGATCTCACTCACGAATTAATACTTTCATCTCGCGTGTTTTCTGAAGAATTGCAAATAACTTAATTTCAAATCCTAATTTTTCAAGTGCCTCTCTCTCCCTTACTAATAACGTTACTAAGGAATGATCTCACGAAGTTTGTACCTAGGTGTTCTCGATAATCCTGCATATGCATACGTGTGTGATTCTCCATTACGTAGGATGCTTCTAGTCGTCTTACGAGGGGGGGGGGGT
>NQII01000310.1:669322-703171 GCA_002778355.1 Clitarchus hookeri | reverse complement strand
ACACGCCGCCTCTCGGACAAACACGGCTGGATGATAGATGCCAACCCCTGCACGGGTATTCCACGTTAACAACAACGCGCATCAACTGAAGGTAGAAGATCCTCGGTTAATGAGCGGGAATGTAATTACACCACATCGTGACCCCGTTTCAAAACAGTGCGACTGTTCATTATGTTAATATCGTTAGCGATGCCTTCGCAAAAGCGCATAACATTGACATCGCCACCGGATCTGTCCTGCTAGAATCCAGAACTATCCGTGTTGAACTATTTCTTAAACNGCGCATAACATTGACATCGCCACCGGATCTGTCCTGCTAGAATCCAGAACTATCCGTGTTGAACTATTTCTTAAACTATTTTCGACTGGTTTACTCATACACTAAAGATGAGGTAGACCGGATTATTCGTCTTCTGCGCATGTACACATTATTTACCTACCCCAAAGGAACACAACTGTCAAAGTCACATGGTCAAGACTGATTAACATGTANTTCAAAACAGTGCGACTGTTCATTATGTTAATATCGTTAGCGATGCCTTCGCAAAAGCGCATAACATTGACATCGCCACCGGATCTGTCCTGCTAGAATCCAGAACTATCCGTGTTGAACTATTTCTTAAACCATTTTCGACTGGTTTACTCATACACTAAAGATGAGGTAGACCGGATTATTCGTCTTCTGCGCATGTACACATTATTTACCTACCCCAAAGGAACACAACTGTCAAAGTCACATGGTCAAGACTGATTAACATGTGTGTTTATATCAAAATTTTCAAAAGACAAGCACTTTTATATGAATCAAATACTTTTGTCAATCACATTTTAATCAAACTGCATTACAAATAAGTTAGATGAAGTATAAAATCATCTTAGAGCACTTGTTTAGTAAACAGTGTTCTAACTTCAAATCCAATCCACACTGGTTTTACTAGTTGTGTTGACATAAAAGCAGTTCAGTGTTGGGACACGGAGACTGGTTGTGTACAGCCAGAGAGATCGGTCTACCTCATCTTTAGTCTATGGGTTTACTAGCGATTTGTGTTGAATCACATAGAATTACACTCCAATCCACACTACTGTTATTCCATTTGAATGAGTTTCTAGTTTCGAAGATGCAAAACAACTGAGTGTTCATGAGTCACATTAAGTATGTATCACAGAGTAAAAAATATTTGTACGTTTTACAGACAATTCTTTGGAAACTACTTGCAAAAATGTTTTTACCGTCACTGCAATAAATCTACCGCATCTTCACAACTCACTGTTTTATGAAACACATACAATTGTTTGTGTTTCTCCATATTTATAATGCATTTAAAGTTTACAGTACTTACTTGTTAAAATTCAACTTGTTTTAACACATTTCACAATACAGTGCTGCAAATTTTCTCTAATTTACTTGTAGTGTTACAAAAACAATCTTGGCAATTATGATTATAGTTTTCAAAAACTGCTTGAAAAAAAAATTACAGTGTACATACATTCGTTGTTATAATAAATAAGTATACATATACTTTGTGAGTGGACGTTTTATTGTTGTTACTGAAATATTATAATGCAGCTCCTTAATGTAACAGACAAATTATTACTGAAGAACCAAATATTACAACAATGCATCAAAGTTCGGAAAATTAATTCCACAACCTAAAATACAGTGCTACTCTTCTGTTTCGTGCCTGGCGTGTTGTTACTGCTGCTGTTACACAAATCACGTTGCTCCCATCTAAGAAAATTTCGACGTGGATGAGGTTAAGCTCGTCTGTCCAAGCGTACGGACACATCTAACGTTTCCGTAAGGGCAGATTAAGTGCAGGAGTTAAACGGAGATACTGACTTGATACAAGACAATAATTGTTTTAGTATACTGCTGACTACATAAAAAAAACTTTTTAACTATACATAATAACACAGAAAACTTATATTCATGGCCCGATAAAATGATCCGTCATTTCACCTTCTCTTTGATATGGCTACAGAGTCCGAAAACTGGCTTGAATGCTTAAGATAGAATACGCAGAATTGTAGTTTATCACTGCCTTTTGCAGTATGACCTGAGCCCAGAAAATAAATTTTCTACGTCTAAAAATTTTAAACCTGGCCGGGAATCGAAGTCACGGTCTTTTGCCCAGAAGTCAGAAGTCCTGATTACTGTATACTCCCCCCCCCCCCACCTTCCCACAATCCCTTTTTCCTGCCACGGTTTTCCTGCACTCTATTAATTTTGAAATTTGTAGCACCTGTTTTATAATTGCAAATTTTGGAAAAAATTTCAATCATACGAAATTTCCCCCGGTATTCGAACCCATGGTACATGTGTTTTAAGGCGTGTGTTTGTTTCACTACGAGAGCATCCTCCCATAAACAAAATTGAACACTCACTTATATCGCTACAACAACTTGTTCTTTCAGCAATGCATCTAGTTTAACTGACAACCTTCCCCTCCCCATATTTTTTCCCCAAATAACTTTTTCTCTTGGCTAGGAAACTTCCTCTCTTTCTCGCCAACACAAACAAGCGGTTGTCCAAAATTAACTCGCCAACTGGGGCTTCCGGCGGTGGCTCGGAGATCAAACGAAAATTTGCTGGGCCGAACATCAGTCGCTAAAATTTGCAGTCAACTAAGAGTACGTAGCCTGATGTTCAAGGCCGGGCGGGAGTTACGGTGAGCCAGCCATGTACTTCGTCCAGCACGTTTGATCTGGTAAGCATACACGAGCTATTTGGGGGCAGGCGACTAACCAGTACTCTTGAAGTAGCTCGCGGCATTTTTTCTTTTTCGTGTTATTCATTTATCCATGTGAGTCTTTATATTTTTTCTCCTATTAACCATAAAATTGTAATTTCGTCAGGCGATAACGAAACAATAATCGAACACAAAGGGAAATCACATTATACGACAACTTTCTTGGCAACTCAAATAAAATCATTCATTCTTTGCTATCGAGTTTTAATAGGAACGTCTGACAATGAGATAGAACTTACACTGTGAGTCCTGCATGCGACACAGTTACTTGGAAACGTGGGACTTCTTTATAGGGGTCTAGTTTGCAAAGAGAAGAGGGGTTGAATACGAATATTTTATGTTAATATCATCGGTGATTGCGAATTTTACCCCAGAATACAGAGTACCACGATGTCTTAAACGAAGGAATCAGGACAAACAAATTTAAATTAATGTACTACGTAATGATACCTGCGAAAGTAATCAGACACTCTGATGAAGTTAATTAGGTCAGTTGCACAAAATCTATGTATTTGGAACATATTGTGGTCTATTCACGGTTTCTTCACACTTGTTTAAATAAAAACTTTAAAAAATCACCTTATTAATAGCATAGAAGCATTACATTTCATTGTGCTGTGCAAATGTTTTTACCTGATTGTTAAAAGGTGTTTCCTAGTTGTCATCAAAAGGTGAGAGTGAATTAATAAATAAAGTTTAGTATTATGTTAATTGTTGCATAAATATGCGTTAGCAGTTCATATACAGTATTATGTCTATAATGATGGGTAGCGTAATAAGTTAAGCCTCTATCGTCACATTTTTCAATAAATCCTCCCAAATTTGAGTTCGGAAGAAATAAATAGAAAATTCAATATGGCGGGAGACACGGGCTATAAAGTAGGACTTCAAAAAGGTAGGAAGTAGCCGTAAATAGACTCTGTATATATATATTTTATGAAATTATATTATTTCTAATTTCCAAACATTTTGAAGAGTTCGGCTCCGACATAAAATAACGTACATGTAACCTTCCAGTAACTTTTAAACTCACATCTGAATCAGGAAATGACACACATGTCAGCAACGACAGACCAGCCGCTCGCGGACACATAATCAGGCATGCAGAAGCGACATGGCATGGCGTTACTTTCGATATAGACGTTCCTCATTCGATGATTGGCTACGTGGTGTTACAGAAGGTTTCCTATTGGACCGGTCGGCCACACCTTGTCCACCTTCAGACGCTGATCGCCCATGTGACGTCCTTGTACGTCGCTGGCTCGTGCGACTATTTACTGCACTCATTTCTGCAGGCTTTGGTAGAGCCCGTTAAGTGCATTTAAAGTGAAGTATAACTCACCGATTGCAATCGTTCGTTTAGCCTTAAGAACAAATCTCACCGCTTAGAAGTTTCTCTCCTCGTCATCGTATCGTACATTTGTTTCAAGGCAATTACTTACTGTCTTTACAGCTACGTTACATTTTAAAACTTGTTACATGTTTTTTCTTCACCTACTATTTAACTGTGCATCATTTAGTGGTTGCAGAAAAACGTAATGACATACATATTAAATTCTATATTATGTAATTGTGGAGTGGAGAGATTTGAGCAGCTCTTAAAATCGAAGTCTTGAGAGCCGATGAGGGTGAATGAAGTGAGGTGAGTATGGAGCAGCGCTGGAATTCAAGGACGGGGGAAACGGGAGATCTCCGAGAAAACCCACCGACGAGCGGCATCGTCCGGCACGTTTCCCCTATGCGAAAATCCGGGANGAAACGGGAGATCTCCGAGAAAACCCACCGACGAGCGGCATCGTCCGGCACGTTTCCCCTATGCGAAAATCCGGGAGCGACCCTAGGAATCGAACCGAGTATATGTAATTGTGATAATATTTATGTCAATAGGATATATACACATATATATACCCTATTGACATAAATATTATCACAATTACATATACTCGGTTCGATTCCTAGGGTCGCTCCCGGATTTTCGCATAGGGGAAACGTGCCGGACGATGCCGCTCGTCGGTGGGTTTTCTCGGAGATCTCCCGTTTATATATATATATAATATATATATAGTTTTAACTGCAGTATCCTGCAGATAAATAGTTTTATCTGCAGGATTTCANTTATATATATATATAATATATATATAGTTTTAACTGCAGTATCCTGCAGATAAATAGTTTTATCTGCAGGATTTCAAAGAACTCAACGTGTAGAGGAAGTCGTCGCATGTATCTGTGCGGCTGGAGTTGGCAACGCACGCACATAGCGGTGCGAAAGGATGTTTGGCGTCGCCAGGGACAGGGAACAGAATGCACTCGCGAACAAGCGCTGACAGCCGCCACGTCGTCCCCGATCGTATCACGACAGCGGCTGAAGTCACGGGGTCTCCCGGCAACAAGGGTCACCTCCGACTGGCAACAAGGGTCACCTCCGACTTCCCGCCTACTATAATTAACACGGCTACACTTCAGCACGTTTGACTGTGTGACAGTGCGCCCCCCTCCATAACCACACTTTCACAACCAACACTCTGGCAACTCCTCCACCAAAGCCAACCATTCCTACAGTGACAAGTGATCGTTTTACCGGTACGCACCGACAACTCGGACTTGCCCTATACCCGTGCTCTCAAGCGAACTTACTTCCGAAGCTGTCCAAGTTTAGATTGAGGTTAAACTATAAACGTAGTGTACTGTGGCGGCAAACACTACGAACGTCATCTCGATCACCTGACTGCTCGCTTGGTTTACTCACAGATTAAAATGACGTAAGACGATTTTGGTCTTCTGCGCTTATACCCGAAATTGATCTACCCCTCACCGACTATTGAAATCACATGATCATCAGAGATGAATGTGTTTCTTCATTTCTTTTTTTCCAAATACTAGCCCTTCTACATGATCAAAGTCCTTAACCAATATTTGAATTTAACATATAAATTAATAAATAATTGGTTAGAGGAAGTATAAGTAACAGCATAGATATATATACAAGGCGAACTACCTTTTTTCATTATAATTGTTAATTAAAACAAATTCTATAGATTAGTTACTAGAAAGTTTTCCCGCATAAAGTATTATGCACGCCACAACGCAAGTTACAAGATTCTACAACGTGCAATTTCAGTAGCTGTGAAAAATCTTCTTAAGATGGATTTTATACGCGCTCGATTAACAGCGATCAGCCTGTAGAAAATTTAAATAATACCTACGTTTCACCACCTACAGCAGGACTATCATGGATGGGGAGAAAGTGAACAGTTCAAGTCGGAGAGCAACAGAATGAAAATTGTCAAGAAACTGAAGCACTCACAGAAAATGCAGCATAATAATAATGTTTGCCCCTCTGTCCATATAAATTTGTAGTCCGTGAAATTCTCTACCGGAGGAAGGCATGTACATAATCGAACCAAAATTGAAACTTTAGAGGCTAATATGATAAGCTAAACATTGGCGTAGTTCAAATCAGCACGCAGGAGACACAAACAATTTAATATTAAAATCACAAGAGGCACCGTAAATCATAGGAGGCCACAGTGGTTCGGCGGCTAGAGCGCTCGCCTACCACCAAGGCGAACTTTGTTCACCCTCGGCAGAGTGTCTCCCGGATGTTCGCACGTGGGAAGCGTGCCGGACAATGCCGCTAATCGGCACGTTTTATCGGGGTTCTCCCAGATCTTCCGCCCTTGCATGCCAGCGCTGGTCCATATCCACCTCATTTAACCTTTATCAGCTCTCAAGACCTCGTTGTTAACAGCCGCTCAAACCTCTGCACTCCACTATTCACTAGAGTTTTGCGCAAATCGTGTGATATTCAGATACTGCAATAATCAATGTGCTGCCACTGATTTCAATGGCGAAGAGCTATTTGCAAAATTTCAGGTTTACAGTAGATTAAAAAAAAACAGTTACGAATATCGCCAGATTTTGTACATCTAAACGAATGTCACAGTCATGGATGTGCTACAATTAATTTAATACTTCAGGTTGCTCTTGTCGACATATATCACGATTCACTTGCGTTCCATGGAAAAGCAATCGTACCACAAAGTTTATATTTATCACGCACGGACGCTGCGAGTCATAAACTAGTATATTTACCATGCACGAACGATGGGAGTTGTAAACTAGAAGTTTCACCATCTATACACAACGCTTATATGAATAATTGTGTCAGAAATTCTAAATATTACCTCTCCACACACCATTCCTTTCGATGGCGCACTGCACGCGAGAAGATTTATTATTCCGACAGTAAACACGTGGAAACCAACGAACAATCTCGCAAATTCGTTCCAGGCTGAGAATAAACTATGTCTGTAGGCTATACAATTGGAATAGATGAAACTATTCTAAACACGTGAGTTTAGGGTTGCTGAATGTCTCGTCTACTTGGGGTACTGTAATATTTAAGAAAATAACTAAACGTAGCTACGGTCTCCCGTATTTAAGGGAAAATTCTCGAAATACTGTAATACATATAAAAATAGTGTTTTTAAAATATTACACCGAAGCCTTCAATACAGAAACGTTGGCGAAATCCAAAGCGGTATTTCGTCTCTAATTGACAAGTGCTTTATTCGCACATTAAATGTAACAAGAAATTTGACTGTAATCTTCTGGAGTGTTATTTCGAATTGTTCAGTTTCATACGTGTTGTTATCAGTGGGTTAGAAAATCATATTAATCAGAATGTCAAGCATCACGGGCGTGCTGGGGTCGCGCGATGGAAAAAGAAACTTGCAAATAAGCAAGGATGTAAACTACAAAAAAAAAGTCTCGTTACAATCTTACAACTGGTTACGTTCAGTGAAAGCAAACGAACATGAAAATTACTCTCCCGGTCTTCGATTTTGTCTTAAATGTTATCTAAAGGACAAAATAAGCAGTTAATATGTACGACATCGTTTGGTGGTTTTCTAAATTTGCAGTGTTTTCATAACGGTTTTCAAAATCCTGTTTACCAACGGTGTTAAAATTCAGCAACCCGAAGCGACATGTTACTGCAAAAAACGAAAACTGATCAAATAACAAATGTACAGATTATTGGAGCGTAGTAGGCTTCCTCTAAACAAGACTTAAAAATGTATCATAAAAAATTCTCTGGTAAGCTTTGTGTTGTTAATACTGTTAAAGGTTAAAGTTTTATTCGTAGGGAGGAAAGCTGTGAACCTAGAATATAGACATAAATGTGAAGTTTTGAACATAAATTACTCAAAAAGTAAATCGAGTCGAATATTTGTGTGAACTGTTGTTCTGCATACTTTTACAAGAAGCGGTCAATGGGAAGAGAGATTCAACGTTCACGACACCATAATATTTCCCAACAGTCTTTAGGGCGGAAAAAAGGATATTCAAGAATATGACGCCATAATGAGGAGAAATACTTGCTTGGATTTTAGCAGAGCACGCAATTTCAAAACTCCCCTCCCCCCTTAGCCATGGGTCTTCAGTCCAAAGCAGCGACACGAGGGTCAGGCCACAAATCACGGCCAGGTGAAATACGGCACCCGCAAAGTCACTGCTCCGGTTTTCACCCTCCACCACCCCTTTAACATGTTACCACACCCCCCGCCCCTTCTGCAATCACGCTGTGAGTTACGCCTGATTCAGCACCATTTAATTTTCCGAGTGCAAACGAGGAGTTTTCCTCCCACAACGCCCCTTTACCATCCGTCGTCCCGCTTAACTCGTTTTCACCTTGTCGTGCGTGCGTAAGGCAAACAAACCCCCTTCCAGCCCTGCAGGTCGACAAACTGCCCTGGGAGGTGATGAGGACTCATCTCGGCAGAGGATCGCGGCAGCCAAAGGCGGCTGGCTCAACACGGCTCGCTGTATACGCGACACAGAATCACTTAGTACACAGAAACGAAAGTGTGTTAAGGTTGTGAACTTGGTTCACACAGTCCGACATAAAGACCTACCAAGCTATTTTAGGACTGAGTGACTCATAAAAATTTGGGTGAGTATAATTTCTGCAGCAAATTGTGTTAATTTGGAAGTAAATTCGGGAAATTTTCTCGATATTAAGAGCCGCCCAAATCTCTTCACTCACTCCAACACTTCAAACACTCGAACCTTACCAAAATCTGAAAGAGTTGTGCGTCAATTTCACGAAAATAAGATACTTATACACCAATGAGAGAGTATGGTTGGCGAGTGGCAAGAAAAACGAGGTGTAGAATTTTCGATTCCTGTTCAAATCCCGCCCTAGAACAAAATATTTAACATTTCTGAATTCCATCACAGTGGAACACCCGCATTAAAATAAAGCTTTATTAAAATTGTGATCACTTTATGCAAACGGGAAATAAAAAATAAATGTAAGTAGCAGATTTACGCAGTAGTTATGTGGATTCAAGAGAAGTAATTTATGTAACATTTAAGGAAAGTGAGTTATATNCATTAAAATAAAGCTTTATTAAAATTGTGATCACTTTATGCAAACGGGAAATAAAAAATAAATGTAAGTAGCAGATTCACGCAGTAGTTATGTGGATTCAAGAGAAGTAATTTATGTAACATTTAAGGAAAGTGAGTTATATAAAAAAATACCGTAATTTTACGAAAATTATTTATTAATTTTACCTGTAATTTTCCATAGTTCCAAGTATTTTTCCGTACGAGGCAACCATTCTTCTATTTTAGGTTAAGCAATAAAAGAGAGTAATAATTTTGTCAGGTTCTGAGAAGAGTTATTAAAAAATATGTCGGTATATTTTGTTGGTAATGTAAGAAAGCGCGCAAAAATACGGCCACGCATCTTGTATACTCAGGGGTTTAGTGCATAATCAAGCCAATGTGCACGTGTCATTACAAACTATGGCAGTTGTAATATACCCGAAACATTACACGAATAAAACGAGTCTCAAAAGTAAAACATGCGACGATTGAGGAAACCAAATACGTACAGAAAAAAACTGAAAGCTTGTACATGCATGAAGATTAATTCTACACTGCCTCCTTGTACGGACGACGCAATCAAATTCAAACAAATCGCAACATAAGGCGTTACAAAACAACAGTAGTGGAGTTATTCTCGAAAACAAACCCACACAACCAGTTATACGCGAGAACTGGCGTTACGCGCTAGCACAGAAAAGCATGTTTCAAAAGCAGTTAGGTACTCTTAATTTAGTTTTGTCTTATGAAGCACAGAGACATAACGTAAGTCCTGAATCGTTTCTAGCAGAACACCGCAACCTTTTAAGCCGATGAACTTTTTACTCTCTCTGTTTTTTAAGTGCTCTCTTTTTACTTTTTTTATTTCATTACAACGGAATACTTCCAGAGCCGAAAAATACACGGGGCAAGAGAGATTTAAAAAAAATTGCTTTGGTTATTTTACGTACGGACTTCGATCGACGAGCATTATACCCGTTACACCTTCCACACTTTTAGCAAAACCATGTCCGCTTGCGTACTCTTTGCTCGCCGAGGGAGAAAAAAGTCGAATAAGAATTTCTCTACAGATAAAATTTGCAGAAGTCTACAAAAAAAATGAACCACTGGAACGTTTATAATTAAATACTGCGCACGCACGTTCAGCACAATTGTTAATTGACATTCTTCAGTACTGACATGTTTTATTTTGCCGTTTCAAATGCCTATTTAGCAGACAGTGAAAATATTTGCTTTCCTAATAATTTCTCAGTTTCACTTCAACGACGCATTAACAATGTGATCATCCCATTGGCAATGTTAATTTTACACGTGGCAGAAGGATACATAACGTGCATACAAATAGATCGTAAGCTGAGCTTTCAAAGGTGCTCATACGCCAATGTAATTTTTAAGCCATTCGGTCCCTGCGTTTGCAGTCGTGCGTGCATTAATTCGTCAGTATATTCCTTGGCGGTAAATTAATAACTAAACGAGAGCAATACCCTGCCCACTTCAATGTGGTAGCTTGAATTACTCAGCTTGTCTGCGCATTTGGAACGTAGTGGTATTGTTATATGCCACTTAAACATGCCTCATGAACAATCCATAGAAACCCTATAATTTCGGGGTAAAATTATGTAGTAGGTTAGGTGAGCGAGTGAAAAGATTTGGGCGGCTCTTAATATCAAGATGAGGTTGGCGGGATGTAAGTGTGGAGCAGTACCGGAATGAAGGGGCGGGGGAAACGGGAGATCTCCGAGAAAATCCGCCGACCAGAACGGCATCGTCTGGCACGATTTCCACATGCAAAAATCAGGAGGTGACCCCGCCGGGAATCGAACTCGGTACGCCTTGGTGAGAGGTGAGTGCTCTAGCCACTGAGCCAACTGCCTTCCTACCAACAGTGAATCTTTCGAAGAACGCGGCAACCAGACCCAAGCCGCATTCCCACGGCCTTGGGCTGCTACATCCGTGAAACCGCTGCGCCACTCCACTTCTGTATGTTAACTTATTCTGTAGCATAGCGGAGCCAACGATACCGACACACCACTGCGCTTCTGTGCAGAGTATAGGCTGTTCACGGTAAACAGAGCACTTTTGAAAGTCCTGCTTAAGATATACTTGTACGCATGTTGTGTATTCACCAACGTAAGTCAATTTAACATTGGCATTGGCCTCATCACATTTTTCATGCGTTGGTTTAGTGGAACTGTAGAATTATTAGAAAAGTACATATCTTACAAATATGATAATGTTTACACTTAGTTGCATTAAAGAAACAGAAAGCGAAATAAATAATTTAGGTTATCACAGATGGTTACCCAACAATTTTAATTCGACGTTAAGACCTGAACTAATTTCCCCTCCAACCTGAACTACTTTACAGGGCCCATGCCACTCAGTGCGCCTAGTAAAATACATTCTGGTAGGAGCAGTTACTTTTTTCTGAGGTTGAGTTCAAAACTGCTCACTTTATCGTCAACAACCTTTTATTTTACTAGCCTGTTCTGTGACTTCGTCACAAACTTCTCTGATAATTTCAGTGATCACGAACTATCAGAGATTCATGTTAAAGTTTTCGATCAGAACAATCGTCGGTCTGACGAGTAAAATCTTTCAAGCACGAATTTTCACAAAAATTATGAAAAAAAAAATTAAATTAAATTTTGTAATTGCTGTTATTAATATTATGCAAGCTCCTATTACAATGACTCGTAAAAAAGGTTCAGTTTAATGTTAGGGCTGAACTCCGATATTTTCTTTAATTGGCCGATACAACTGTAAGTGTACAATATGTATGAACATGTACAGATGGTGAACATTTGCCGTCAAGATCACAAACAAGAGGAAGGCTATAGGTGTGTAAGAATATTGCGTAACTACTTTTCTGCTGAAAACTTATATTTGCTCGTCGTTATCAATTCCGACAGGCCATTTTATGCATATTTTTCCTGCGAATTCCGCACGGCCAGCAGATCAAATATCAACTACGAGACTAGCTTTAAAAAACAAACATATGCATAAACCACGCCCAAGAATTATAAAGTAACAATTACGAGCAAAGAATTGTTTTATATAAACTAAGATTAAATTTACATTCCGAAATCCTCGTCCTACACCAAACACCACTACTATACAATTATATTTGTGTACTTCATTACCAATTCAGACAGCGCCAGTGGAGTGACGTCATGGGCGATAACTCTGGAAACCTGTGTACATTTAACAAGAAAAAGCCGCTTCTTTTTCACGAGAAGAAACACTAGAACCTTGTTCATGCGAACTAAACGCGACAGGAACTCATTCGGATTAACAAGAATGTGGGAAATCGGTATCTGAAGAGATGAAATAAAACCAAGTACTGCCAAACAAATTAGATACTACAAAGTCACACGTTATATTTGATTGTCATTCAGATTGTATACATAAACACTCCATGCGCACAAATACTTTATTGAAAGTATCCAAGTATATTATAATCAGCAATTTCTTGCGTGCTAAATGTGTGCAGCCTAGTTAGTAATTAGGACTTTCGTTACAAGCTTAGTCGAGGTTGTAATTAACTATTAGGCATACATAGTTCGCACATATTGAAAATGAGAGACAAAGATCTCACACATATTCAAAAAGAGAGGCACTCATCATATATGCAGTACGAATGTATTTAGTAACAAAATAAAATGTAACCAACGAATATACATTATTGCATTTGTCAATCAGGATAAACATTGAATCGTGATTAATTAATTTGATCCACAGGAAGTGAGGAAA
Source organism: Clitarchus hookeri (assembly GCA_002778355.1). NCBI lineage: Eukaryota > Metazoa > Arthropoda > Insecta > Phasmatodea > Phasmatidae > Clitarchus > Clitarchus hookeri. The sequence continues at coordinate 690,272 of NQII01000310.1, read as the reverse complement.
AACAATCATTGCAGTTATTTAGTAATTCCGCTGGCAATCCTGCTTTTCATACAATTGCATTCATACGTTAATGCAGGCTGTCTGCATTTAAGTGAACATCTTTGAGAGCCATGCTTATGTACTATTTCCCTTCCCATTTTGTATAACTCCCCCATAGATGAAATTAGCATTGCCTTGGGCCAGATGAAGTTACTTACGCACGCACTATGTGCAAACTATGAAACTCATCAGTTTCTAACACGACAATACTTAATCTTATGTGTATACAACAAACAGTAAAGAAATTCAGTGACGAAAAATTTCAACCTCACACCTGATAGCTTTCCTAAACCGCAGCAAACCTCACTGGGAAGATACCAGTTATCGTTAACGTTAGAATATAATCACTAATAACAGGCTGCTCGCGGTTATCTAAGCGCTTTTGAATGTCCCGCTTAAGATCTACTTTTCTCCTTATTTTGTGTACTTTTGCCATATATAAAATTTATATTGCTATGAATCCAATGACTTTATGCATGCGTCTGTCAAGTGAAAACGTTAAATTATGTGTTACTGGCATGTCAGTTCGACTCTAACATGTACATAAAGCAAACATCACCAGCTCATTTTGCGATAAATTTATAGATTACACTGTTAATACAACGTCAAGCCTGAGAACTATTTTACTTAATTCGCTATCAACTTAACTGGAAGCATGCATTCCATCGTTTACGGCAGTAAACATGCAGTTAACCGGCAGTAANTTAATTCGCTATCAACTTAACTGGAAGCATGCATTCCATCGTTTACGGCAGTAAACATGCAGTTAACCGGCAGTAATATTATTCTTTCAAAGGGTTGATTTCAAAAGGGCTTACTTTACTTTGAACAGCCATAGTTAGGAGTACTATTTTTTTTTCAAAGATTGAATTTCAAAGCTGCCAACCANGCTTACTTTACTTTGAACAGCCATAGTTAGGAGTACTATTTTTTTTTCAAAGATTGAATTTCAAAGCTGCCAACCACAAAATTGCTATAATGTGAAAATAAAATCATGAAAACTTATCACGGTGAGTGACACCAAGAAAAAAAACGTGTTCAGTAGAAATCGGTATAAGTTTTGGCGTATTAACAATGTTTGGGTTCTCGTTGTTTTAAATGGCGACTTCTGTTGAATTGCTGCCAATATTCTTAAACGCGAAAGAATTGTTTCCTGGTTTGTTCGCCTGATTGACCAGTCGTTCTGTGACCACTAGTTTACATATTGACGTCACTGTTTCGTATTATACAGTATAATACAAGCAAAAAAATACGTATTTACGCTTTCGAAAGTTGTGGATATTTCATGCTAAATAATTTTCCTGTGGTACTGCAATGACAAGGAAACTGATTGGTAGTATGTACTTTAAATAGTTTTTTATATAATGGCTAAAATTTGTACACCGCCAAAATACCACCCAAAATAATACGAGCACGGCGAAAGAACAACAGAAAGAAATACGATTACATTATTAAACGTGACGGATTGATTCCATCGCCACAAGCGGGATAGCTGAAGTCTTTTTTTTTCTTTCTGAAACTCGGGAGGAGTTCTGGGCGATCTCGCGTGACGATACGGGCGGAAGAGGCACGCACGACAAGAGGTTCTAGATGCCATCACGTGACCATTATCATTCTCTCTCAGAGATAGAGATAGAGATAGAGACTCTCTCTCTCTCTTTACCCCTTTATCAGCCTTCCACGCCTCTGTCTTCTGCACACAACTACCTCATCAACCGTTTATTGTTCTCTGCATTCTTCCTGCCCCGATATGCGTGCGGGAAATGGCCACCAACTACAACCCATCAGAACGCCCACGATAGCCGTTTAGATGATGAAATTCTGCAAATCAGAGGTTTGACGACACAATTAGTAATTAGTTCCTTTAGTGTGTAAACTCAGTAAAGTTTTTGTTAGAAGTATATCGGCAGCGAAGATAAGGCAGGCAAATAATCCGTGCAGAGCGCAGAGTTTCAGTAGAGTACGCTGTATTCAACAACTGTGCTATACTTCTGAACTTATGTTTGATGACGAACAACATTCATAGGAAGTTAGATTTGTGAAGAGGATGGTTGCGGTAAACTGAGCACTTTTGAAAGCCCTGCTAAAGATCTACTTGTATGCATATTGTGTATTCTTCCGTCATATGTACAATTAATATTGACATGAGCCTGATCACTTCATTCATGCGTGGGTCAAGTGAAACTGTGAAATAATTAGAAATGTATAAACATTTTTTACAGACTTTTGATTCTTACACTTCTACACAATAAATAATCAGAAAATACAAAACAAAAATAATTTCAGTATTCACAAATGTTTACATTATAACTTTAATGCAACGTCAAGAAATGGACTGATTCCCCTCCCTCGTTTCCAACTTTTCAGGGTGCACACCAGTCAGCGTGTCCGTCACAATACATGCAGGTAGGAGCAGTGCGTTTTTCAAAGGATGATTTTAACAAAGTCATTAAACCTATAAGAAAGTTTNACAATACATGCAGGTAGGAGCAGTGCGTTTTTCAAAGGATGATTTTAACAAAGTCATTAAACCTATAAGAAAGTTTACATTCTTTTCGTGATGTCTGAAAATATTTTTTTTTTATGAGAAAAAGTATAAAACTGGTGTTTTACACAAAAAAAGTCATACCTGTAAATTCCGGTTCACAATATGTTATACATTTTAGTCACAGTTTAACAACTGAGGTCTTAAAACGCCGATGGAGGTGAGGTAAAATGGGCAAAGTGCGGCGATGGTAATGGGAGTACCACGAGAAAACCGACCAGTCAACGGCAACGCCCGCCGCGTTTACCATACAACGAAAATAAGCGCATGGCCGACTGGGAATGGAACCCGGTTCGCCGTTGTGAGGGGCGTGTGTCTCACCACAGCACCGTAGAAACTCGCCTGGAGAGAGGGGCGAGGTAGATGACGAGAGGCTGCAGCAGCGGTGGAATGAAAACGGAGTAAAAATGGGAATACCCATGTAAAACTCCTAACTTTACAGTCTTCGCTTAGCTATTCACATGAGAATGCATTTCTGAGGCCTGGAATATAAAGAAGACAGCGGAGGAAGGCTAGTGTCTAAGCACTAAGGTAAGCAAAGCCAATCGTCGGCCACGGTAGTGTATCGGTTAGACTACTAGCCTCCTGCCTACGTTAACCCGGTTCGATTCCCGTGGGGATCGCTCCCGGATCTTCGCATGTGAGAATCGTCTCGGGAGATCCAGCTGTTCGGCGCGTTTTCTCGGGATTATCCCGCTTCCCCCACCCTTTAATTCCGGCGTTGCTCCAAACTCGCCCGCTTCATCATCATCGGCTCTCAAAACCCCGATGTTAAGAGCCGCCCAAATATCTTCGCTCACTGCACTCACTAAGCCATTCGTGAGTAATATGGATACATAAAGCATTTAAAAATATGTTTTTGTAATGGTGACTTAAGTCACTCTTTATTAAGGGTTGTTAATATGGACACGCGTGGCAAACTTTACTAACTAAACTTAATTCTAAAAACAGAACATACAGCCAATCCATGAAGTACCAGGGTTCTAAACCCGAAAAGTTGAAGTCCAAAAGCATTTTTAAGCCGCCACGGAATCCAAAACTGGCTGGAACACATTAATCACGGGAAAAACGTTTTAAAAAAATCGACAAAAAGCAATGTTCTTGCTTTGCTGAGAAATACGACAGTGAAAAGGACACGACAAAAGAGCAACGCAGCTTTAAAAGCACTTTTGAAGTATTTTCCCAACTTTTGTACTGTGCTCTTTTATATTTCAGCCAACAAGTGAAAAACAAAGATGACACCACTAGACTTAAGTCTACTTCTCACAGAAGAAGTGAATAAAGATATATAAAAAAAATCCGGCGTACTTAGCTACGAAACATTGCTCAGCACAAAAAAAAATAAAAATAAAAAACCCAAACTTTTTGTCTCCAGAGCAAAAAAAAACTATTCGTTTAATTCAGCTAAAAGCACAAGGAAAAGATTCGCCACAGCATTTTAGGTTTCGGAACAATTATTTTGATTAAAGCTTAAGACTCGTCAACGTATCGGAATTTCTTCGGTGGACAGGATATAGTTGCAGACATGCATGATGCTTGATATAAATACCTTACGGTCGAAAATACATTGTGGGGGTAATTTATTGCCTTGGAATATTTAACTTTTAGAAGGTAGGGCATAAGCATGCGACTTGTGGTGGTTCCACCTGGCTCGGTATGTTGTTCGAAAGTGATTCGATACCCACAGCCATCGGGAGGCCCTTTCGCCTTTTCTCACTTTGTAAAAAACAAGCGACGTGAACTCGAACATGCTAAATGTAAACGAACTGTTACGTCAGACATCATAAAAGTGTAATCTATTATAGCTCCGGCAAATTGTTCGACGTTTAGGTATACACATTCAACGGCGGGTTGGAAGTTGGGATTCATTTTCTATGGTTACTTACACTTCACGCGAAAATAAAATGCATACCATGGGACACAAATGAAACAAACGCTAACCAATCGCACGCTTTCACCGCCTGGAGGGAGAATGGCGGTAACACGTGGGACAGGTAAAGAGACAGACGTGATGTTCCAGCCAGAATAATTAACATGATGAAGTGTAGATGGAAAACAGCAAAGCACCCTGAGAAAACCCTTTGCGAGACAAATTCCCCAAATACGACGATCCAGCAGCGATTCCGCTGTCAGCAGCAAACTGATACAGATTCACTAAGATTACCATGCACTGAGTGAACAGCCAACAAAGTATGTGTTTATATATGGCCAAAAACATACTTAGTTTCCCCAGCAAAATAATTCGTTTAGTAAACCAAACTAGAAAACAAATAAAATTAATTTTGTTTATCTCTAACAAAATAAAAGCTTGAATTAAAAAACCTCTAGGTTGGACCAAAATAAATTAAGACTGTCAACAAAATTTTTGGTTGAATAACCTGTATGTATTTGTAAGGCAATTGGCCTACGTCAAAGAATTCAGCTCCAGAGTTTGTTCCTATTTTTGTGACAATTATGATATTAGCAATATTTGTTAGTGCATTAATCGATGCTTAATAATGGTATAAATATCCTAATAAAAGTTCAACAGAAAACTAAACGGTAAAGCTGTAAAACTTTAAATATTCATTTGCGCACGTTTTCCAGTATTTTAAATGTATGAATTTGAAAACACGCCGATTTCATCAGTAGTCAGATTAGCTGAAGTTGCTAAGGTGCAAGGGTGCAACTGATCTACGTTCGAATTTCTGTCGGGCTTCAAATTATTTTTCTATAAACCGAAATTGTTTAATGTGCGTAGAAAAAAAAGAAATCTTTAGTTGCACTAACGAAATCTTAGTTCGGGACAAGCAAACAAGAATTAACCAAATAATTTGGTTTCAACAACAAAATATTTCATTGCCTGTATACTCGTACAAACAATTAATTTGGTTGCGCCAAACAAACTGTTTCATTCAACAAAACCTTTTTCTCAGTGTGACCGAGTATAGAGTAGCCGGCTTCTCCATTTTCTTGTGTCACGCTGTCTCTTAAGGGCGCCGCTTACTTGAAGGTCTTTAGCGCGTTTTAGGCAGGGAAGTGCGGGAGCGATAAGGACGAACCTGACACGCTCGCCTGATTCCCCTTCGCTCCTACGCGCAAGACACTGAACTGGCGTGCAGTGTTCTCGTCGTGCTGCGTATACCCATGGGACTTAGCGGCGGCCCTATAATTTTATTTGTAGAAAGTCTAGCAAAGTTCAATGAAGGTCCCTATAATAGTTTCCCATGTTTCCAGCAGTGCGGAAAAGCCATTTCTAGCTGTGCTGGCGGGCTCGCGAATAGAATTTATAATGTACATGATGTATTGGGAGTATTATACGTACCTCGCCTGGAGTGTGTTTTCTTTTCGTGCATTGTTATAACGGGGACACGTTTAACAGTTTGGTATTAAAAAAAACCGGGATTTCAATGCACCGCAATTCATGCGACAGGTAGGCGACGCCCTTGATGTAGAAGGCAAGTTTCTTAATGCAGCACTGCAACTCGTTAAAATGTAGTTCACGCAGCACCGAAATTGTCAGAAAAGTACGATTTATGCTGCATATGAAAGAAGAATACATATAGTTTTTATCACTGTAAAAATGTTTGCTAAAATTTACATATAGCATTTTTTAAAATTAATTTACTGAAGTTGATTTTTAATTAAAAGTTAAGTGCATTTTCATTTTGCTTGTCTCATAAAGAAAATTTTGCAAGACGTACGACCATTTTAGGAATAACTCTTGCTGTATGTAATAAAAAAAAGTAACAATGTTTACAAATATTTATAATAACTGATTTTAGGCACATTTCAGCCACAGAAGTCACAATTGTAATAACTGAAAATAACGCACATAAAAGCCATTATTAAAAATATTTTTATCATGAGTATCAATATTTCCTTAGGCGCAATCATAGTAATTATTATGATTGTCGTATTCGATTCGACAAAGATTTTCTTGCCAAATGTGTTTTATGAAACATGCACAAATGGAAATACGCTGAAATTTTTATAAAAGAAAGAGAACTCTTAATGAGTTGTTTTAACATTAGAAAATTGCAAATTATAAGAAAATATCGTAATGTGTTAGAAAATACATGCATTTTCCTATCATACAAAATTAATTATACTTTTCTTTCAATTTTCGTAGTCTGTGTGCTACTACGAGTTGTGCATATTTTAAATTCGGTTGGTCACGTAGTGCTGCGAGTACCTGTGGGACTTTCAGCGGTCACCCTAGCATTTTACTGATGGAAAGTCCGTAGCAAAGTTCAATATATGCTCCTATCCTAGTTCGACTGGTGTCCGGCTAGTGTGCTTTCAGATACGCCAGTCTGAAAAAGCAGTTTCTTAACTATATACGAGGGCTCCAAATTATATTTACAGCACGCGTGGTAGCGTTGAAGTACCATTCCGCCCTCGCTTGGGGTATGATCTCCTTTCATAAGTAAACATACTGAGAGCACGTTCAATAGTTTCGTAAAAAAAAATGTTTCAAGCACACTGCAACGCAATTCAAGCGCCAGTCAGGCCGAGCCCTTAAACAACACGTGCCATTTTATTTTCTCATTTCCCTTAATGGCACTGCCTACCGGCTGGCAGCTGCGACATTTAGATAGGAAATACCATATTAAGGAAATTTCGCCTCAGTGTGTTAATTTTAAAGATAGGCGTTACAAACAAAATGTATTCTACACGAATGTTTTAGGAGAACATCCCTACGAGCGTATATTTTCAATATAGATAGGCAGTGTAATTTGTTTTAAAACATAAATTTTAACAAATTCCTTATGAACAGGCTATGCATGTTATGGAAACATTTCCGCTGTAGGGAAATGTCCTAAAATATTCGTGAAGAATACATTTTGTTTGAAACGCCTATTTTAAAATTTAACGCACTGAGGCGAAATTCCCGTAACATGGTATTTCCTATATACATTTCGCAGCTGCCAGCTAGTAGGCAGTGCCAAGAAACCTACGCAGGCAAGCCCTAAAAACTTCATTAATTACAATGTTCACTTTGTTTCTCTTTAAATATATTTCATTGAATAAATGTACAAAGTTGTAACTTTAGACCCTTTTTGTTTTTCCTTTCCTGGAAAATAATCTTAATCCCAAAATACTGATATACTAAGATGAGCGTACATTCGAAACCTTTGAGGTCACAGACAATGTTTTACTTGAGAATCCCCTTACCAAATTATCTTCCGACTTTCATATGCGTACAAACTTCCAAATTGCGGAACAATCAACAAAACCATTCTTACTCTATAAATGGTCATTCTGAAACCTTGCAAAGCTCACTAGCGTTACACAAAATCGCGTCAGAAAAAACTTCGCTCACAACATTTCTTACAAGTCAACAAAGCAAAGTGGATACAAAATGTGTTGCGACGAACGTTTGTGAGGGGATTCTCAAATGCGTACATTTGAATAACATGCCTGTATTGTGGTAGTGATAATTACGTAACTTAAAATTGCACAACTTTACTTATGCAGACAGGAAACCATCATTCACATTTGCAACTCAGATAACACACACCTTGCGAAACCCCGAAAGGAGTGACTTTTTCCAAGCGATTCTCTCAGTCAGTGAACTTTTCAATTGTTAAATTCATTTACCAATAAAATAAATCGCACCTGGGGTTTTATCAATTAAGCCAGTAAATTGGGTGTTTTTGTTTTGCGAGATAGTTGTCGGCACACAGGTATAAACGTGAAAGGCTTAAAAAATTATTACTGTTGTATCGTATGTGTGTTAATTATTATGAAAACTGTGCTTTAATTATTTTCACTGTATATACATTTGAACTAAAAAAAAAAAACTCGCTTGGAGAAATGCAAGCTTTAGTTGCAGTCCCACACTTTCTTCCGTGCGTACACTCCGCATCAACTTGCAGAATGTTCTCTTTGTTGGTGGTTGAGGAATGGNGAGAACGGGGCGCAGTGTGTGCCATTTCTCTCGGCTGGAGAGAATTATCTCACAGCCTTTATGAACCGCAGACGGAGGGAAAACACAGTTGCCGCACACAAACCAGACGCTCCGCGGGGACCGACGCCACCACACAAGCACTCCAAGCCAGCTGCGCGTGTGAATAATAAATGCCAAGAACCCCTTCCTGCCAACCCCCTCCTCCAAGAAATGAAAAATAAGGCAACAACGCGCTCTAGGGGCGACGACCGTAATCTGGCAGAGCGGGGTTGGTTCAGGGGCGGTTACATACAGGAAGGGGGATCACATGGCACATGACAATCCCCTCCTAACCACCATCCACAATCCTCACACTGTCATGAAAATATCCGATGAATGTTAAAAAACTGAATTGGAATAATAATATCGGACTTGATTTTATTCAATGAATTGAATAAATTGTTTCCCCAAAATTAGGATGACATCGCGCCCCTCGTTCAATGCCACTAATCTAGTTTAGAGCTGTACCTGCATAATGGGTTCGTTTTGCTGGGTTGGCTTTCTTGCGTCGCCGGAGACATTGTGGATCGCAGTGGCTATCCGCGGTTCATATAAGACAACTATTCTGTAGTCCATTCACGATTACTTCCAACTTCTTTACAGTCTTGCCAAAGTTATACTTTCAGGATACACTTCCAAAGTTTAACCGCATCTATAAAATTACACCAAAGGGACAGCGCACCGAATTCGTGCGCACTCAGTGTAATAATATTTTGCATAACAACTATTTCTTACTAGACATTACCAACATATATATTTTTCTCGCTCCTTTATTTATATTTGTTATAAATGAATAATTAAAATTTATATGTCAAATAAAAATAAAAATTTAATTTAACCCAAAATATGATAGTTTATTTACGTCCACACAGGTATAAAACGGTTGACATAAATAGGAAACACCCGAACACATCATACATAGGGTGATTTTTTAAAGGTTTGATTCAAGGTGCATAAAGAAACTGTGATTAGACTATACACGTTCGACACAGACAACAGAACAGACAGCTATACAGAAGCGACAACGCGTATTCATGTCTCTGATGTAAGCCTTTCGTATCCATGATTGGCTGCGTCGTGCTCTTGATTTTGTAGTTCTTTGGGTCTAACGTGTTGCTTGCTATATGATTACATCTCCGTAGTTTATTTCTGGTGTCCGCAATCAAACGCAGCTTTTAGAAGCGAAATTTCTGATACGTACTCTGAAAGTGGACGACAATTAAATGCCTTTTTGCAGAAATTACAACAACGTGTTTAATGCACGAATTTTGGTTCACGTTTAATGCCAATTTGTTGAGAGCTTGCATTTTTTGTTTTTGCGCACTCGGCAGGAAACGAACGAACACTGATGTATTTATTATGTTTTCTATCACCCGCAAAGCCCAGAAGGAGATGTATGCGGACCAAGTTGAAGTTACTCCATACGGGCAATGGGACCCAAATCGTGGCTTTTGAAGTATAGTAGAGGGATACGAGGAGCAACAAGTAGCGGCAGGAAAATTGAACACGTTAAATTATATGTGCGTTATGGAGTCATTGACTGCGCCTTATTAAGGAGAACTTTTTAACCTCGACGAGGTGGAGCTCAATTTGGTGGTCGTTTTCATGCAGATATGTTATTTTCCAAGTCGTTTGCGGCGTGCCTGATTAACTATGGGTCAATCGCTAACGTAACTTAAATAAACTAGGGTCTGAAATCTAGCGTGTCCTCAGATTAATTCGCGAAATTCTTCTGCTCCTACCAACAGTCTATTAAATTTGTTGCCTTCGTAAATATCCGCGGAGCGTGGGCAATAACACCTGTACACGCGCCTTTAAAAATGACACAAAAAAACCGTCACGGTGAGCAGAATAACGCCAGAAAACCTTTTATTAAAACTGATAGATGTATATGAGCGCTGTCTGACAAACAAAGGCACTTAAGAAATGTTTCACGTGCGAAGACTTTGTAATATTTATAGGGTCTATAACTGTTTATTTGTTGAAAGTGGAAAAAGGCTACAACGGGATTCTTTGCAACCAATTTTATGTACAGAAATTCCGGTGGACAATATTTAAAGTAAAACGAAGACGAGCCGCATATATTTTATTATTACACTAGCAGAACGTCTCAGAGAGATGTGGAAGGTACGATTGCTCGTGAGCTCAGTACTTTGTGCGTGGAAACTATTATAAGATATATGATGTGCGTCCCTGGTTCGTCGCTCCTAACACTGCCAGCCATTATGCCTAAAAAAAACTTAAATCTAAAGCATGTGACTATGTTACGTCACGTTGCATCACAAAGTCACTAATACAGAATACAAAAGTAAAATTAAAATTCGAACAATTGGAAATATATTTTGCAATCTTTGTAAAATAGTAAATCTGTTATGCAAATCGTTATGCATCAACGTGTAAAGTATGTTATGTACCAGCTACCAGGAAAAAACCCATAGGATATATATATATATATAAACTGCGTTTGAAACAATTATAAAAACATGTGTCAGATTATATAACATTACGTTTGTTATACTTTTATATTTGACGTGACAATATTACTGCAAAATGATTACTAACTTGGTTCAATAAACCGAAATAAAAATATCCCCACCTAAAAAAAAACTTATACTCCATCTAATCTATGATTGGTTCTCGCAAAAATTACAGCTACATCGTATCATGACGATAGCAATCGAAGTCTGAGGGTCAAGTAAAATACTGAAGTTCCCAGCTGTGTAACGACCTTTCGTTGCATCCATGCCCGCATGATTATGACCTTTACCCCGCGAGGTGCACACCACCTTTCGTTGCCCCCGCTTCAGCTGCATGTTTCCCAGATAGCTAACACGACATGATTGCCTCGGGGAATAGAACGAGACGCAACGGTGAGACAGACCGCACACAAAGACTTTTTATTCTATCCAACAATCTTCTGTCTTCCTACGAAGCAAAACGGTATTTTGTAACGCAATACGTCGCCACAGCTGTCTTTCGGATGATTTGCGAGTTTATTTGCAGGCCAACGAGAAGATGTTACGAATTGCAGTGGAATGCAAAAAGTCGTCGTATTCAGCTAGCTTAACTCAAGAAAACAAGCTTAATTGACAAAAATTAAGAATGAAACTTGGCTTGGGGTGACATGTATTTATTTAAGTTTCTTATTCTTACTTTTTCGCGAGAAAATAAGGTGTCTGGACATATTTAAAAAGCACTTATTACTTCTCGCCAGAGTTAGGTGGCCGGCTGGGTAGGACACCGAACAATGTGCAGAACTCTCGCAGACAAAGTTTTATTTAAAAACCTCCAACGTGTCTGAAAGAGGACTGCTTACGAATAGCATTTAAGAAACGTTATGGGTCTCAATATATTTTTCAGTTCCTCCAGTTCTTTCGCAGGCATGTTTTTGTGACTGTGAAAATGGCTCAAACGGGTGTGTTCACGGGTATTTTTAGGTATGAACGTTCCGGTACAAAACGTTAAAAAAAGGATTAGGGACGTGCATAAAAACTTTATTTTAATTCTTGCGTTATAAAATGGTAGGGTCTCCGCTGAAAGTCTCATAGAGGCGCGTTATCGACAGCAAGACTGCACGCCAGTTCAGTGCTTTGCGCGTAGAGGCGATGAGTGAGTTTATGCACATGTCTCGGTCGCCCTAGCACTCACACGCTTTTAGGGCTCAGACGTGCCAAATTTCTCCAACTGGGCAGCCACCTTAACCTCTAACGCAGAATTCGGCCACCCGGACACCAGCTGAGTGCTGCCATCTCACTATGCTTACAATTAACTAGGTCACTTTCAAAACGTGTGTCGCAAAGGGGTCACATTAAATCTCAAAGTTTTTTTTTTTTTCAGAATTACAACAGAAAACAAGAAATTACTGATGACTAATTAACCTACTTTCCCCTACATGGGTGCAAATAAATTTTAGTGAAGTTCTTTAAATCATAGATGGTAGGTAGGCGTTGACGTCTCATTGACAGTAATATCATTAGAGATGAAACCAGAAACATGTGAAACAGTACAAACACAATTAAAATACACGAGTGACTTGCCCAGGATTCTAATTCAGAAAAATTCGTAAAATTAAGCTAGCGTGTAATCAACTGCATCACAGAGGTAGGATTCGGAGCATCAAATTCGGATGTAATCAGAGTAATGTTTTGAATAATAGGGTTCACTAACATGAAATATTTACTCTGCCATCATTTTGAAAATAAGTGTCCAATTTAATTAAATTTCTTACATTTATTTGGCCTATCATAGTATTACTTACGTGCCAAGTTTGACGAAAATTGATTGAGTAGTTTTTGAGATACAAAGTGAAAGCTCTATTTTTTCATGTGGCGCTATTTTCTAAAATGACGGACCAACAACAATATTTACCTCTGAGGTTAATGCTTACAACTTGCGTTGTCAGTATACAAAACTTGGTTAAAATCGGTAGAATGGTTTCTGCGATACGACACATTGTCCTAAATGTTAAAATGACCACCATTTTTAAAATAAGTGCCCGGCGTGGTTGAAAGTTATAAAAGTCAGGGTTTATTATTTAGTACTATATGTATACCGAGTTTGGTTAAATTCAGTTAACGCGTTCAAAAAAAAGGGGGTGGGGGACACATGCCCAGACACACACAGGCACACAAACTCATACACACACACAATAATACAGACTGGAAAGTGATTTCATAAGCATTTCTTTCCTTCGGAAAGTAGGCTAATTAATATACGAGGTTTTTACTTTTTATTCACAAAATTAATCTAAAATTACACTCTAAAACATTGGGGGTACGTGTACTTATGTACGTGCGTTAGAAGTTATACTTCTTTGCCGTGACTAAAATAAAATTTTCGCGCTTAACCTCAAATACTTGAAAACACTTTCAAAATTTTTTTATACAACGATAAGCATCACCTCAAGTGCTGCTTGCTAAGTAACAGCATGTATTATCTGCTTGATTGCGTGGTTCACTGTCGAATTTCGATACACAGTGCGCGCGCAACTTCCGTTGCACACTAAACTTTTACCTTCAACGCACCAAAAGAAGTATAACTTCAAAAAAATTTTATTCAAAGTTTGAGAACAATCCTAACAGTAAATGCATACAAATTTTTATGACTGGGGTTTATCCTTGGAAGGGTGTTATCAGTCTCCTAACCCAAAATAACAGTATAGTTCTAAAGAGTTCTGTTTTAAGGCTGTCGTTAAAATGGCAAGCAACTACATGTACACGAATACACTAATCTCTGTGCCATTACAAAAACCGTATGGCAACACAATCTTTGTTTTTAACTTGTAAAAGAAAAAAATGTGGCAAACCACAGTGTATAAATTTACATTATCAATTCCTCTCCACCACTGGAGAAAAATTATGTGAGTGTCGTATTTATAGTAAAGCTGCTGCCGACTTATGGACAATAGTATGCAGTATATATCTTCGTAAAAGAGTTTGCAGTGTTTTAACTGGTTGCAAGTGAATATTTTATTATTGCTTTATGTGTAACATAAAAATTTGCGTTCTAGTAGCGTATTTTTATTTTTAATCTTTTCGCAGAGTCACTGACTGACGCATACATAAAATTCATTAGTCCACGGCAGTGTTAAATATTAACTGCACATGGAAGAATGCTACACAAAGCGCCGAAAGAAAAAACTACGCACAGACTCGTATAAAGATTTTTGAACGGGTACATTTTCCTGGCAGAACAAAACGGACACTAGACACTTAACACCCAATGGTATCAATAGTTGCAATATTTATAAAACTATTATCTGCATTTAAAAGCCTCAGTAAGTGTATAATTATTACGTATTATACAAATAGAAACTTTACATAATCACTTCGCCATGTCACAGAATCACAAAGTTTGTAAGGTTATATTTCTTTTACTACTTCTTTACAAAATGTTATCTTCTTTCTAGATTTGCTTCCGTTTAAATGAAACAATACTTCGGGTACATCTATAACTGTTCTTAGTATTTTATTTTTTACTTTATTTAGTACGTCAAATTTCAGATAAATTGTAGGACTGAATTTTTCTCGCCAATACATACGTAAGTAAATAGAAATTAAGACTTAATCAACTATATCTTGTCACACAAGCCTGTTCTAGAGATAATTTAAGCTATCTTTAAGACTGTAAAAAAAATGTATCATCTTTTGGATTTTCTTATTACTGGTCCAATTTCAACTGCCCAAATGAAGAACATGCGTGAATTTCAAACCACGTATTTTTTCTTTCATAATGACGATACCTTTTAGAACTACTAATGTAAGCTTTCAGTAAGCGACTGACATACATGTATGATAAGGTTTAAATTCTAAAATTTTAATTTCAAAATGTATTGCAGTTAGCAAGACAGAATTGCGAAACAAAATGTAAAAGTATTTTACGGATTTAACGAGATACTAGTATGACGAAATGCAAAGTTCCCTTGAAGTTTTGTAAAAACATTTTATTCTAATCAAAGTTCAAGTAAAACCAAAACTAATACATTCAAGCCTTAAGCTTTAAGCACATAAAATTTGTTTATTTAATTCAGTACGTTAAAAAACATAGACATCGTATTCAGCAAAATATATTTTATAATTTTCTTACTGGTATCGGATTATCATANGCATTTAACGAGATACTAGTATGACGAAATGCATAGTTCCCTTGAAGTTTTGTAAAAACATTTTATTCTAATCAAAGTTCAAGTAAAACCAAAACTAATACATTCAAGCCTTAAGCTTTAAGCACATAAAATTTGTTTATTTAATTTAGTACGTTAAAAAACATAGACATCGTATTCAGCAAAATATATTTTATAATTTTCTTACTGGTATCGGATTATCATACAACGTAATATTTTCAAAATATATAAAATAAAAGTGAAAAAATTATGGTCGCTTGCGCATATTTAAGGAACGAACAACAGTTGAATGGCTAGAGATCTACGGCTGTTTTAGGTGGAAAATATTGCGGTTCACAGGAAGTCTCGTTACCATTTGTGAAGCCACCTAGAGGGATTTACAGCCTCACTGGAGAAATAAACACGAATATGTTGTATAACAGGAGCGTGTATGACGCATGTAGCTCTTCGCGGGTTTTTAAATATTTAAAAGACAAACTGCAACAGCGAAAAATGCTGACAGCCCGAAAGGAAAAACAAGAGAGGAGAAGATACAAAACCCTTTAGAGACATGAACCACCACTGTTAAATAAAACCGTAAAATAATCGAATACATTCCGAGAAACACGTTTGGAAAATTCGAAAACATTAATATAGAAATGCATTCAGAGTAATAACGTTGGAACATTTATAACTTTTCGTTTGATGCAAAACATTTTTGAGCAGTTTATTAAAATGCACTATATGAATATTTACGAAACTTGCGTTTGCGACTACAAAGAACTTTGCTACAAATTTTGCACCGCCTGAGGTCACATTTTGGAAGCTGTGCGAAGTAAGAGCTACGCTCCAGTTCATTCCCTTGGACAAAGAGGCTACAATCGTGCCATAACGTCTCGCACAAGACTTCTTTATGTAAGGAAGCCCATTAAGCAATAGGAGCAACATTTACATAATTCCCCGCTTATTGCAGAGACGGAATTTATCGGGTAGTATAAGTTAATGCTCCCGCCCACCTGGAGCTATTTTTCCACGTTTGAGGACGACAAGCGCGGGAGCGATAAGTACGACACTACTACGCGCATCAAGTGCCCCATCGACGCTAAGCGCAAGGCTCTGAACTGGCGTGTAGTGTTATAGTCACACTGCGTGCACCCATGGGACTTCCAGCGGTGACCCTACAATTTTATTGATGGAAAGTCTGCAGGAAGGTTCAAAGCAGGGCCCTTGAGTCGTTTTGTATGTATCTGACGCGTATGCTCGGAGATACGGCGCTTTGAAAAAGCTTTTTTTTTTTTTTAAGCCCCTTTGGAGTGCTATTAAATAGTGTTTCCAATGTGCGTGAAGTTTTGAAAGCACTCAACAGCCCTCGTCTGGAGTGTGTGTTATTTTCGTATATCAGCACATTGGGCGCACTTTTGATAGTTTCTAGGGAAAACGTATATTGCAAACAATCTCCAACGCAGTTCCAGCGCCAGGTAGGCGGGAGCCTTAAGGATGATTCACGGTAGGTCACCTTTCAGCTGCAAGAGAGAAAGTTACGAAAACCGAAGAACATCAATTTTTATTTAAAGAAATGGCAATACTAAATTATATTTTCTTTTGCGCATACAGAATAATAACGATTTTAAACGAATTGACTAAGTATTTGGAAGATCCGGCATTTATCTGGAGTGGGGACGAAAACCCATTTGGGAAAAACCAACCATAATGCAGCCGACTGGATCAAAGCCATTACCTACAGCAACGATCCAGATACGATATAGAAGGATTAAACACGCTTGACAAAAAAACTGTTAGCTTCTACTTGTATCAATCAGCACAATTTAAAACTCGGTAAAAATGTTATCTTCAGAGAATTGATTGCTTATTTATAAATAAGGAGTGAGTCTAAATTTAACCTGGTAGTATGTTACTCGCAATTTGCATATTAAAGTGATCTAATGTAATATATGCAACCACCATAAATGATTCTTGATTAAATAAGGAATTTATCAATTCCTCCTTAGTTTTTTTAACCGATTGTGTATTCTTCCGCCTGGTTTAAAATTAGCATAACCATTATTGTCTAGTATTCGCGAAACGATAAAGTGACACTTCAAACTGTTACAAATTAAAGTATGTTAAGTATTTTTTATAGAAAAAATAAACATGTTTTAGTTGTAACCGGTTTTTATATTAAGATGTTGATACACAGTACTATATTTCATAAAGATTTTCCAGTCAGCGTCTACCTTAACCTATATACATAGAATGGCATTTTTTTTTTAAAAAGACTGATTTAAAAAAAAATTTATCAGCTACAAAGGTAAAATCTGTGTTCGAACGTATAAATAGCGTTTGGTGAAATTTAACTGTATTTTTATATTAGAACTTTTCAATTTTGTTTATGCTGCGTGGACAAGTTCTACTCTGTACTGAGAGAATAGAGCGCGTGCTAGTTTAAAGTCGCACTACTGTGCATAGACATACTCAATACGACTAGAAATGCTGGTTGTAGTGGACATCAAATCATTTGGTACCCGAATTGGAGTTCATAAATACTGAATTGATGTGCATGGAACGATTACAGGTTCGTAATCTCGCCACATGCCTTTCGATAAAAACACGAAGTTCTAAACTTTAGGATGGTGTACACGTGTATAGTTCACACACTTGACCAAGCATTAATTGCTTCTACCTTATCAAGATGATACAGTAATCCCCCCCCCCCCAACCGTTTTAAAGGTACACCACCGCCCATTAGGAGTGGACGTAAGTTGACAACTGAACTTTTCTTTATCACGTGTAAAATTTACTCGTGCCCAACGATAACATTGTGAAGAGTAAGTTTACATTTCTAGGGTTAAATACTCTCTCCTACAATGGAGTTCGTTTGAGCCTTACAGGCGACAGTGGTGAGGTCATTAAATAATGTCCTAACTCCTCTATGTGCAAGACACTGGACATGAAAAACTAACAGCGATAACACTAGTCAAACAAGGATGACTTCCGGAAATACAATAAATAAAAACTTAATGCTATTACGCACACTCTAAAACTTAATTATTAAAGTAACTAGTAATCAGCGAAACCCATAAAAACGGCAGCACTGAAAATCAATGGCAATGAACTTATCATTGTAGCTGAATTTCACACGTATGTTGATTCCCCCCCCACCCCCCGCCAGCATTCTAATACAATGCTCTGGTCGTTACTCCAACTACCAACTAATAAACGAGTCGGCAGCACCTTATTAACTACCTTTTGACCACAGCTGCCAGTTGCGGTCAAATATTAAAATCATGCAGTATAGCGGAGACGAATCTTCATTATCATAAGGGCCAACTCTCGCCCTTAAGGGCTGGCGCAAGAAGTGCTTTGCAGAGGTTTGGTAGAAAACGCATGATTAAAAAACGGTTTGTTATTTTGAAGTGGGATATAAAAATGAAAATAAATTAAGAAACGTTCCATGACCAAGTACCAGTTTCCAGTTCTCATTTCGACTCCTAATATTACTTTTTTGGGTGTTAAAATGGCTAAAAGGCGTGTTTACTTTGAGCTGCAAAATTTTTTGTACACATGTTTAAGAGTTGTTTCTAGGCACACATCATATTTTTTATTTATTAGCGTGTCATAAAAATTTAGGGTCGCCGCTTAAAGATANGAGTTGTTTCTAGGCACACATCATATTTTTTATTTATTAGCGTGTCATAAAAATTTAGGGTCGCCGCTTAAAGATACGTCAAGGCAAGTCGCCGACGGAAAGACTGAACTCCAGTTGAGCGCTTTGCGCGTAGAGGCTATGAGGCAAGTGGTGAAATGAGCAAGAGTCGACCTTAGAGCTCTTGCGTCTCGAGGTCTCGGAATGTACAAAATAGCTACAAGCCCTCCTTCACCTTAAAAAAAAAAGTTTTACTCCTCAAGGTTACGTTCGGTTATAAGGATGCATTGCGTGAGAATTAGTACAAATTTGAAGCGGTGACTACAGGGTTTTGATACACCAGTCTGTTCAGAAAAAAAGACAGCATTGTCGCTATAGTTTAAAATAAAAGACTGTTTTACAGAAGAATAAATATATTAACAGAGGACTACTTACAGCCATTTTCGCTGACTTTGACACTTATCAACGATCATATTTATGTTTTACGAATTGACAACAAAATATGGACTTTCATATCTGTCCTGAAAAAAGGTTCACATTAAAACATTCCATAGTTAATTACAAATTAGAAGAGAGACAATTTCTTACAATAAGATCCAAATGACAGCTGGGGAGGCCCCTTAAGGCGCGATGACGAAGCGGACAGCTCTGCTAGCGAAACCAACGCACCGCCATCGATCGACGGTAGAAGTGAGGCGGAGGGGTGCGGAGGGAACACAAACAGAAGGATTATCCTTTCCGGTGGCCTTAATTAATGGCCACAGCAAATCATGCGCACTGCTCCCCGCCGCGACTGACAGGCAAGGAGAGACTGCAGGCAGCGCGGGCGGATTACGAACGAGCACCGCTGCCTCCCCAGCGGCGACATGCTGCAAGGGTCGCAGCAACGAAGCAGGGAAGTGTGGGATGAAGGGGCATGCCCCCATTTCGGAGTAATATCTTCGGAAATTTTCTGCACGGAGAAGTGCAATGAAAGGATGGTTACGGCTTTTGAAATCAGCCTTTGAGAAATATCACTGCCTATGAAGTACTGAACTCAGTAGCCATCTCAATACAGCGTCAAAGCGTGGAACTATTTTTTCTTAATTCACTGACAGCTTTACTATACGCTATTCACGGTAAAGTACGCTCTCTTGAAAGCCCTCTCAATTAGAATAACAGTAAAAGATATATATTTTATTTTAGCCGTAGACGTTAACTTCCAAGTGCGTTGGAATATACGCACTTTGTTACTTACATGGCAATATTTATTTTAAAAAGTTGTTCAAGGATAAAACATGGCTGAAAGGAAAAGTAGCTAGGGTCTCAAAAGTGCTCACTTACTTTACCGTGAACAGCATATAAACGTGGTGCACCAACAGCATCCCGAGTTCGACGGAGGACGACTAGTGTGCTATACGTCGACTAAAATCAGGACCTCAGTGGGAGGCCTGATCTCAATGTGGACATTCGGGAAAGGCTGAGTTGCAAACCCTTGTCGAATTACTGAATCTGTGATCAACAATTTTGTAGAAGACAGAAAGTAGCGGGACAATATAAAACCGAGTGTGGTAATAAATGATACGTAAGCGCAGATGTTTGCTCCTAATAAAGAACCTCGCTGAACCCGCCACTGCGAAAGACAACAAACTACCCGTTTGTCAAATGGTCGGTCGCAAAACTCGATCAAATATTTTATTGTTGACACTATATGACAAGTTCAAGCTAGCCTGCGCAATTTGGTTAAGAACTAACTGCGCTTAATCCAACCGTAAGCCAACTGCATATTATCTTTATATTCCACAGCGGACTAGTGTTTTGCACCGAAAAGCCAAAAATTCGATTAATATATTGTTTTTTATTCTGCTTCAGTTTTTTATTTTTAGTGTACACAAGAATAACCCACTTTTGCTCACCTTTGACGAATGAGAGATTCACAACTTCGTCTGAAATTATTATTTTTTTTTCTTTTTAAGTATTTTTGGATGTCTGGTAGAGTTAATTTTGAATACCTGAGAGGTCTTGTCATTTTGATTGTTTTCCTAAAGCTTAGTATATTTGTAACCAACCTAGGTGGGGACTGTCTTACTACATTACAAATGTAAATAAGTCTAACTATTTCGGGAAGGTACAAACAAACCCACGGAAAAAAGGAAAAAATCAGACGGAAATAAACGAGGGTAAAGATGTTAGTTGGGCTGAAGTAGGACA
>NQII01000310.1:635536-653901 GCA_002778355.1 Clitarchus hookeri | reverse complement strand
GGAGATGCTAAGTCCCATATCTCGTGCGCCGACAATAACACCACGTTAAAACTCACTTAAATCTTGATAACCTGCCATTGTAGCAGTAGTAACCGATCTAGCAACTTTTCCAGACGTTTGTTGCATACCTCTTATTTACCTATACCAGTTTTTTGGCTTTCCAGTGTACAAACAACGCAAAACCACACTATTCTGGTAGAGTGCTGTGCGGCTATTTCACGAACTAATACGGTCAATATGATTGAGAACTCACGAACGTTAGTAGAAAGGTAGTTATCAAGACCTGTCCTACAGCCATAACCACGATCAAACACACGGAAGGCTATAGCAACAACGGAGGATTTCGGCGAAGACGGTGTCGAGGCGAACCAAATAAATTTACGGCGACACGCGCAATTACACAAGAAGTCATGTACTGAAAATTTAATGAAAAATCAGCATGTTAATAATGAGGCCTACACAACACTGGACTTGAAACGCAAATGATGCCGATGGGCCCGACATACTGTAGTTGTGCGGCCACACTTGGCGCTACACACGCGACGTTCCCTACGGTAGCGATGCGAGTAACAAGTCATCTTTATCATATTCAAAAGTAGCTGTGCCCGCGGCTCCGCTCGCGTGGACTACAAAATTAAGGTTTTTTTTTTATAATAAAGTTGAATTTTACTTAGTGTAGTAAGGAATTGTGTAGAATAAAAAGACCTAAAAAAAAAACTCCGCAGTACTAATAAGCGTTGCGGTTGTGTGCAATTCTAATCTATTATATGAAGTTTCCTTGATCTAGTCATTGTTAACGGTTGAATCTACTATGTTATCTGGTATTGGTAGGCCCATGCTTTTTATACGTTTTGCTGACAATGTCTGCACTTGCTTTTCAATTTCAATCAGTGCAAGGTGAAACACTTCGTCATAGAATGTTGCTTGTGAATTAAATGGTAAAAACGCTTATTAGTATTTCTCTGTTATAAATATGCTATCGCGGAATTTTTTTTAGGTATTTTGATTCTACATAGTTATTTACTACATGGCATTGTTCCATCTTTAATGGTTTAGACAGTGTATTGCAAGAGAGCGTGCTGGCAGCAAACTTTTTTCCGACTTGATTCACTATTATCGTCATTTCTTATTCCTTATGTTACTTGACGTAACAAAATATTTACTAAAAACCTGGCCACAGATCATAGCTATGAATATAAAAAAAACACGTAAATCGGATACGTGGTTCTCGAGTGATAAGCGCACTAACAGACAGACAGACAGACAGACAGACAGACAGACAGACAGACAGACAGACAGACAAAGAGAGAGACGTTGAGTTTTATAATATGTATAGATATAGGTGTGACAGGACACGCACAGCTGTAAGAGCTNAGATATAGGTGTGACAGGACACGCACGGCTGTAAGAGCAACGCACGCATGTTCCCTACGTTGTATTCGTAGCAGAGTATCTGGCGCTTTGAAACATTTTCAAACGGTCGACATGGAGTGAGATGCCCAGTAGAAAAGCGTGCAAGTGAAACAATGGATAATATGAGAAATACGAACCCTTCTTCCCTCCCATCCTAATTTTAGTTCTTTTTTTATCGACCCGCCAGCGAAACCACGCAGCACAACATACATACAGTATGTCACTTTCTTATACATATACTTAGATTTTACGAAAGTATTTTTATGTTTATGATGGCTGAATTAATTGTACTGTGTCTTTCGTTTAAAACAAAAAATTCTGGGTCGTTGCTTTAATTATTAAAAACAAACAAATGGTTTCAACGAAAATGTTACACAAAATACAAAATAAAACTACTGAAATTTTAATTGCTTTTCTGTACCACAATTATTTTCATACAGTTGACACAATTCATGAATGAAACACACAAAGCCAAAATTCTTATATTTCGTGGAGTTGCTTTGGTTTTGATAACTGCTTGGAATCTGCGCTGCATGGAGTTGACTTAGTCTCTCACAACTTCATCGACTTATGTGCCTTAGTATTCTTCAGTTAAAAGTATTTTCAAAGCCTCCAAGGAAGAAACATTTATGTGTGTACTCGAACCTTCAGAAATGCCCATCCAATGTACCATCAACAAATATACAGGGTGGATATAACCTCTACCGACAACTTTCGCAATGTGATTTCCCATAGAAAAATAGGTCGACAATACATAATACGACCTATTCTGGAAGGGAGACGCCACTCCTGAAACTGTAGCTGAATCTGACGATTATTTCAGTAACAACCACAACGAAAGACAAATCTCTCTTTTTGGGTAATGCGTTACCGAACAACGATATGCAAACCATAAATCATTGGGCGTGGCTATCAACACCCTTCCATAAAAACGGATAGGTTGGAATCCAATTTGTGCATTTAAAAATTTAACTGTGATATTTTTTGTTTCTTCCTGCGACTTAGTAATCTACCGCACATGGTAAATGAAAACGCAGTCCTGCGTTTTTTACGCTAAACGCAACCGTTTTCGAAAAATCAATGCTTTATAATCTAACACTGTAAAAGTTGCAATTAGATTATGCTTTGATTTCTCGAAAACAATGGCATTTATGGTTACACTCAAAGCCAACTTTGTTTTTAACATGTATAGTCGATTATCAATCCCCAGGGAACTACCCAAAAAAGCCACATAGTTAAATTTGTAAATGCAAATGTGAGGTTAGAGTCAATCCGTTTTTATCGAAGGTGGATGCTATCAGCAACAGAATTTTTATTATTTGTACTTCGTCGTTCAATAATGCATTATCAAGAAACTCAGATATTTGTATACCGATCTAGCTGTGTTAGGAGCAATAAAAATATGCTTCAGCTACTTTTTCAAGGTGGTTACACCCTTCTGGAATAGACTTAAGACTGTAAGGTCATGTGTGTGTATATACAGGATGTTTTTAAAATTNCTGTGTTAGGAGCAATAAAAATATGCTTCAGCTACTTTTTCAAGGTGGTTACACCCTTCTGGAATAGACTTAAGACTGTAAGGTCATGTGTGTGTATATACAGGATGTTTTTAAAATTGGTGCAGATATTTTGAAGAATGGAAGGGGGTGTCCATACGAGTATTTTGATGTAACGAACAAGAGGTCGGAAATACAAATAAAATAAAACGCAAGACGCATATGCTGTAAGCAATTATTATTATGTAAAGAACATTTAGCACAATCACTCAAAGCGCGCTGAAATCGAAACTGCAAGTACAGTATTACAACAATTGTTCAAAGTGATGGCCGTTGACGTGGTTACACAGCGGCATACAGCACCACTGTACTTGAAGCAGCACACGCGGCAGTAATAATGATTGTCGTCGGCGACTTGACTGCCAGGTGGTTCTTGCAGCAGCGCGTTACAGTTCCAAACTTCCCTGCCATTGTGCTATGGACAGACGAGTCACTGTTTACCCGCGGGGGCATCTTCAACAGAAACAGTGCCTCTTGCGTGTTATTTATTTGTAGCATAAGGATGCATTTCCGAACCCATGTTCATAACATCAAAAGACTCGTCTTGACTACCCCTTGCTTGCAATCCACAAAATATATGCACTCATTTCAAAAACACCCTGCATATGTGTATATATACATAAACATATATTCATACACATACACACATATACATACATGTGCTTACACACATATATACATATATATACATAAAATATACATAGCAAGGGTTATAAATAAACATAAATATGCATGCATANATTTATTTGTAGCATAAGGATGCATTTCCGAACCCATGTTCATAACATCAAAAGACTCGTCTTGACTACCCCTTGCAATCCACAAAATATATGCACTCATTTCAAAAACACCCTGCATATGTGTATATATACATACACATATATTCATACACATACACACATATACATACATGTGCATACACACATATATACATATATATACATAAAATATACATAGCAAGGGTTATAAATAAACATAAATATGCATGCATANATACACACATATATACATATATATACATAAAATATACATAGCAAGGGTTATAAATAAACATAAATATGCATGCATACATATATATTCAGCATATTTTTATATGAGGAATCACCTCCCAAAGTTTGTTGGTAGAGTTCATATACACTTTCGTTGATTTAAGTGATGGATTACACACGTTCCTATCTTCTTAGATATTTGTGAATCTATTTTTTCTTGGAGTGAGAGTGTAGATAATGCTCCTAAATCCGTGCTCGGGAGTAGCTGATTTCCAACGACTCCGCCAAAAGAACGGCTCACGAACTCGCCGCGGACGTCCCATGGTCCCCGCGCCATGCTGACACACTAACGGGGTTTCCCGCCGGAGCCGTAAATTGGAAGGATTCCACTTCGCCGCCCTTGGCTTTACACGCAGTTCCGACACCCAAACTACCCTTCACGCACCCCTACCACCTCATTCCGACACTCCCGCGAAAGGCTTTCCGGTCAATATTGAACCTGAGGTCGGTATTTTCCATCGCAGTTGGGAAAGTCACGTCGACGGGTGTTCCATCTTCAGCGCATTGATAACACGTAAAAACAAGCATCAAAATTTTAGATTCGTAAACTATAACGTCATTTTCTATTAGCGAATTTCTCCTTCCATAGTAAGACAAGGGCTGTCCGCGGTTCAATACTTCTAAAATTGAACACTTGAATGGAGGGTTAGGGGGGGGGGTGACTCACTGTAAGTGGAAATGTTTTAATCTAAGAACTAACAGAGATACTGGCAATTATTTATGGATATTAGTTCCTCGAATTTGTGATTCATTAAGAAAGTAATATAAAAAATTTGTGATCACTGAAATGGGNATTTATGGATATTAGTTCCTCGAATTTGTGATTCATTAAGAAAGTAATATAAAAAATTTGTGATCACTGAAATGGGCTTTTTTTATAAACGACGAGTATGTTTTTGCAATTCCAATAGTGCCAAGACTACGATCAATTTGTACATGTGGCAAAGATATACTAGCCGAGATGAAAGAAAAATCTATGAACGGCTTAGGTCTCATAAAAGTATTCAGTTAAACGCGAATATACAATTCATGATAAATGTTACACGTAAATAGTTACTTCCAATCATGGATCTCGAAAACCAATAGAGTAGAAAACCAATATTCTAAACAAGAATTCATTTTATTCGACACCGGCTGACGAACACAAGCGTTTGAAGGATGTTCATCAACATATTCAACAAACCATTAATTAAATTGAAAAATAGGGTTGAAATTTAATTGTACGATTGTGAAATTGTTGTGTCGATTTAGACGAATTTTAAGATTAAATCACATTCACCTCAACAATAGGCAACATGCAAATTTCGCCATAATAGTTGAAAATGATACAAACCCAATTATATATGTGTATGAAAATAAAAATGCGCCGTTTGTTGCATTAAAATCGGTTTTGACGAAGTTATTTTAGTATTAGAACAGTAACTTTAGCGGCCGCTGTCACATGAATGCGGAACGCTCTCTCGTTGGTTATACGTCACTAGTCATACGCCGGCGGCCGGCCCCGGCACGTTGCAAACACGCAGCACTTCGTGAAAGTGCAGTCGAACAATCTGCCACGAGTAGATACCGATATGCTACTTGATTACTTAAATTCCCATTGTTTTGTGGAACCTGAAATAAGAGGTGTAAAATTACAAATGTACGTGTCCCATATCGCACAGTCGTGATCTTCAAAGCGACAGTAGGCCTACATCACATGTTAAAACTTATTTGTTTGTACGTTTTATTGAGATGCGTATTATTATCATCATCTGTATTTATGATTACGATTGCTNGATGCGTATTATTATCATCATCTGTATTTATGATTACGATTGCTAAGTTTCACAAAGTTGGAAATTAAAATATGAAATAGGTATTACATTAACAAGAATAACAGAATTGTAATGGCGACTGCAGTGAGCGCACTGTTGTAGCGCGCCATACTTGATGTCTGTGGTAAATTAACCACATTAATTACAAATAAAACGTAATGTTGTGTTGAGAAAGAAGGTTACAAATATTTCCGGATTCAAAACCACGTTTCAGTATTCTCAAAACACTTTTTTCGCTTTAGAAATATCAGATAACGAGCAGTATTGTGACAGTAGGCTAGCTAGTCACTACCCGACACCACTCCACTCTCGAGCAGCTGTGGGCCAGTGGCGGGCAGAACGCCGCGCTGCCGGCCGGCAAACCTGTATTTCCGCGTTCCACCTCATTTATAAACACTATATTGAGGCCTCAAATATAGTGTTTAGACACTCAAAAATTATTTAAAAATTACTTGCTTGTCTTATTGTTTCTTATGTTTTGTTTAACTAACATACCTTTTATTATTCTGACGTCACGATAGCTGTGTCTGCACTTTAAACTGTAAGAACTGTACACATAAGCTNTAACATACCTTTTATTATTCTGACGTCACGATAGCTGTGTCTGCACTTTAAACTGTAAGAACTGTACACATAAGCTAAAAATATAGATATGGCAGTTTGAGAAACACTTAATACCTGGGATGAGATTAAATACAGCAAAGAAAATCTGTAATAAAAGTTTAAGAATAAGTTTTATTCTCAAAAGCTGTTTTCTTTTGAGGNTAAAAGTTTAAGAATAAGTTTTATTCTCAAAAGCTGTTTTCTTTTGAGTTAATTTAGGGAAAAGGTTATAAAAGCCTACCTACGTAAAACGCGTAGGCTATTTAGTGTCAATTTTGTGGACCTAGTTTCGTAATTTTTTGTAACGTCCACCCCAGTAACTTAGAAAAAAGGGGAAGGGCAAATATGAAAGGAAGATCATCCTTGATAACCATTTCTAAAAACATGCATTTTAGATTTTTGAAAGTAAAAATTAAGTTGCTATTTAACTTAAACTGTTAGGCTTATGAAAGTTAACTAGAGACAAATCAAAACAACTTTAATTTATTACAAATTGCTATGTTTGAAAAATACTGTACAATATAAACCAAACTTTTTTGCAATAGGGACTCTGAGCCCCATCGAAAAAATGTAATGTTTAATTTGCGTGGCTTAACATCGTGACATGTTATTATTTAGGCATACAATGTGAATGTAGCCCTAAATATGATAACTGTCTCTTGAAACGAATGTTAGAAGTTATATTAAATTATTAAAAAAATATATATATACCGAATTCCGTCTGTTAGGTCTAACTTGGGATATTTATATACCTTCATTATAATCAAATACGTTAACATATTTTTTATGCTCACGTCTACATCGCATACGAATTGCTAAACGCGTTGTGGCGCGTATTAAACAATACCATCGTATCGTAATGAAGGTTAGGTTAGATGTAAATAATTGATATTAAGAAGTTCAGTGTTAAAACTACCTACATAGGCGAAACATAAACACCTTAAATATAAGTAATTACGTACGTCAAAATGGTTTTCGCAAACAAAAAGAACTGATTTTGGCGAAACATCTTCAATGTCTCGCCTAACTGCGTTAAACCACGTCTTCCTGTTTGTTCAATTTTTTTGTAACTAACAAATATTTTATCAGATATTTTACGTGATGTACTAGTATACTGCGGTACAATAAACCATTCCGATGATTTTGGTATACTTGACTGTTTATTTTATCTTTCTATTGCTTCCAACAATTTCAATTTCATCAAGTACGCNAAACAAAAAGAACTGATTTTGGCGAAACATCTTCAATGTCTCGCCTAACTGCGTTAAACCACGTCTTCCTGTTTGTAAAATTTTTTTGTAACTAACAAATATTTTATCAGATATTTTACGTGATGTACTAGTATACTGCGGTACAATAAACCATTTCGATGATTTTGGTATACTTGACTGTTTATTTTATCTTTCTATTGCTTCCAACAATTTCAATTTCATCAAGTACGCATCGCCGCTGAAGTAAACAAACGCGGCGGCCGAGGTTGTATCTGACTTGTGACGTCACGGAGTGAGCAGGTGCGACAGGCGCGTTCTGGCGGGCGTTTCAAACGTAAAACTTTTATTCAATCATAACTTTTTCAAACCTAATTTTTAAATCGTGATACTTTGTAAATACAAGGTAACCAATTTGAACACCTGGTATCACAATAAAATAACAAAGGAAGCATTGATGCATGCTGTAAAGCGATTCGAAGAGGACAATAAAGCACGTCCAAATTCATCTGGACTTATTGCAAAACAAGCTCGTGTTATACGGCCTTTCATGTGCTCGGGAGTCGTCGGTGGGACTTTGCAGACATGTTACTTTTATGTTATCTAAAGATAAAAGTCCATTGGCATTAAGCCTGGGGAACATGCTGGCCATTTCGTGTTTCCAGACCGAGCGATCCAACGACCACCGACAGTTCTGTTAAGAAACATTTATTACATCAGCACACGCGCTGTCGAGTGTTTAAAAAAAAACTATCTTTCCATTAAAAATATCGAAGTTTACCTTTGTATCTTCTTTACCCTCCTACATACGGGGTAACTATCACTATCACGTTATTAGTACCTTGGACTCAAGAAACTTTTGTCTAACACATTTTCTTCTACCACTAAGATTGGCGGTGTTATTCAGATGGCCTGCCTTAGGTGCCTCAACCGGTATATTTAAATTTATACAATATGTCAGGTAATTCGCGGATACGGACTGCACCACATGAATCTCTGACCAAAACTAAGTAGAAAATAGCATTTGGTAAAAAAAAAAGCGTAAGGCCAATAGTCTACGAGAAAAGCACAGCATACAGCATCAACATACAAAACGGCGAAACGTCGTAACAGGCGTTCGAAGTTTTCTCTGCCCATAGCAATGCCCTTTTCGCACGTTGGATGGATGCAGCATGGACGAAGTTTGGCCGACGGATGCACACACGGCCATTGCCACGTTCCAGTACTCACGGCGTGTGAACTCCATGACCTCTTTGGTACTACTGAGTTCTGCTCCTTCCCTTGCCGTATACCTTACAACCGACACATTAGTTGCAGCATTGCCACATCACCTCACCTTTATCTAACTGGAATACCACATGTTTGCTACAATAGTTTTTGGACCTTTCATGTCGTTTTTCTCAGAACGAAGGATCTTATGCATTTTTACCCAAGATTATTTTCTACTTAGTTTTTACCACAGATTCGTGTGGTGCAGTCCGTATCCTCATCTGACATCCTGTATAATTATGTGTGGCTTAAACTGAATATATTCTGGTTGCAATAAAACGCATAGGTACTGTATCAACGTTTAAAAACACGAATTTTAATAAACAGTTTTCTAATCTGGAATTTTGGCTATAGCTCAACTTTAGAATACGAAGATTACTCATTTCGCATCTAGAATTCGCACTTCAATCTATATTGCTTTTACAGAGTACAATAGACTGCAAGGGAAATAGGAGTAACGTACTTGGAGCATGTTTATGTGGTCGAAGCAGAAGGGGACAATCGGAGATGCAAGCCGAATGTGTATCCCTCGATGTGCTTGCACGTCGTCGATTTCACCCGCCACCCACCGTTACCACGAAAAGTAAGGTCAGAGTAATGACGCTGACTCAAGTCCCAAGAAGGCGGTAGCAGCTGTTCGCGGACTATTTCCCGATGACCTTTCAGCCGTGTGCGGTGACCTCCTCCAGTCCTCGGAATAGAGGGGAAGGAGGGTAAGATCCTGGAAATGGTCCAGCCCAGCCTACTTCCCCTACCACCACCCCAAACCACCGGGACATCGGAATGAGAGGTCAAAAANTTGGAGAGAGGGGAAGGAGGGTAAGATCCTGGAAATGGTCCAGCCCAGCCTACTTCCCCTACCACCACCCCAAACCACCGGGACATCGGAATGAGAGGTCAAAAAGGGCCAGGGGTGGCCAAGAGTTCTTTCCGCTCCACGCAGTTTTATTGTCTACTAAATTGTTTACGGCGTAATTTCGCTTCGTCTCGACGTCGTTCTCGCAACGCTTACGACGAAAGCTCCATTTACAACGAAAGTTATTTATTTTTCCTCTGTTTTCAGGACAACTTGAGTCTGAGATGTTCGTGGGAACACTTTTTACGTACGAATGGCGAGTAACTGTAAAAACGACATTTTTTTATTGCAACTCAAATGTGGGGGGAAGTTTAACCTGGCTGACCTTTTTTGTCGTTCACTAAAATATTACGTTTTTATCTTCAACGTAAATGTAACTTTAATACGCCGACAAACTAAGAGTGGCTACTCCGGTCGCATGAAAGGAAACTAACATTATTAATCTAATACACAAGGAATTCGTAAGGCCCTTATAGTGGAATTTAATCGATAGTCACACGTCAAGAAGATGAAAAGTCATTGAAAAACCATCCGCAGTGATGCCGGCCAGTGTAACCGGCGGTTTTGGCCCCAAACGGATTTTACCGAAGAACTTCAGAGAGAAGTAGAATTACATCCACAGCAACGTTGCACCCGACTTTCCAACATGCACAACTGATGCTACCAATATTTTCCGATAATTAAGATTTATGTCGTACTTGAAAGAAGAATGCATATAAATGTTGTAAGACTGTAAAATATTATGCTACAATCGAATTATTAAAACATATTAAAACCCTATCAATTAAAATTTATTTGTAATCAAAATTTTAGAGAGTTTCTATCCCGAATGCTACAGAAGTACATTTTACGAGAAAAAGTATAGCCAAGTAGGTAAATCATTATAATTACCATGGTTGTATGTAAAAAAAAAATAGTGTTTTCGTTTAGAGAATATTTATAATTGATTTCGTGTCCGTACATTTCAGTTATAAAATTGAAAGTTTCGTTGCCAAAATGGATGTGCATAAAATAAGTACTTGAAAATATTTGTAAACATAATAAATTTGTTATTAGCTAACAACCAAGGAAATTGCTATATTGGTCTCGCTTCATAAAGGGTTTATTTTTTAACTTTGCAAAATGTGCTTTCTGAGGCATGCAGAATGCAAATACATACGTTTAAGTATTAATTTTAAATACACTTATTGATAAATTTTAATATTTAAATAAGCAAATTCCAGCAAACTATTTTACAGCGAGACAAAATGTATGCATTCTTCTTTTATATGCAACAGAAACTGTACTCTTCGTACAGTTTTAATATTGTCTATTCGCGGTTTATTCACACTTTTCGAATCAAAGCTTTGAAAAATCACCCCATGTATGTCGTGTTCGGTTGCTTTCTAAATATATCACATATCTCATAAGTTTTATACTTCTGTTAACACGAAAGTCTTATTTTTTGGTGAAATTAAATTTTTACTCATATTTTATGTACAAATATTATTTCATTTATAATTCATANGAAAGTCTTATTTTTTGGTGAAATTAAATTTTTACTCATATTTTATGTACAAATATTATTTCATTTATAATTCATATGAATAAAACAGTGTGAAAATATGTGAGTTGGTAATGCCTAGTAAGAAATAGTTCACATGCAAAATATTGTTGAACTGAGTGCGCACGAAAGCGGCGCGTTTTTACTTTGGTGTAATTTTCTAAACTTGATTAAGATTTATTTCCATGAGCGGAGGGATAGTCTGAAAGTAGAACTTTAGAAGGGCTTCAGAAAATTATGCACATCGTGCTGCTCGCCTCACAACTGATGAAGTCAATACCGATCACGTCAGGATGAATCATTCTACTCGCGTCAAAACTAAGAACTCTCAATTTTGGTCTGAAAATTTAATTATCTTCTTTGCTTTGCATTATCTGCTACAGAGACTGCAATTGCTAGGACGCCCACAATACACAAAAGTTTTGCATTCATAATTGAAAATAACTCTACTTTGGAATCATGCAGTCAGTTTAGCATTTTTTAAAACTATACTAACGCTACTAAACATTAGATTCAACGAATATATTTGGCCATAATTATATGAAAACTGCCGTGGGTATCTCTACTTACCTAACCAATCACGAAACTAAATTAAGAAATCATTNAAGTCATTGAAAAACCATCCGCAGTGAAGCCGGCCAGTGTAACCGGCGGTTTTGGCCCCAAACGGATTTTACCGAACAACTTCAGAGAGAAGTAGAATTACATCCAAAGCAACGTTGCACCCGACTTTCCAACATGCACAACTGATGCTACCAATATGTTCCGATAATTAAGATTTATGTCGTATTTGAAAGAAGAATGCATATAAATGCTGTAAGACTGTAAAATATTATGCTACAATCGAATTATTAAAACATATTAAAACCCTATCAATTAAAATTTATTTGNCTGTAAGACTGTAAAATATTATGCTACAATCGAATTATTAAAACATATTAAAACCCTATCAATTAAAATTTATTTGTAATCAAAATTTTAGAGAGTTTCTATCCCGAATGCTACAGAAGTACATTTTACGAGAAAAAGTATAGCCAAGTAGGTAAATCATTATAATTACCATGGTTGTATGTAAAAAAAAAATAGTGTTTTCGTTTAGAGAATATTTATAATTGATTTCGTGTCCGTACATTTCAGTTATAAAATTGAAAGTTTCGTTGCCAAAATGGATGTGCATAAAATAAGTACTTGAAAATATTTGTAAACATAATAAATTTGTTATTAGCTAACACCCAAGGAAATTACTATATTGGTCTCGCTTCATAAAGGGTTTATTTTTTAACTTTGCAAAATGTGCTTTCTGAGGCATGCAGAATGCAAATACATACGTTTAAGTATTAATTTTAAATAGACTTATTGATAAATTTTAATATTTAAATAAGCAAATTCCAGCAAACTATTTTACAGCGAGACAAAATGTATGCATTCTTCTTTTATATGCAACAGAAACTGTACTCTTTGTACAGTTTTAATATTGTCTATTCGCGGTTTATTCACACTTTTCGAATCAAAGCTTTGAAAAATCACCCCATGTATGTCGTGTTCGGTTGCTTTCTAAATATATCACATATCTCATAAGTTTTATACTTCTGTTAACACAAAAGTCTTATTTTTTGGTGAAATTAAATTTTTACTCATATTTTATGTACAAATATTATTTCATTTATAATTCATATGAATAAAACAGTGTGAAAATATGTGAGTTGGTAATGCCTAGTAAGAAATAGTTCACATGCAAAATATTGTTGAACTGAGTGCGCACGAAAGCGGCGCGTTTTTACTTTGGTGTAATTTTCTAAACTTGATTAAGATTTATTTCCATGAGCGGAGGAATAGTCTGAAAGTAGAACTTTAGAAGGGCTTCAGAAAATTATGCACATCGTGCTGCTCGCCTCACAACTGATGAAGTCAATACCGATCACGTCAGGATGAATCATTCTACTCGCGTCAAAACTAAGAACTCTCAATTTTGGTCTGAAAATTTAATTATCTTCTTTGCTTTGCATTATCTGCTACAGAGACTGCAATTGCTAGGACGCCCACAATACACAAAAGTTTTGCATTCATAATTGAAAATAACTCTACTTTGGAATCATGCAGTCAGTTTAGCATTTTTTAAAACTATACTAACGCTACTAAACATTAGATTCAACGAATATATTTGGCCATAATTATATGAAAACTGCCGTGGGTATCTCTACTTACCTAACCAATCACGAAACTAAATTAAGAAATCATTTAAAGGGAAAAAAACTAGAAAGGTTAGATATTAATTTAATAAGAAAAGGCAGTACAGTACCAAGGATGGGTCACACAGAGCATAAATGTGGAGAGATTACGAAGATACGGGAAACCATACGGTGGTCAACAAGAATATGGAATTGTAAACCTCTTTNGGCCATAATTATATGAAAACTGCCGTGGGTATCTCTACTTACCTAACCAATCACGAAACTAAATTAAGAAATCATTGAAAGGGAAAAAAACTAGAAAGGTTAGATATTAATTTAATAAGAAAAGGCAGTACAGTACCAAGGATGGGTCACACAGAGTATAAATGTGGAGAGATTACGAAGATACGGGAAACCATACGGTGGTCAACAAGAATATGGAATTGTAAACCTCTTTNTATAAATGTGGAGAGATTACGAAGATACGGGAAACCATACGGTGGTCAACAAGAATATGGAATTGTAAACCTCTTTAGACATCTGAGAGATGGTTTCTAGGATAGGGAAAAATGGTGGTTTGGAATGGGAAACGGAAAACGCTGTTAAACACACGCAAAAAAAGTTTAATAGTACTGCTGTGAATAAGATGTACAGTATTGGATCATATGGGCCATGGTCTCAGAAATGTGAAGGAACACGTAGGCAGTTTCCTGTTAAATAAATCACTAAATCTACTTAGCCCAGGTCAAATTCTACGCAATGGAAACTGTTAAAGGCAAAAAGGAAGCCAACTTGTTGAAATAACTAGTGAAAACCAACACTTCGACCAGGGCACTTTTAATGGTAACCGAACACTCAAAGTTTTTTATTGAACAATTCTCGAAATGTATGGACCATCTTAAGCCAATTCAGTGAAGTAAAAAACATCATTTTCGTTATTACTTTTCGCAGATTTTTATTTAAGCTAAATTATTATGTAAGTAGGTTAGGGTTCAAAACGGTTAGCAAGAGAAAAAATATGCGTAAAGTTGGCTCGTAAGTAGACAATGTCGTATTAAAAATTTCTGAAGACAATGCACAAAGTTAACTATTTTATGGTAAAAAANTGGCTCGTAAGTAGACAATGTCGTATTAAAAATTTCTGAAGACAATGCACAAAGTTAACTATTTTATGGTAAAAAATTAAGGATGATTTACCTAAGATGTTAACCTCCAATAACTCCGGAAACATTGAAGATATCGTTATTCTGTNTAAAAAATTAAGGATGATTTACCTAAGATGTTAACCTCCAATAACTCCGGAAACATTGAAGATATCGTTATTCTGTTTTCCCCCAGACGAATTGTAACACAGTGACTCACAGTGACAATGGTACATCCATCCTACGATATTTATTGTTATAAAACACGTCTTTTGGGTATGAAAATTGAGTGTGTTGGTGAATACATGTAATTACAATCATCATACAACATATACAAAAAGCAAATATCTTCACAGACGAATATATAAATTGACAACAAAAAACTACACATTCTGAGGTCAAGATGTACACCATAATGAAAATTGTAAAGTCTGTATAAGTACTGTCGTTGAAGGGCATGTGTGGACAGTTAGTACATAGTGTGACAACCACAGTTCCCCTTCATCACCTTAAGACTATCTGGTATAGATGGAACCAACCTTTCACAATAAGAGGACTCAATCATATCCCATTCGATTTCAAGGGTATGGGGACTACGGAGAGGTATTGATTACATGGGGGCAATTATAGAGTAACCACATGCGTACCTTATGGGTCTTATGTTTCGGGTCGTTGTCCTGGTAGAACGTGAAACAATCCCGCGATTCTCTGCGCTCGGTGTCACGTCTTTCGTCAATATGTCCAAAAACACATCTTGATCCACAGTACTATCTACGAAATGGAGATTCCCCACACCCGAAGCCGNCCAAAAACACATCTTGATCCACAGTACTATCTACGAAATGGAGATTCCCCACACCCGAAGCCGCCATAGAACACCATACCACCAGAGAACCCCCCCCCCTTCCCCCATTTTTAACCATCAGCCGAAGATTTCTTTCTGCAAGCTCCGCGTTTGGCTTACGCCATATACTGAACTTTGCATCCAATGCAAACACACTGAATTTACTTTCATCGGTAAATATTACTGTTTTACAGTAGTCAAGCGATTTGTCGGCATTATCTGTGGCAAACTAGAATCTGAGACGTTTCTCCGCCTTGCTGATGTATAGTTTATTGCGCGCTACTCGACCATTAAAGTGCCCTCTACGAAGGACTCTCGTCACGGTTTCTGGGCAGGCTTTTTTCCCCAAGACGACTTCTACTTCCTTGCCAATCGCTCGTCTGAATCAGTGAACAGTGTTCTGGAACTATGCGTCTCTGTGTTCTCTATTCTGTTGTACTGACGAAAACGACGAACGATATTTTGCACAGTAGAATGATTGCGATTCACAATTTTGCCACTCTCACGCAGAGATTTACCCCTTTGGTAATGCAAAATGGCGAGCTATCTCACCGCCACAGATGTCGGACCTCTTTCACGTTCCATGTTGATCTACGAAAGCTTACTTGAATGTAATGCTTGACTTCATGCACTGAACGAAGGTACGCGTGGTTCAGAATGCGTGAACCAGACATGGCACGCCTGGTAGTTTAATGGGAGGCATGTATGTATTGGACGGTGTACCACTTTCACTGTGGCGTTCAATCTGCAGTTGTTTTAGTATTTTCCATTTTATGCAGAAATAATAATAGAAATTATGAGTATCTTTATAGACCCTAAAAGCTAGATATGTAATGCGTTAAATAAACTAGGTCCCCAGTAATTTTAATTTAGAGGGAGTATTCATTTCCAATCTAATGTCAATCCGTACTAAGTGTACCACTTTCGCTGTGAATTTCTGTACCTCACTAAACGACGTGTAGCGTCGTGTCATAGCAATGCTAATTATAGAGATATCGATATATC
Organism: Clitarchus hookeri; assembly: GCA_002778355.1. Classification (NCBI taxonomy): domain Eukaryota; kingdom Metazoa; phylum Arthropoda; class Insecta; order Phasmatodea; family Phasmatidae; genus Clitarchus; species Clitarchus hookeri. Next base: position 637,428 of record NQII01000310.1, on the reverse strand, counting down.
AAATAATTTTTTTTTAAATTGAGCGATAGTAATTTCTGTTGCTGACAACGTCGATCTGAAAAAGACGAATTCAACGGCGGGTCTCACTCCGAAATCGGGTAAGTAGTGTCGGAGAAATAACAGTATGTAAAACATAGGATTTATGTGGTTGTACCATCAGACTGCGCGCCATCTTATGCGGACGTAAGTGATAGTGCAACAAATAACAAAGTTGCAAAACTGGGTTAAAAAAATGATACTGGTTATACTTGGATACATCACGGTGGACCGAACACCAATTGGAAGGCAATAGACGTGGCATCTAGGGTTGATTCACCAGTAAACAATGGTAACAGTTCTGCTTTTGTTGCTGTCAGAGCCTTGCATCACATATTAATGTCACAAACTGAATGGCGATGTTAAAACAGGAAATGGAGGTATCATGTGTTTGCAGTAATAACTTCACATGAACATCAATGTATCATGTGTTTCATTAAGAGGTATACATTCGCATTGTACATTTACACCAAAAACACAAGAACGGAAAACACAACGGAAAGTTGTGATAAACACTGTCCTATTATAGCTTTATGCCAGCACGTGCTCGAAATGCGCACCGTCAACAGCAATACACATTTGCAGTCGCTTGTGCAAAGACACCTAGACAGACTGAAGAGTTACCTTCGATATCGTTGCACATGCTGCGACAATGCTGTGTTAAATTTCGTCCGGTGTCGTCGGAACTTGTGCATAGGCTTTATATTTAAGTATTTTCCAGAGGAAACTGTCCAATGGGGTCAAATCAGGCAACCATGTAGGTTACCTGATAACGCCTTTACGCCCTATACAGCGACCAGTAAATAGCTGGATGAGCGTCTGCCTAGCCACACACGAATAGTGATCTGGGCACCCATCGTGCTGGAACCACATACATGTGCGTATTGCAAGTGGTACTTGTTCTAGGAGAGTCGGTAGCACGTCGGTAAGAAAGTGTGTGTATATGTTACCTGTTATGGTCCCCTCAAGGAAGTATGGACCAATTAAATGGTCTCCAATGATCCCACACTACACGTTCACACGCCACTGCGGATTGTCAGCAGCCCAATAATGCACATTTATAATATTCGCATGTCAATGATAGGTGAATATTTCTTCGTCGGTAAACGGAATTCTTTGAAGAGAGAATAGGTTCTATTCTCCTGATATCGCATCAGATGCAAGCGACGGAATTCCATGATTCGTCCATAATCCCGCTGGTCAAGCTGCTGGTGACGTGACGCATAGTACGGATGGAATCTGTTTGTGTGCAAAATGCGAATGATTCTGGACTGACTTATTCCAGAANGTGACGTGACGCATAGTACGGATGGAATCTGTTTGTGTGCAAAATGCGAATGATTCTGGACTGACTTATTCCAGAACCACTCGCAACCTCTTTTGAGCTAGCATGTGGGTATAAGCAACAGCTGCAAGAACATATATTTCCTTTGCATCGCTCGTTGCAGACCTGCCCTTTACCCTCGGCGTAGCGTTCCAGTGCCCTTCCAATAACAATTTCTTAGACAGTCATAAAATTGTCATGATTGATGGACACTGCCTCTCTGGATATCGTTGTGTGTACAACACAACTGTTCTCTTCGCGTTATTTCTGCATTCGCCCTAAAGAAGTAGCATATCCAATGTTTCTTGGTTCGTGTACGACATTTTCATTACACTCCACAGCACCCAACACACTAGCACTCCACAGCTAGAATACAGAGCTGCGTGTACTCACTGTCCCTTTTATACCGGTATCGCAGTGGCGCAACATACCGTTCCCGCGTGATGCGACGGCGTGCAGTCTGATGGCACAACCAGAGAAATACTACATTCTGCATACTGTCATTTCTCCGGCACTACTTATCCGATATCGG
>NQII01000310.1:596585-635435 GCA_002778355.1 Clitarchus hookeri | reverse complement strand
CCCTAAAGAAGTAGCATATCCAATGTTTCTTGGTTCGTGTACGACATTTTCATTACACTCCACAGCACCCAACACACTAGCACTCCACAGCTAGAATACAGAGCTGCGTGTACTCACTGTCCCTTTTATACCGGTATCGCAGTGGCGCAACATACCGTTCCCGCGTGATGCGACGGCGTGCAGTCTGATGGCACAACCAGAGAAATACTACATTCTGCATACTGTATTTTCACCGAAACGACTTATCCGATTTCGGCGAGTGATACGCCGTTGAATTCGTCACCTTCAGATTGACATTACCAGCAGCAGACATTACTATAGTTCCATTTCAAACCATGTTNACGCCGTTGAATTCGTCACCTTCAGATTGACATTACCAGCAGCAGACATTACTATAGTTCCATTTCAAACCATGTTAATATCGATATCTATATAATAAACAATACTATGACACGACGTTAAGCGTCGTTTAGTGAGGTATTTATTCCAATTCATCTGGATGAAAACAGGATAACGATATCTTCAACGTTTCCGGAAATATTCTAGGTTAACATCTTAGGTGACTCATTCTGTATATTTCGAAAATTGTCTTCACAAATAATACAAAGAACAAGGTAAAGTATTTAATAGTAAGAACTTTATATATTGAAAGTTATATTTCGAACATATTACTGTAGTGTTCACTATTGAAATTATATAGGTACCAATACACCTGCATTACACAATGTTTGAGTTTACGTTTTCTTTTGCCGACTATGCGACGCCACAGTCAGTAAAGAGTTTTACNACCTGCATTACACAATGTTTGAGTTTACGTTTTCTTTTGCCGACTATGCGACGCCACAGTCAGTAAAGAGTTTTACCCTTGACCAAAGGGCACAAGATTTCTTTCTTGTTTCCTTGCACGTTTATTACTGGTTTACAGTCATCCAAGGTCGGTCTTAAAACTAAAGTAACTATGTTTCAAGTCTAAGCTGTTCGTGACTTTGTACAACTGTCCAATCCGCACTCACATCCTCCAGAGCTGTGCGACAACCACTTTTCGTAATCTTTTGGAATACAACCACAAGGGCATTGATGGCGATATACCGCAAATATCGTAATCTTAGGTTTTAGAAAAATGATGAATGACAACTGCACATTTCGTCGCAAGATAAAGTTGGAACCGTGAATGCAGAAATAACATTTGTATCGCAATACCACGAATGACGGCATGTAAACACTATGACAGTTATTGCAAACGTCGCAATTAACCGTCCCATGCCNTATCGCAATACCACGAATGACGGCATGTAAACACTATGACAGTTATTGCAAACGTCGCAATTAACCGTCCCATGCCACATCGTGGCAGCCACGCGCGATGCATCGAAATATTTTTCTACTAGCGGGTCACCAATATTCTTCCGCGGTATTCGCATGCAATTCTATACCCTATCCCGACTTTTCAGCGTCTCTATTTTATGCTGTAAGGCTATTGACGGATTCACAATAAAAACACACAGCCACAGAGTATACGTAATAACAGTATAATGTTGCACACTATCGGGAACCTTGTACGAAATTGATTCACAATTTAATACTTATTTATTATTTGTTGCCAATGAAATTTTGCTAAGTGTCTGACGTCAGTTGGTAATGCTGGCAAATCATGTTTCAATGTTATGGCTATTATGGCATAGTGTCAAATTTCGTATTGAAAATGGACATGATTTACACGCGTTTCCACGTTTGCTTGTATTTAAAATTTTGGTTTTTTCGATCGTAAAGATCTGGATAGCCTTCAAAAATTTCCGTTCGTACACTGTCAAATATTTTCTACTCTGCAGGTATGTCCTGCAACATTTCNCTGGATAGCCTTGAAAAATTTCCGTTCGTACACTGTCAAATATTTTCTACTCTGCAGGTATGTCCTGCAACATTTCTTGCGATAAATCCTGGACTGTTTCTGCAACATAAGTACGTCTTTTAATTTTTACATGTCAATAGAAAACAGCGAAAATTTTCCAATCTGTAGTGATTGGCTGTTGCCCAATGCGTACGCATAAGAAATGAAATAGAAGACTTCCCNGGCGAAAATTTTCCAATCTGTAGTGATTGGCTGTTGCCCAATGCGTACGCATAAGAAATGAAATAGAAGACTTCCCTTCCTACACTATGTCATGACGTCTCATGCAAACAATCTGTTATGCGCAATTGTGAATAAATAGTTTCCAAATCATAGCGGGGCCGCGGTGGCAGCGGATAGACTGCTCGCCTCCCACCAAGGCGAACCGGGTTTTATCGACGGATTTTCGCGAGCGGGAATCACGCTGGAAGATTCCGCTGGTCGGGGGTTTTTTCGGGAACATCCTGTTCCCCTCGGCCATGTATTCCGGCGCTGCTCCATTCTCGCCTCATTTCACCCTCAACGGCTCTAAAGACCTCTTTGCTAAGAGCCACCGAAATCTCTCAACTCGAAATCATAGTGGTCAATTTATGTGCACGCAAACCTCCTGATCCAAGCGCACCTTAGCGNCCGAAATCTCTCAACTCGAAATCATAGTGGTCAATTTATGTGCACGCAAACCTCCTGATCCAAGCGCACCTTAGCGATCTTTGCCACGGAGAGGTCATGCGGCGCTCGTTCGACCCCAGTTCCGCGGCGATCCGTCTTGCTTGGTGGGTTTANATCTTTGCCACGGAGAGGTCATGCGGCGCTCGTTCGACCCCAGTTCCGCGGCGATCCGTCTTGCTTGGTGGGTTTACCGTTGACGCCAGGTCATGCAAACAACGTCTAAATTACAGTCACGTGGGAAAGTGCAGTTAAAGGCACGCCTCGCATGTTTCGTTAGCTAAACAACGGCGACAGCCATGTTGTTCGCGATATGGCGTGGCGTAGCTCCCAGTGGCGTGCGCGGGTTTCGAAGAGGTAACATGATGAAAAAGGGGTTGGGGGAGGGGAGGGGAATACTACGCTGGAGAATCAACGCGTAATTGCTACCTTCAACTGCACGCGAATAAAAAAAAGGTATTACAAGCCTAGTTTTATCGACGTGTTTTTCTACCGTTTATTCACAAGTTCCACACGGTTCGATGGCAGTGACGAGGGACAAGGCAGAAAGTTTGAAATTACTTTCTAGCCAGAGGATTGAAGTGCAGCGGCAGACGTTTGGACGGCTCAGCGCCTGAAATACGGGGCGGGGGGGGGACAGGAGATCACTGAGAAAACCCGCCGACCAGCGGCATAGTCAAGCGCCGATTCCCACGCGCGAAAATCCAGTAGTGACCACGCCGGGAATAGAACTCGATTCGCCTTGGCGGAAGGCGAGCGCCAACCGCTACCCCCTACCAAGAGGTATTCTGTGTATGCTACAGGAGGTAGAATCGTTAGAGGGCTAGGGGTGACTCGAGAATAGGCGTCAGATGCTTCGTTGCTTTAAACGCACGTGGTACTGAACTAGTGTAAGTAACACAGTCTTCTATGATATTCGTTTTCGTTGAATTTTCAGACACAGCGGCCTTCTAGGGCGGTACTTATTTCCTATGTCAGGAAATTTAAAAACAGTGTTTCTAATCAGCCTAAAGTCTTCAAAGCACTTACTTGTTACTGGTCTGAAATGAGTTCTGTTCATACACTGGGAACCCATTTGCCAGTTGACATAAAAAACCAAAATTTTACATGCGCTAAGTAGTTCACACCTGAAGAAAGCTTCATTAACAAAAACTTAACAAAGCTCAAATTTACTCGTCCAAACTGGGAGCTTAGTACGTGTTATTATCCATTTCGTGTAAGTAGGATCAATTTTGACAGTTTTAGAAATGTAGCACGGCCTCAATGTATCCTTCCACCACAGCTGTTTTGTCAGTGAAGAAAACGATGTTTGTAAACAAATGTTATGAGTCTAATGCACATTTGCATTTTTCTCGTGTTTCCTGTCATGGCAGGCACTGAAAGACTGACGATAGCTAACTTCCGTACGTTAAACAATTTAGGATATTATAGTTAAGTTGGCATTCCAACATCTTTTATTTTTGTAATTGCCAGGTTAAGTCTATTGGGGCCCTGATAATTTTATTTCGAGGGTAAAATGGAAAGTGAAGTGATGAAGGAGGCAGGGGGAGGGGCTTTAGTTTAAAGTCTTTCGTGAGATGGTATTGTTTGAGGTTCTTCTTACGTGGGTGTGTCATGTTGAGTTGTATATTGTTTTGAAGGAGCTGTGGAAAATGTTGCCAACTTAAAAAAAAAAAAGTGATACGCCGCTTTTCGTACAGATGCAGCAATACACACAAACTTTGATCGAAGTTATTCAAACACTCGTTGGATTTGCGATATAGGCCAACCAAACAAATATTATTATTTACACACTACAAGATAGTTGAATGTGCGGCTTTTTTAGGCCACGTGCATTAAAAATATTATAGTTACGGTTAACAAATACATTGTTTACAAACACGCAAACTTACTGCTTGTAATTCACAACCTCTTGAACACGTGTTTTTCTATGGAAATCCTCGTACAATTACTTCTCTAAAATGACGTTTGTTCGTCACTGATATTAAATAATTTATTTGCAGTATCATTAAGTAAAATCAACACTGCGCACGTTTCCTGAAAACAAGAAACTTAACCTTAAAAACGTATATTATATTTGTGTCGCTTCACTGCGGACGGCGGTTAAAGGAAATGGCGGAACGAAACGTTTTACGAAGCGATAAACACATGCCGATAATATTACATTTTACTCAAGAAAACGCACTAAAACCGTGCCTACAACCTTCTATGCTTAATGAAAGCAAATAAAAGAAAATTAATTACCTATAACATATTACAACACCAACAAGGTACGTACTTGTATAAACATTCTATAAACATAATGAGAAAAAAGCACATTCACACTTGCACAATGGCGTTCACCGGGCTGGAAACATGGCTGGAAACGTTTCACTATACTTAAGTGTCGACATGCTCCGTCATCATTGCTAAACATGTTTTTAAAGTCAATTCACTAAAAGCCAAACAAATTGAATATAGCTTTAAAAACACAATTCAAACCATAAATGTTTTAAGTATAATTTACGTTTTAAATTGCAACTTTTACTTCTTAGTACCATTTTCTTCCAAAGTCGTCACCAAAATCGTCAACTTAACAAGATACATCTCGTAGCAATTCATCCGCTGATACAATACTTTGCAAACGAGAGTATTTTACATGCTGTGTAGGTTGGTCACATTATCAGTAAAATTTTACCCCACTTATATGACATATAGCCCAGTCATATTAGGGGTTTCACCTCGGAATGAAAGATAATAAGCTGTAAATTGGTATAAGCCTTTGTTTTGTCGTTCTTAATGTTGTCTCAAAAGTCACCAATGTTATCGTGTCCGCGTCTTAAGATATTGAAGGTCAAAGGTCATAAAAATCGGTTTTTCGCGAATATCTCGCTTTTTATTGCTTAAAAATGATTTGCACTTATTATAAAACTTGTAGAATATAAAATTCTCTACAACTTCTGTTTGAACTTTTTTTTCATACGATCAACCGTTTCTGCGGTAGACCGCAAAGAGTGCGCCGCGCACAGTCATATATGGTCTAATGCAAGGTCAAGCGTGAGTTACGGTTATCAGTAAGACGACGTGGCATGGACTCGACTAATGTCTGAAGGTATGCAAGAGGCAATTCACACCATCAATCCTACAGGGCAGTCCTCAAATCCAATCTGCGCCAATTTGAAAAAAGGTTGCACGTCTGTCACGTTTAATGATTCTCGTCAGTCGTCGTTTGTCCCGTTCGTTCACAATCTTTTTCCGGCCGCAACGATGTCGAAGATGTGATGCTTTATCGGATTCCCGATATTCACGGTACACTAGTGAAATGGTCGTACGCGAACATCCAAATGTTATCGCTACTACCTCAGAGATGCTATCTCCCATCTCTCGTGCGCCGACTATAACACCACGTTCAAACTCACTAAAATCTTGATAACCTGCCATTGTAGCAGCAGTAACCGATCCAGCTGCCGACCGCATCGCGTTACTCTGATTGGTTCCATACCTGTGTTATTATCATACGCACGCCTATACCAGTTGTTTTTGGCTCTCCAGTGTACATAAAATTGAAAAATCAAATAAAAAATTTACATAAAAAATTTAATAGCTAATTCAAAAATGATACTTACAACAAAGCATATATTTAAAAATTTAATTTTAATGGTATAGCTTGCGGTGGTGAATTTCAAACCCAAAATACAAATTTAAAGGTTAAACTTAAACGCCAGGGAGTACCCTTTTCAGAAAATTATAAAATACAGTTATGCATTGAAATCGTAAAAGTAAGTATAATAAAATTTTATATTCTGCGATGGAATAGTGATTTTAATTAAAATATTTATGCTAATAAGACACTGAATATATTTTAACTTAAATTGTTAAATGCAATTTTTTAAGTTTATTAAAATTAATGTATTTTAGTTTTAAACTAGTTGATAAAGATTTTAATAAATGAAAAATGGTTCGTACTAAACAAGATATTGATTACTTACTCTCCCCAAATATGTTATGTACATGGTGAAAAAAAAGTGCTTTAAGTGGCTGACAGTATCCTCTTTCATAATCTAAAACATTTATGAATAAATTATAAGTAAANTGTTTTACCGGATTCCCGATATTCACGGTACACTCGTGAAATGGTCGTACGCGAACATCCAAATGTTATCGCTACTACCTCAGAGATGCTATGTCCCATTTCTCGTGCACCGACTATAACACCACGTTCAAACTCACTTAAATCTTGATAACCTGCCATTGTAGCAGCAGTNCATCCAAATGTTATCGCTACTACCTCAGAGATGCTATGTCCCATTTCTCGTGCACCGACTATAACACCACGTTCAAACTCACTTAAATCTTGATAACCTGCCATTGTAGCAGCAGTAACCGATCCAGCTGCCGACCGCATCGCGTTACTCTGATTGGTTCCATACCTCTGTTATTTGCATACGCATGCCTATACCAGTTTTTTTTTGGCTCTCCAGTGTACATAAAATTAAAAAATCAAATAAAAAATTTACATAAAAAATTTTAATAGCTAATTCAAAAATGATACTTACAACAAAGCATATATTTAAAAATTTAATTTTAATGGTATAGCTTGCGGTGGTGAATTTCAAACCCGAAATACAAATTTAAAGGTTAAACTTAAACGCCAGGGAGTAAGTACCCTTTTCAGAAAATTATAAAATACAGTTATGCATTGAAATCGTAAAAGTAAGTATAATAAAATTTTATATTCTGCGATGGAATAGTGATTTTAATTAAAATATTTATGCTAATAAGACACTGAATATATTTTAACTTAAATTGTTAAATGCCATTTTTTAAGTTTATTAAAATTAATGTATTTTAGTTTTAAACTTGTTGATAAAGATTTTAATAAATGAAAAATGGTTCGTACTAAACAAGATATTGATTACTTACTCTCCCCAAATATGTTATGTACATGGTGAAAAAAAAAGTGCTTTAAGTGGCTGACAGTATCCTCTTTCATAATCTAAAACATTTATGAATAAATTATAAGTAAANAAAAAAAAAGTGCTTTAAGTGGCTGACAGTATCCTCTTTCATAATCTAAAACATTTATGAATAAATTATAAGTAAAGTGTTCTCATATCGTTAATATTCGCAAACGCAATACTGGTTTGAAATCGTTTTGGAACAGCAGCAATCGGGGATATTTTGTATGATGTAATGAATGCATACTTGCCTACCACCATTATTTATTTCAATAACAAGTCAAGTTGGAAAGCGCATGTTTGTGACTGGCCGTCATAGAACGTCGCAGAAAAATAAAATAAAAATATCCATCTTAACGTGGCGTAGAACATAAATTTACGCTTAAGAGGTTGAATATATTTAACACTCTTAAAGAGGTTAATATAAAGAAAAGAAGAAAGAACAACCGTTCGTGGTTGTGTTTACTATACTAACCTTGTGAGTAAATATTTTACCATAGTGGTGTATTTATGCCGAGCTCTTTCTTCCGGCGTTAACTTTTGTACGTTATCATGGCGCAAAATAATATACCATACAATTGCATCAATATTGCAAAATAGCTACTCATAAATTTAGCAGAAAGCATTATCTAGGATTGCTCTTTGTTAGTTTCTCTGTGTTAGCTTCCAAAATATCGTGGACTCCAATTGGCGTACTACAACATAATTTATATCCCGCGCTTTTTGTGAAAAGGGTAGCCATTCGAAGCTGTATAATGATTTGAGGTGTTTCTGCCGTCGGTCTAGAGTGCCGGTGGGGGTGGGTTGATGTGAAGATAGAGCAGCGACGAAATGCAAGAGCGGCAAACGCCAACCAACGGCAACGTCCGCCACGTTTATCCATATGCGAAAACCCTAGTGACGCATTAAAAAACTCAAGATTAAAAAATTAATTCACAGAATAGAAACTTGATTATTAGGCGCAAACCTTTTCATTTAAATGTGTTTTCTTAACGAAAGATTAGCCAACGAAGAAACGGCAGCTATTAGTCTCTGTACCTGGCCATACCAACACCTTCTCCTTTCACGCGTAGTCAGCCAATAATAAATAATGCTAAAAGTTTGTCGCGTGCCGGTTAAGGGATTATAGCACAACATTGGCTCACATCCATCACCCCCTCACACCACCCCCGCCTAGCGCACTTCGCTGGCGCCTACGAGACGGCACGTGGGACCACAGGCAGGTGGAAAATTTCGGTACACGTGGAGCTGAAGCGTAGGCCTTCCCCTCCCACCCCCCTTCATCATCGTACGCCCCTACCCGCCGGGAGATCTGTTGAGAGTGCAAGGCTTTCTTGAGTCATCAGCAAATAATCCGGTGTAGTTCACCTGAACGCAGTAAATACGCACCGCGGCAGAAATACCTGACGAGATGTATTAGTGCCGAGGTATTACCCCCGCCACGCCCCTCCAAACCTTCAGATACGAGGACAAGTGTGTTGGACGGCTTGTTAGGCGTTCTTCCACTTGATGGATGAGGTTTCCATTTCTTTCCAGTTTTATTTTTAGATGACGCGGCAGCTCCCTGGACGAGTTAGGGCGGAATATAGCGAGAGTTGGAAAAAAAAACAATAGCATGTCTAGAGTTTGTGCAGCGATACGAATCACTCCCGGCTTGCCTTTAACTGAACACACGCGTGTTAAGATGTATTAATGTTAAAAGTTTTACTCAGGCGGCCTCAGAAACTCATTTATTTTAGTAATATATACAAAGTACACAACAAGCTACTTATCTTAACAATTAAGAGTGCAGCAGTTATTGATGGAATTTTATAGTTTTGAATTTTGTGGGCATGGAACTGAACCCGTCAATGATCAAAGGTTGTTTTGAACTGGCACAACCAATATACGAAAATGAAGCAGTTTGGCGACGTGGACAAGGAACTGGTAGCGGTACGGGGTCTTTACACAGGCGTCTTACGGCGTCCCCTCGACAGGTAAGCATGCGCTGTCTACCATACATTTCCCGTTACGTGGAGAATCGCCTCCATAGTCTATTCGCGGTTTCTTCACACTTTTTGAATCAAACGTTTGGAAAATCACCCCATGNGTGGAGAATCGCCTCCATAGTCTATTCGCGGTTTCTTCACACTTTTTGAATCAAACGTTTGGAAAATCACCCCATGTATGTCATGCATGGTTGTTTCCTAACGATGTCGCGTATTGTTAAAATAAAAGTAATATATTTATGATTACATTAAACTTTTAATTATATTTTATCAATCATGATATTTCATTTGTAATTAATATAAATAAAAACAGGGAGAACATAGGTGTATTGGTAAAGCCTACTANGCCTACTGAGAAATAGTTCTCATGCAAAATATAATTAGACTGAGAGCGCACGAATGCGGTGCGTTTTCCATTTGGGGTAATTTTCTATACTTAGTTAAGCTTTGTTTGCGGAGGAATATCCTGGAAGTAGAAAGTTAGCAGGGCTTCAGAAAAGTTGGAAATAACCGTGAATGGACTATAGCAATCTCGCTGCTTGCCACGGCAGCTCAGTGAGGAGAGTGACGTGAGGAAGGATGTACTGGGTAGGAGGGGGGATTAAGCGCACCACGCAGGGACCGCTAGGTGGCGGGGCGTTAAATAACAGTTTCCCTCCGGCTAATCGAGACGGCGGGTACGACGTCGCACGCTAATTTGGGACTAGCCCTGCGCCGGCGTCGTATATCAGCCACCTAATACCGTCACTTCGCCCAGGGGCGTACATGCCAGGCGTGGGGAAAAATAACACCCGGTCGGCGCATTCACTCCGGCGTGCGAATCCCGCCCACAACGCCGAGAAAAATATCTATATGGACCATATACTATATATTTCCGTCTCATGAGCATTTGCGCCTAAAACTGGCTCCTAACGTTCCAAAATAAATGTTACATGACGTCACAGCGACGGGTATGTCTCCTTTGCACATTAGGGGGAGGGGACGCGGTGGTGTAGTGCTTTAGACTACTAGCATCCCACCAAATTCAATTCTAGGCGGGGCCACTCCCGGATTTTCACATGTGGGAATAGTGCCGGACGATGCCACTGGTCTGCGGGTTTTCTCGGGCATCTCCCGTTTACCCCGCCCTTTCATTCCGGCGCTACTCCATGCTTACCTCGTATAACCCTCATTGGCTCTCAAGACCTGGATGTTAAGACCCGCCATATATATTCACTCACTCACGCTTGCTTCACATTCTGCTTTACAGCAGATTCATCATTTAAGCAATAGAATTACGCAGCATAATTTTAAAATAGTTGCTATGAAACTTCGCCACAGGAAACGTGGTACAATTCTAAAATACGTATTTGTGTAAACAATAATCTATTCAATAATCTATTCTTAGTCGAAGACACGTGGGTTCAACAGATCTAGAGACAAACAAGTAGTTCAGTTCGTTATGATTAGGGAAGGTGGTATAAGCGCAGTTAAGATGCGCACTCTATGCCTCATATTCTCTTTATAACTCTAGCATGGATACCTTCGTAAGCGCTATGTTCTCGTTTCAAGTCCCCATCAAGCTAAAAACTGTCTCANTTATAACTCTAGCATGGATACCTTCGTAAGCGCTATGTTCTCGTTTCAAGTCCCCATCAAGCTAAAAACTGTCTCAATTTATGTTGGGTAAGTATGAAAGTCTGCCCTGATTAACATACAGCAATACAAGCGGGAGAATTAAAAGCCCAATTTGTCTTCACTATACAGAAGAGGGGGTGGGGGGATAAGCAGATTGCTTCCGCTTTCAGTCAAACATTGTGTGCAGAGATGAATTTGATATTTACTGAATTCGTCGGCACAAACTGATGTAGGCTTAGTTAATGATGAACAAGCTCCTGTATTCGCGAGCGAAAGAAAAAAAGGTTGGTGATGAATAGTGGTTGTTTCGAAAAAACCAAGTGAGGCAAACCAATTGTNTTCGCGAGCGAAAGAAAAAAAGGTTGGTGATGAATAGTGGTTGTTTCGAAAAAACCAAGTGAGGCAAACCAATTGTCCGTCTTCTGCGTATGTCCGCAGCAATCGCTCAAGAGCTGCTGGAAGATCTGTTAAATCCACCTGTATTAACAGTGATGTGTCGTGTGTTTGTTTGTTTTTAATCTTAAACCCACCGCGCATTCAGGAAAAAAAAATACGTTTTCTGAAACTTGATTATAATAGTATTTTGTTACAAATTCTTCAAAAGTAGTGTGCTAGCATTTAAAAGCACTTAGTTAACAGTTTGTTAATCTCGCTCGAAACCACGTCGTTNTTCGTGAGCGAAAGAAAAAAAGGTTGGTGATGAATAGTGGTTGTTTCGAAAAAACCAAGTGAGGCAAACCAATTGTTCGTCTTCTGCGTATGTCCGCAGCAATCGCTGAAGAACTGCTGGAAGATCTGTTAAATCCACCTGTATTAACAGTGATGTGTCGTGTGTTTGTTTGTTTTTAATCTTAAACCCACCGCGCATTCAGGAAAAAAAATACGTTTTCTGAAACTTGATTATAATAGTATTTTGTTACAAACTCTTCAAAAGTAGTGTGCTAGCATTTAAAAGCACTTAGTTAACAGTTTGTTAATCTCGCTCGAAACCACGTCGTTNCTCTTCAAAAGTAGTGTGCTAGCATTTAAAAGCACTTAGTTAACAGTTTGTTAATCTCGCTCGAAACCACGTCGTTTAACAGTTCTGCAGGAAGAAAAGCAGTTCTATGGCGGGACATGAATATTGGTTAGGGCGAAGCCGGGGTGCGCATTCTACACGATATTTACTCTACTGACCTAAACAATATTAAGTGCAACTCAAAGAAAGTGTACATGCCATCAGAATGTTATGGGGGCATTTTCTTGGAAAATTTATGCGATGTTCATTTTTACCCGTATTTCAGTTTTAACTTCTGATACAAAATTCAAAATCAAAATAAAAATTCAAACTATTATCGTGAATAAAGCAAGTGATGGATTTCAAATAAACTGCCATCGTGACATTCATGCAACTTTAAGAAACACACTTAAGCTAAAACCAAACTTTGTGTTAAAATAATTTTTTGAAACTTACACGAATCGCTATTTTAAGTTAAAAGTCTTGTATGTATATATATATGTATATATATATATATATATATGTGTGTAAATTGTATATGATTTTGTATTTTTATTAAGTTATCACAGATATGACACGAAACTATAAAATACCTTACAAATTGAGGAAAGAATTTTCGCTTTTGAACAATTCTGTAATTAATCTTTGACTACAAAGTCACTAGCCCTGCTTGGAATATACATTTTAACACAATTTTTTATCCTTCCGTCTTAGATAAAATTAACACTGCCGTGGCCCAATTCTCTTTATTCATACATTGATAACGCGAAAATAAGAAACTGCTAGGAACATTAATGTGTTGTTAATACGCCACTTCGTAGTTTTACGTGCATAAAAAGGGGAGGGGGGAGGATAATTACATTCAACCGATTAAATTCGAAAGACACGGGAAAGAATCGGGCCAGTAAAAGCTTGCCGAACTAACTTTCCCAGCCGATGCTGGTCCGATGGCTCAAATGCTGGAATAGAGCCGATATAAATATGGAATGTCAGCCACCTGTTTACACACAGTGTCTANGGTCCGATGGCTCAAATGCTGGAATAGAGCCGATATAAATATGGAATGTCAGCCACCTGTTTACACACAGTGTCTACAATACACCAGATGTTGATCACCAATACACAAAATGCTTTTTAGCGTGCGTTTATTGCATCATCCCAAATTTAATGTCCAAGTGTTATTTATCATACATGTCTTGTTCGCCACTATAATCATGCGTATTTTAATGCAACTAAAAAATCGTTTGGAGGGGNTACACACAGTGTCTACAATACACCAGATGTTGATCACCAATACACAAAATGCTTTTTAGCGTGCGTTTATTGCATCATCCCAAATTTAATGTCCAAGTGTTATTTATCATACATGTCTTGTTCGCCACTATAATCATGCGTATTTTAATGCAACTAAAAAATCGTTTGGAGGGGTGAAGCATCGAACCATCGAACCTTAAATTCGTAGACATGTGCCTTAGCCGACTGAGCTATCGAGATATAGACTAAAAAAAAACTGCAAGAGCCAACTACTAGATTGATAAAACCATTCTGTTCGCTTAACCATCCGCCCCAGTTCCTTACCATTAGAAGTCGGAATTTTGTACCCGTAAAGGTTTTAATGAGGTATAAGAATATTTCCGATGATTACAAATAACTACTCGAGCAAGAGGACACCAGATAAATATCTTTCTAGAGATAAAGCGCTTTGTCTTAAAAAAAATACAGAACCGGAATCAATAAGATATTAGATAGCTTAAAGACTAGGCAAATATGCCATGTCGGAATCGGCCCAGAATCTTCTTTAAGATGTTGGAAATTGAGTGGCTGTAAGATGTCAGGCCGACATAATTTCTGTGATATCCATATGTTATTATAATAAACACATTGGACCATTGTCTTTATCGTAAATCCAAACAAACTGTCTCAAAAAAGACGTTGTACCATTAACAGTGGTATAAAGAGACCCCCAAACTCAGTGTTAAGCTCGCAGGCCTGGAAATACCACGCACCTGGGCGAAGTTTCGNGGGTGGAGTTTCGGGGCCGGGGCGTGGTCAACTCAGGGCACGTGATGCCAGAGTTAGGCGCGTGGAGGGGACAAACTCGCCCTACCCTCCCTCAAGCCGTGCGTCATTCAATCTCCGCTACGAGCCGAGGTAACATCGCGAACAACTCCAGACTACCTGTTCCAAGACCCGTGCTTGCGGCCCGACCACCTTTCAACGTAATAATCGCTTTATGTTTATATCCTGTTCGCGGTTTCTTCACATTTGTTTACTAAACATTTGAAAAATCACCTCGTGCATGGCGTGATTGTTTGTTTCCGAAACATGTAATGAATAAAAAAAACCTTTTTTTTACCTTGGGTTAAAATAAAAATACCTTATTTTTTGTTCAATCAAACATTTAATTATATTTTCCCTATAAACTATATTATTTCATATATAATCAATATGCATAACACAGGTAGAGCGTAAGTGCGTTGGTAATGCCTAGTAAGAAGTCGTTCTTATGCAAATTATTATTAAATTGAGTGCACACGAACGCGATGCGCTGTCCCTTTGGTGTCATTTTCTAGGCTGGGTTAAGCTGTGTTCTCATGAGGCGGAGGGATATCCTGGAAGTAGAACTTCAGCAGGGCTTCAGAAAAGTTTGAAGTAACTGTGAATGGACAATATTTCGTGGGGAAAAAACGAGTGCAATAGAACGTTAATGACATTAATAGTAGTTATTCAAATGATTTTGCTCGTCTTGCATCCAGCCAATCACACACGGTTGTAGGTTAATATAGTTTTGACAAATTCATATTTTGTTACTATATTAAAACCGATATATTACTCTTGTGGCACCAGCACGCACCGAATTCCGGCATTACTGTTCTGCAGTTCAAGCTGATTGTTATATGCTGCTGATAATCGATATTAGACGTATATTATAACATGCAATATTCCAAGTGAGTTAAAATCCGCCTCTCATCGACGGTACACATGTCTCATCTTTTTTTTTTTTTTTTTTTTTTTAATATTTCGGGGCTTCTGCAGTTGAGGCGATGTAATCTACTCAATTATGGATGTAATGAACATAAGTGGCGAAGGAAAAACTGTCTTAAAACTGTGTATATTTTAATGCAGTAGTGCTTACAATGAAAAAATCGTTACTTTGAGGGACTTAATGGAAATCAGGACAAGGTACCGAAACGTCGTTATCCTATAATGATCTGCGCATGGATCATGTGTATAGCCTAGTTCATGGTTTACCTGTCAATGGAACTTCCATTCTAAAGCAGTAGGGTTACACATAGTTTTGTAGCAAGTGGGTTTTTTTTAGAAAGAAATAAAATTATTACAAATCTGAACAACTTTCTGGTTCAAGGAGTTTCGGGCTAGACTTCATAGTGGGATACACGTTTTTTCAAACCACTGTCGTTATCTCATTGGCTGGTTGTCAATTACATTTTTATTGGTTGTCTGTGATTGGTCACTACTTTCGTTTCGGATCTGCCAAACGTTTTTGTATTTTCAACAGTCCGGCAACGCTAATGCATGCTTGTCATCACCAACATCGGCGGAATAATGTATATAGCACGAGAATAAACATTCCGACAATTCAATCAATTGGTTTTAGCAAAGTGCACTTGCGCTTGAATATGTTGATTCTATGTAAAAGTTATCATTGGTTGCGCAAAGAGTATTATATAAATGAGGCAAGCTATTTTCAGAGGTAACATAAGCAGCAAGCATAAAATGAGGATTAATCAGCAGCCGGGACACACATTGTTTGTAACAAATAAACGGAAAGTTATAAAGCATATATTAAAAAAAATTTTAAATCTGCCTGGAACTGAAAAGTAAATAACAAAATATATAAAACCTCCCTTACTGAAGCCATATAATTCACAGTGTAGCACTCACTATCCAACGTATTTATACATATAGGAATGATAATCGAGCAAATGTTTCGCATTCGCATCTCCATATAGCTATCGGAAAAAATTATTAAAAAAATACACTTGAAAGGAAAGTTTGACAAAATTTAGTTATACTTTTTTTATTTGTTTTTTTTTTATTTAACANAAAAAAAATACACTTGAAAGGAAAGTTTGACAAAATTTAGTTATACTTTTTTTATTTGTTTTTTTTTATTTAACATATTGTCTCGGAGAGCAGTGCTCTATACCGGAACTATACAAATAATATTTCATGGCATCATGATGAACACACTATTTACATGTATGTTTTTGATTTTACACTCCATATTATCTACAATTGCAGTGTAATATATAGCACCAAGTAATACATTTCATTACACTTATGGCAATAAATAATGTTATTAACATTATTACTACTTCATACCACTATAGCAACTTTATACTTCTCGAATCTACACTTTATTGAGATCTCTTTGATTTTATCATTCACATTATAATTACTATAATGTCTATGATTAACACTGATAGTTAATACAATCCAATGCATACAACAGTTATTACTTGATTACACTAAAAATATTATTACTGTACTGATTTTTTTAAACAATTTTTTTATAGTTCTGTTTCACATTTTTCCCATGGGTAATTTTTCAGCTTCACGCAAAACTTTTTCCGTAATTGTATTTCTCTAACATAAACTTGTATACTGTTATACATCTTAGTTAATGAAACCATTATGATATTTGACCCAAGTTTTGTTGTTTTTACATCTTTCATGTGAATTTTTTGTGACTGTTTCGTTTTGTACCTATGTATGTCATAATTTTTGGTGAAATGGACATTGCTTTGAGTTTGTTTTCTAATTGCTTTGTTCGTGTACTTCATACAAGCGAACTGAACTTGCATTTTTAATGACATTATTCTCGCTTCAAATATTAGTTTACAAGAAGGGGTAAGGTGTGGAAAGCCACACAGTACCTCTAATGGGTTGATTGCACTCTTTGGCATATGGCCCCATATTGCACAAATGTAATGTAGGCGTGAGTTCATTACTGCATTATATACTTGTTCGCGGAGACATAAGAGTGGTATTTTTTGTATGCGTAGAAGAATACCAATCATAAAAGCACTTTTGGTTTTTATATAATCAATGTGTGAACATAAGTTTAAATTATTGTCAATTTGTAATCCTAACTATTTCACCACTCTCACATTTTTAATAGGAATATTATTTAGCCTTAGTTCTATACTGTCAGATATGGTGTCCATGGATTTTGAAATAATCATGAAGCAGGTTTTTTTGACATTGATTGNCTTAGTTCTATACTGTCAGATATGGTGTCCATGGATTTTGAAATAATCATGAAGCAGGTTTTTTTGACATTGATTGCGAGTTCATTCATTATAAGCCAATTGTTTACAACATTTAAATCATTTTTCATATCCAAGATTAACTGTGTGATAGTGTTGGCTCCGTAAAAGATACCTGCNATAAGCCAATTGTTTACAACATTTAAATCATTTTTCATATCCAAGATTAACTGTGTGATAGTGTTGGCTCCGTAAAAGATACCTGCATCATCAGCAAATAATGTTAGTAAACCCTTAAGGGGTAAGGTGCCTTAAGCATGGATGCAAATTAGGAACAGCATTGGGCCTAAGACTCTGAACCTAGGGGGAACACCATATGTCACCAGCAGCTCTTTGCTATATATTCCGTTTACAGAAACATACTGTTTTCGTTCGCCTAGATAGTAAGCAAACCATTTGTATGCCATTCCTCTAACCCCAACCTCCTCTAGTTTTTGCATAAGTAATTTGTGATGTGCGGTATTGAAGGCTTTGTTTAGATCTATGTATACATGTTGCCCCTGCAATCTTTCCCTCATCTAAGTCACCTTCTAATTTTGTTATTGCGTCAGTGGTGGCAATTGTGGTGGAGGATTTATCAATGAACCCATACTGATATGGGTAGAGAAATTATTATTTATTTAAGTAATATGTTAGTCTGGTCTTAAAACATTTTTCAATGCCAGGTAGTATAGAAATTTACCTATAGTTTCCTGGTTCTGTTTTGAACCCTCTTTGAAAAGTGGCATTACTCTTGCTATTTTACATTTGTCTGGGATTTCTCGTGTAAAAAAAGGATGGTTGATAAGCTGCACTAGTGCTGGATTCAAGAAGTTAACTAATTTATTTAATGCGACATTTGTAATTCCATCGTTTATTTTAATTAATTAGTTTTTTAGGCAATTTATGTATTGTTTGACATGCTCTTCTGTGGCTGGTGTAAGGAAGAAAGAGTTGGGAGCTTTATGATTTGTGTCACCAATATATACTTTTTCTGGAAGTTTATCTGCTAAGTTTTTTCCTACATTGGCAAAAAATAGGTTAAATTCTCCAGGTACTCTATCTGCAGAAAGAGGTTTATTATATTTACATAAAATAGCCATTTATAAATTCCGATCAACTTATCTATTATAAATAATCTCATTAAATATTTTCCAGGTTACTCTAGAATTTGTTATGTTCGCTTGTAACTTATTCGAGCAATAACTAGATTTTAATGTATTTAATGTTAGTCACGCTATTGCAAACTCTTTTGTAGTAATTTTTCAAGTATACGTTTTGTAGGTTTTGCTTCAGTTTTTTCCATAATATATTTTTCATCTTTGTTANATTCGAGCAATAACTAGATTTTAATGTATTTAATGTTAGTCACGCTATTGCAAACTCTTTTGTAGTAATTTTTCAAGTATACGTGTTGTAGGTTTTGCTTCAGTTTTTTCCATAATACATTTTTCATCTTTGTTAATTTAATATAGTCATTAGTTATCCATGGAACTAAAGATACTGGTATATTCGTGTACCTGATGGGAATCTGGCGTAAAATACTAATTCCTCTCGAGCAATATATTAGAAAATCACCATACATTTCATTTATAGTATTCCCTTGTGGACTGAATTTGTTCTCAATGAAATACTGTAGCGTTGCCTTACAGTCAATAATTTTACATGAATTGATACTTTCCGAATTCGCAAAATCATTAGACTGTGTAACTTTACTATTCAGATCATAAACATTCTATAGTAAGGCATTATGATCACTGCAATCAACTGGGAAGTTAAAGACTTCAATTTCCGATGTGTAGTTTTATAATAGTAGGTGGTCAATGTGGAAGAGTCATCTGTTATTCTTGTAGGTAATGTCATGTTACAGTGTTGCGACCCTAAGTTATTTATAAGTATGACACATTCCTCTGCAATTTCCGTGTTCCTTAAAGTATCAATATTAGTATCTCCAATGACAATAGAAGATTTCCACAATGTTTATAATACTATTGCTTCTAGATCATCCATAATCCCTCGAGCATGCATTATATCAGGGTTCTAAACAGTAATGAGGTTAATATCATTTGTGTTATTTTTAAGGTAAACACATAAAATTGTATAATTTTTTTTCACATTTTTTAGCACAGAGCATGACCAAGATTTACTGACATAAAAATCCACTCCTCCTCTACCAGTTGTTTTTTCTGCATGATGAATTTAATATTACCGCAAATTGTAATACTGGCCATGTTATTATTAATCCATGTATCAGATACCGCAATTGCATCTACAGGTTGTATCTTACTTACTTGTGTTCCCAGATCTTCTGTCTTGTTCATGATACTTCTTGCGTTAACATAAGCACCTCTAAAAGAATGGGCATTTTTTTGGGTTTAACTTCACCTCATCCACACTGTTGCTATTAAACTCAGTAACTTTCTGTTTGTTTACATTTATGAATTTCACAGAATAGAAATACACAGAAGAGCCAAAAACCTGGTATAGGCGTGTGTATGCAAATAACAGAGGTATGGAACCAATCAGAGAAACGCGATGCGGTCNCAGGTTATCAAGATTTAAGTGAGTTTGAACGTGGTGTTATAGTCGGCGCACGAGAGATGGGACATAGCATCTCCGAGGTAGCGATAACATTTGGATGTTCGCGTACGACCATTTCACGAGTGTACCGTGAATATCGGGGATCCGGTAAAACATCACATCTTCGACATCGCTGCGGCCGGAAAAAGATCGTGAAAGAACGGGACAAACGACGACTGACGAGAATCAATAAATGTGACAGACGTGCAACCTTTTCTCAAATTGGCGTAGATTGAATTTGTGGACTGCCTTGCAGGATAAATGGTGTGAATTGCCTCCTGCATACCTTCAGACATTAGTCGAGTCCATGCCACGTCGTCTTGCGGCACTTCTGCNGGGGGGGACTTCACGATATTAGGCAGGTGTACCGATTTTTTGGCTCTTCAGTGTAAAACCTATTGGTATTTGCACTCAATACACAAACTTTGCTGAGAATACTAGTCGCTTGTGTTCTTGGGTTCTTCTTTGAACTTATTTATATCAGTGTCGTTTTTGATGTGGATAACCCTTGTGTTTTAATTTTTACTTGCGTAATTTTTAGTCTCTAATCCATACGAAGTAGCAATCTCGGTTTAAATCTTATACCTACTTGTGTAAGACCTTGTTTTTCGCTGTTAAATGCTGGTTGATGTAAATGTTCTGTTTTGGGACTGGTATTCCTATTGTTTGTGTCGAAAGACCTTTGGTCTTTTGACCTTCAAAATTTCGTCCTCTTTCCACCGATGGACAAACGTCACTACGATTGGTCTCGGCATTTGTTTATAGTGAGAGTGCAGTCGGTGTGTTATTACTATGTCCTATGGTGTTAAGCCTACCACTGTGGCCTTGGCAATTTCACAAATTATGCTATACACATTTTCACCTTGTGATTCAGGTGACCCGTGGATTTTTAGATTATCTCTCCTCTGGTATTTACGTATTTCTTCAATTTTACCGCGAAGTTGAATTATTTCGTCCTTGCCAGTTTTCAATACTTATTATCTTAGTAGAGACATTTTATCTTTGAGTTTTTGAAATGTTTCACTTACAAATTCCACGGACTTTTCGAATTCCACGGACTTTTCGAATTTTACACGGTCTTATTTGCTTTCTTTAATTAATTTCGTACACATTGTTTCCAATGCCGCAATTCTCTCCATTGCAACTTGAAGGTGAGGTTTAGCAGAATCCTGTCGACTGCAGTGCCAGATCTTGTTTACGTCTGCCGAATATTCTTGATACTCGGCTTTTGTAATTTTTATACACTTTCTGTGAAACCATCGTTTACACTTCTTTTCACAATTTATTGACTCATGGCTTTCATTGCATATCCTCTGTAGTTCTTATATTGTTGTTAGCCTGTGAATAATTTTAGCTCTTATATTGTAATTAAGAAGAATATATAGGTACTTGACAAGTTAGCCGGCGAAGCCAGTTCCATGTTTAATTTGAGAGTTTAAAGATTTTGGGCTGCATCATTAGTCCTGCGTGAGAGCGAAGGGGATGAAAATTTGAAGGTTGTGGAGGAACGGTAGGATGTGCAACGCCGAGGAAAACGAGACACTCCCGAGAAAATCCACCGAACAGAAGCATCTTCAGACACTATTTTCACGTGTCAGAATCCGAACGTAATACCGTCGGGAGTTGAACCGAGATCGCCTGAGTGAGAGATGAGAGCAATAGCCACTACGTCAACCACGAACCCACGTTCGACTTGGAAAATACGACATTCGTCTACTTGTGTGTCAAATATTCTTAATTATTTCATCACTCATACATCAAACTACGCTTCAATAAATTCATCGCAACTAGCGGAAAACATATATATGATTAGTGGTTTGATGAATTTCGGCTCGAAAATGTGTCCCTAAATATTAGTTCTAGAAGAAGGCAAGGGCGTCAACAACCCAGTACTGCGAACAATCGCGCGAGCGATCTCTCATGACGTCTTAACTCTGAACCCTCGGGTCCGCCTGTAGGACACGCCTGTCCTTGAGAGCAGACAGTACCTCCCCTACTGCGGCAGGCCACTGCCAGCCACCCCCTCCCTTCCCGACCCGCGCTCGGGGCGAGACGAGGAAAATCACGTAACGAGTAGACAGCAACACAAGGCAAGCCTCAAAATCCGCAAAACGTAACAACAGCTTTAGTAAAATTTCATTAAATTCAATGCTGTGACAATACCTTTTTTTTGACAAGATTTTCGAGCCATTCTTTTCCAAACTGAAAATAATGCCCAAAATTACGCATTTTCAACATTTTAGAAAAATATATTTGACATCGAAAGAATTGAAAAGTATAACCAAAGCTTGAACAATTCAAGTTTTAACTTATACAGAAAAAATGTCGCCATATCTTTAATAGTTCCAAAATAATCATTATTACAAAACCATTGTGTGTTTCTCAGTCGAGATAGGACTATATACCACTCCTAACAGATAGTTCTCTTTGAGACTACTCTGGACACTAGCCGACAGTACTGGCATCGGGCTGACAAGTTGCCGACAGGTTGTGTTTGCTGGGAATACATTCAAAGCCAACTTATTCCAACACGGCGTTCTTAATGCGACGTTACGGCATGGCACTAGTTTTCCTAATTAATCACTGCCAACTTTACCACGATTACTTTGGTAAAAGCTTAAAGTTAAAATGTATTCAGTTACCGTCAGTGATATTTTCATATGTTATCTTAGTAGGTGCTCAATTAACAGCGAGTAGCTCATATCAGTGTGATGTTTAAATCTGTGGACAATAAACAAATTAAATTTTGTTTCTGATTGTTTTACGCGCATTATTGTAAGAGCTGGTATATTAACATCACAAATTTGTTCCTAACAATCCCACAGTTTCATATCGACGGATAAATAGACCAGGCACATGGAAATGATAAATTTACATACGGCGGAAGAATTTAAAATTAGCAAGAAAGTAGATCCTAAGCAGAGCTTTCAATAGTGCTTAACCCTTTCAGTCCCGAATAAATTTACGAGCTCAAGTGTCGCAATTGTAAAAATTTTCGATGGGAGCTGTGCCTGCGTCTAGGTGTGCTTGTCGCTAACAGTTAGCAACGCACTGCGTGCTCACTGACGTCGGCATTGAGCGCTCACAAATTAGATACGTAGAAACTTCTCCAAACAAGACTACTTACAAGAAAAACAAGCCAAACACCGGCCACTGATTCCTTACAGTTTAAGCCATAAATATCCTTCATCTGAAACATGTCCCCGATCTCAGACACGGGGACTCGACGGGTTAACTAACTGAACGAAGCCACCAGTGCGTTAGCTTGCACCATACTGTGGGGAAGTTCGGCAAATATTTCTCGAGGGACTAGCGACCAAAAAACCTAACGTTCAAAGTTTCGCAAAAATGTCTGTGGCAGTGGTCTCCTCAAAAAACGCGATCAGGAAAGATACTCGCGTTAGTCGACGTAATGTCCCAGAGAAGCTATATGAGTACTTCGCCTGCATTGCCACTGCCTGCACTTGGGGTTATCGTGCAGCGCTACGGCTACTGGAGCGCCAGACTATTCGATGCTTTATTCCGTTGTTGAATCAACCCTTCCAGGCATCACATAATGTGTCAAACACCTAAAACGGTTGGTCTGTTGTTCTGTGAGAAGAGCGAGTCGTACTTCGACAGCTGTCACAAATGTCACGTTACAATGGATTACTGCGACCCCTGCACATGCAATGGCTGCATTGTATCGAGGACTTTAGTGTCCACATTAATTCTTGATGAAGTACTGAATATACGTCAGTGACACTCGATCTTGAAACAGAATAACGAATGTGATTTAGCTATAAAAATAATACTTTCACTATAGGATGTGAGTTTATATTAAATTCCCATACTTATTGCTAAAATTAAAAGTGAATTGAGTGTACAATCACGAAATAATATAAGAAAAATTGCCTTGAAATAAAGTTAAAGAATAACACAGGAAAAGTTTATTACGGAAATGAGAAGTAACAAAAAAAAAAAAACTGTGTGGTTTGCTGTGAGTAGGGAATGTGCGTAAGAAAGCTGCTAGTGCTGGCAAATAAAATAACTATTTTACTCTCACCACAACGAAGCCTAATGAACTGCCAATATTCACATAACTGAGTAAACAACAAATTGCTGTGCGCCAAAGTTCAACGAAACCTGCTACATAAATATGAGGGGCGAAACTGAAACCAAAATGTCAATATTTACATAACTTCTCCATTTAGTAGATCTTCATTCCCAAAGACGTGGGTTTATGTTCCAACTTGGCCCAAGTATAATCAAGATAAAATATGACATACACTATTAAACGTTTCAGTTAACGTATATATATGTATATATACAATATTATAGACAAACGAGTTGCGTGATGAAAAACGGAAACGAGCTCCGTACATACAAAATACGAACCCTCTCCGTATAGCACGAAGCTTCGGGTTCCGGAAACGAACAGTTCCGACGATACACGAAGCATTTTTCGCCACTACAGCCAGAAAGTTACCGTTACTTTGGCAGTCGGGATTCTTACCACTGAAGCCTATTTCTTCAAACATCAGAAAGTAGCGCATGACGTCTGTATAAATTAACAACACTAACATCCGTAACACTGTTTAAAAAAAAACTGCCTTCATTTTACAGAAAGGTGCTGGTAAAGACTTATTCAAAAATGTCTGTAAACTCTCCGTAAAATAATGAACTTATTTATTTAAAAAAACGAACTTTCCGTGATTTTAACAGAAATGTCCGTGAATTCACGGAACCTCTCCATTTGTAGTAGAAAAAAGAGATAATAGAAAATGTTGTAANTTTAACAGAAATGTCCGTGAATTCACGGAACCTCTCCATTTGTAGTAGAAAAAAGAGATAATAGAAAATGTTGTAATTTTTGTTTTGTGGGTCTTCTAGAGTGTATAAAAATACTTTAAAAAAGTTAAAATATTTTATATTTCAACGATTTTGAACCCGGGTTAAAAAGTTAAAGCCCGTGGCTAACCAATTACATACTATTTCTAATACGGTTTTTGAGGTATATCTTAAGTATTTCTACAGTCGTGTAGGCATTTTTTTTTNCAATTACATACTATTTCTAATACGGTTTTTGAGGTATATCTTAAGTATTTCTACAGTCGTGTAGGCATTTTTTTTTTCATATTCTATTAAAGTTCGTGTATTTTAGGTATTTATAAATGTTACAGGGGCCGCGGTGGCTTAGCGGTTAACCTGCTCGCTTCCTACCAAGGCGAACCGGGTTCGATCCCCGGCCGGGTCCCTCCCAGATTATCGCATGTGGGAATCGTGCCGGACGATGCCGCTAGTCGGCGGCGGCCCTACATTCCGGCGTTGCTCCATACTCACCTAAACCATCCTCATCGGCTCTCAAGACCTCGCTGTTAAGAGCCGCCCAAACTCGCTTCCTTTGCCACTCACACTCCACTCTAAATGTAACAGACGCCTGATGCTACATCTTGACGTTTGAAAGAATAGGTCTTGGCGGCGTGGATGACCTAACTGCCGCAGAAACGATAACTTTCTGGTTACAGTGGCGAAGAAAGCTTCGTGTGGACTCGGCATTGTTCGTTCCCGAAAACCGAAGCTATGGGAAATACGGAGACCTTCCGTATCATGCATTTACGGAGTCAGCTCCGTTTCTCGTCATTGCGGATTGCGTTTCCGAAAATTCATTGTACATTTCCGTAAAAATTTCCGTAAATACACGTCAATTTTTTAAAGTGAAACAAATCTAAAAACTGAAAAGCTTACTTGCGTTACTTCATTTTAAGTGCATTTATTTATAGCCTGAGCAGTCAAAAGAGTTTTGGAGGGTGATTGGGAACAATCATGGTGTCGCATGTTTTTGTTTCGTGTTAAAACGCAGTTCGAGTACATTTCCCATATTTTCTTAAAAAAAGTTTTATACACAATAAAATATTTACAAACCGTTCGTAATTCAATTTCATACATCGAAAATTCTGAAAACTAACTAGATCATTTACGGAGGAGTTTGCGTGAATTCAACACTAGTTAAGGGAAATTTACGGAAAGTCCGTTATTAAATAAAACGTAGTATTTTATAAAGATTTCTAAATATTTTATTGTCATACTTTTTCTTAATTTCATTTGAAAAAAATTCAACAGTGTACAGATAATAATAGCAATAATAATAAAATGTTCTTTTATACGAACGTTAGTCATAATTTTTAATTCACGTAGACTACCAGGATTTGGGAGGTTGAGGATGTCCCACGGTTAACTAAACAGGCATAAATTAAGTATAAATATACAAATAAGTTTATAAATGTTAATTAATAATCATTTTGCACATTATTGCCCTAAAAATGTTTACACCAAACCGCACGGTTCAACAAGAAGTGCACGCACAGTAATCATGATATTCTAATACGATAAAAGGCATTTGGCTTCTGAGCGTTGTCGGCGGGTTTTCTTAACGGATGCAGTACACTGTTAAAAATGTTCGTGGATTTACGGAATATTTTACGGAAATGTTCCGTTATTTTACGGAAATCCTTTCCGTAAGGTCCAAACCACGGAAATTTTCCGTAAACGTATTGTGTTTCCATTGTTCTCATGTCATGACTATGACATTATGCATTAACGTTACCCTAGATTTAATGATTGTCTTTTGTAATAATCTTTAGCAAGAACCTAACACTGTATGGTAGCACCTTATAAAGGGTTAAAAACGGTAATGTCATAACACTTAATTTGTTATTGTGAACACAAACACACGCATTTTAATTAGTTTGAAATAGTCCGTCGGTGTTACGTGCCGTTGATTAAATTTAATTACTTGAGGATGCATTAATGTTAATTCTGTTTAATTATGATGTGAGTGAGCTTTCTGCCCACGGCTCCAGACTCAGATAGCTGCTGTATTGTGTTTCATAGCGGGAATTAGGGGATTCTTCTGATTGTCCACTATAGCTGTATAAGACAAATATATTATTTTTAAATCGAAAAGTTATGGGGTTAGAATGCCAACTAGAAAAGAATGTTAGAGTACGGACTGGTCCGGACTCTTCAGCACCTGCGAAATTAAACCACGAAATGCACAATATAACTTCGTGTTTCGCAAGCTAATGAACGGAGTGCAAATTGATAAAAGTAAGTTATTAACTTCTTAAAGGTTTTATCAAGAAATTCTATCCTTACATGCAGATATGATGATCATCTAAGAATTTCATTGCAGAGAGAGAATCTTAACCAACAAGTAGCAGGAGCTGTTCCATTTGTTAATGTTGCCTATTATAAAGCATTATTTCCGTGCTTTCCTGTTCCGCGCTCGCCGTGGTTGGGAACTGTGGAGAATATCAAGTAATTCTATGAATGCTGTGAAGTTGTGGCTATAAACCTTTCAAGAAGCGAGAGAAACTGTATGTAGAACAGTTAAATAAAATATAAGTAATTTATTTAATAAATTGTTGTTCTCGTATGAACGTAGGCTGTGTTACATTCGCCGTAACATTTCCGTACGAAAATAACAGCAACGGTAAAGTGCAACTTTTAAAAATTGCGTGCTACATTCGCCGTAACATTTCCGTACGAAAATAACAGCAACGGTAAAGTGCAACTTTTAAAAATTGCGTGCTACATTCGCAGTAATAAAATTATAATGCGACCAATCAGAAACGACCAGGAAAAAAAACTGAGTTCACATGGATCACAGAAATTTACGAACCGTGTGTTGGCTAACCTTGCTCAGTAAAAATATTCTTATGTTAGTTATGACAAAAAATGTTTTTTTTGCGGGAAAATGTTGAGACGTGGTTAACTTAATTTCACATAAAAAATATTTTGCAGTATTAATTCTGGCAACTTTCGTAAACCCTGAATATACCATAACTTTTATTTTTTTCTTCGAACCAACTGCATCACATAAAGTTATTAAAACTAATTTTAATTAAAAATCGTTTCCATACATCACTGTTCATGTGCATATGTTTATTATTTTTACCATAANTTTAAAACTAATTTTAATTAAAAATCGTTTCCATACATCACTGTTCATGTGCATATGTTTATTATTTTTACCATAAAAGGAAGTCGGAAATGTAGTACTAAGTCTATAGAACAAACTTTCCTGACACGAGTTAGTTTTGCAATCACTTCCGTTGTTGGAATTGCCTTCTTGTAAATTGGCCGGCATAGAACTCCACGTAAAAAAATGGAACATTTTCAATCCTCCCTATGCGGTTACTGCGAGCAAATGTCCATCTTATGCTAGTATGTTGTGTTTTAGCACACACCACAGGTACGTGTGTGTTCATTTTTTTACTGTTAATTTTTACGACGAATGTAGCACTGCCTTCATCGTTTGGGTTTATAAACCACGTGGTAGAGGTTAGAGGCGAATTCGTTATAACCACGGTTATAAAAATACTGTAAAATATAACTGCTTTAAAGTTACCCGAACAACTTTCGTACACCGGAATTTTCTTAAAATGTGTAATTACAAGTAGCGTTTACCTAACCTNTTAAAGTTACCCGAACAACTTTCGTACACCGGAATTTTCTTAAAATGTGTAATTACAAGTAGCGTTTACCTAACCTGATTTTACCCAACGTAATGTTACCTAACTTAAACTAAATTAACGTAACTAAATTCAGGTAAAAAATATTTTACTCTTTGTGTAATATTCTTTAATGTGAATTTGCTTTAGGCCCTGTCCTTTGGTTCTAGATTCAGCGTAATAATTTAAGTATTTTTTAACCTATAGGACGTATAATTCTTATTTGGCAAAAAAAGTTTTACTCAGTGCATTAGTATTAGCACAGATAAATAAGAACGTTTCATTTTTCAGTAAGCATACTTTCACATGGTGCAACTAGGCCCCTATGCATATTTTTATATAGATGAAGCCTAGGCCAAATGAGGAATGTTAGCATCACATAATATGCCTATGCGCATGGGGAGAAAACTGGCAAAGTTACTTGTATATAAACTAAGTTTAGCTGAGACAATGAGTTATTTGGTGTGCAATACGTACTTTCATAAAACAACAAATAGGTGTTTTTATGTGCTAAGGTAATGTTTTTTACTTAGCAGCACTTGTTTACTGACATCGCTAATAAATTCTAGTTTTAAAGTTCCTAAAGGCTGTTACTGTGCCTGTAGTCCACTTCTATGTGAAATTATTAAAATTCATGTTTGTATTTTCATAGAGAGTTGAACAGATGCCGTGGTTATGTCTATACTGTTTAATGTAAAATCATTTTTATACCCACTTAAGTTATTTTGGAAATTTTAAGCTCTGCATGTGTGCTGTATTGCTCATGACATTTTTTTAACGAATGTTTTAATTTAACTTTTTTTGTTAGTAGCAGTTATGTTACATTTGTTGATGAGTTAACATTAAATTCACAGGCCCAAATCTGTGTTACCAAACATCTACGCTGTATGTTAAGGTTCATCAAGGAAAACTTCTATTTAAAAGCAACAGTTTTATGCAATTCATTTTAGAAAGTACAGTGATAGTAAATGTAATATTTTCTTTAGTTATTCTCAGGGAATAATGTGATACATTAGGTATGTTGCAAATAAGTTTACAGTACGCTACATATTTTGTATAAAACTGTATTGCCAACTCTTCAGTGTCATATCGACTGAGATACTGGGTTCAGGAGTTTTGTTCTTCAAGTAGTATTACACTTCTGTTTGTGAAAAATAGGTAGCCGACTAGACCGTAGAAACTAATTAATATGGCTGCTGCACAACGATAATATTTTTACTGTTCTTATAACATTATACAGTNACTAATTAATATGGCTGCTGCACAACGATAATATTTTTACTGTTCTTATAACATTATACAGTACATTTAATTTATTAACTATGCCGTAAGCAAAGATAAAGCCAAAATTATCAGTCGGGCTAAAGGCAAATTTAATTCTAGAAAATTTGGACAAATCAGGGAATATTGAAACAGAAATTGAGTGGCCACCCTGAATACAAACGACAAGAAACAAACATATATGAAGCGTGCATTTCCAAAACGTTGTAAATGCCAAAAATGAAATATTGTAGGAAGGAAGAAAAACACATNGATTCAGGAGTTTTGTTCGTCAAGTAGTATTACACTTCTGTTTGTGAAAAATAGGTAGCCGACTAGACCGTAGAAATTAATTACTATGGCTGCTGCACAACGATAATATTTTTACTGTTCTTATAACATTATACAGTACATTTAATTTATTAACTATGCCGTAAGCAAAGATAAAGCCAAAATTATCAGTCGGGCAAAAGGCAAATTTAATTCTAGAAAATTTGGACAAATCAGGGAATATTGAAACAGAAATTGAGTGGCCACCCTGAATACAAACGACAAGAAACAAACATATATATGTATATGTATGTATATATGTATGTATATATATGTGCATATATAGGTGTGTGCGAGAGAAAGATATATATANTCGCATTTACAACGTTTTGGAAATGCACGATTCATATATGTATATGTATGTATATATGTATGTATATATATGTGCATATATAGGTGTGTGCGAGAGAAAGATATATATATCGAGAAAAGTTTCCATATGAATACATCTAATGTCAAAAACATTTAAAAGTATTGCTATAACTGAGAAGAGTACATAAAAAGACTTTACCTTCGTAGATTATATACTAAATACAGAATTTGTTATGTATATATATGTAGGTATGTGTGTATCTAATATATGTATATATGAATGTAAATATAGGTCTATATACGTACAGTGTTTACATAATGAAAAATTCATCAACTAATAAGACTGTATGTATTAAAAGTAACGTTGTAAGCTTATTTTCCTAAAACTTATTTGTATTAGTTCTACTCAATTCTTAAATATTTCCAGCAGCTTAATGCCAGAAAAATGTGCACTTTTAGTTTGAACCACAATCATAATTAAAAACATCTTTGAAGGCCTACTTAATATGTAAAATTTCTTTCTTTTCGCATCAACATTTTAGATGAATTGCCAATTAATTACGCAGATATTTTGTAAACATTTTTTGCCTTCAAGGCATAACCAAGCAGTTACAATAAACTCATTATCAACTTCCCCTCCACCCCTTCCTCCCCATTATGTTTTTATGCTTTCTTTAAATTGTTTAAGATATGATGGTAAATAAATTGCTAATGATAAGAAAGTGTCTTACTTTAATGTTTATAAATAAAGACTGTAAAACAAGCCACTTGTAAGATTATCTCAAAACTGACAGAGTGAAATACAAATGCAATGAAAATGTATTACCAAAATCAGGAATAAATATTGTTCTTCGTTTGTCCAACCTTCTAAACTATATAACGGAAATGTCTTCTAAAACACAGAATTTTGTGATAACTATCAATAGCGCCAGTAACCTGCCAACTGTTAGTACTTTTCTATAAGGAAACAGTGCTTATTGTAAAGGAAATTCTTGATATTTGTGGATTTTATGGCTTGATACAATTATAACTGTATTGAATATGTACAGTATGTCTGTTTTCATTTATATAATGACAAATACGTTTTGCTGACATTTTTTATTATAGGCTGCTGGCCATAAAATCATTAATTTGTCTTATTTGTGAACTGTATCTTATTGGCTGTTTGGTTTGAATTAAGACACAGACAGCCATCACAAAAATTTTTCACGATGCTACATTCGCAGCTGTATAGCTGAACGTTGCAAGTGTGTCAGTTACCGGTAACCTTTTACGGTGTATCAGTTACCGGTAACCTTTTACGGTGTATCAGTTACCGGTAACCTTTTACGGTGTATCAGTTACCGGTAACCTTTTATGTGAAAGTATTTTAGTGCCAGTTTAATAAATGTTTCCAACATTTGCATAGCTTGTATTGTTACTTTTAAATACACAAAGTATATGTAGGCTCTATGTTCATCATGTGATAGATGTGATAGCTTATGGAGTGAAATACGTTGCAACAGTCTCACAAACAGCATTTACAAGTGCCTGGACTTAATGCCAGGATCTTGTGTGCTTATAGAAATGTTGTTACAGATATTTGTACTCTCCCCCCCCCTTTCACCATTTTCCAAGCATTCCGATTACGTATTAGCTTTCTTTGTATTAGAGACATTGGTTACTCTTTTGCATAATGAAGGTACTGCTAATCCTTGAATTAAAATGCTGTGAATAATTTGTACATTAAATATAAATTTAAAACTGTAAGCTTTGCATAAGTCAAATATATTTCACTTTCGTACCTCTCAGACATTTATTTCAGATCGGCTGCAAATTATTCATAATTACTTTCTTGTGTACATTTAACCATTTTATATTATATTTTTAGTTAAAGCATAAAAATGTCTATTGTAAGGATGTTTTCAAATATCAAAATTTTTCACATTTAGTAACAGCGTTGATAATTTTAGTTTGTTTTTTTGTCTTCTTACTATGTACTGTCTTTTCACATCAGCATTTATTTTACATAATAAGCACTTGCTTTTCACACGTGAAGAGCAAACAAATTTTTAATGAAACATGAAAAACTGTGTGTTGCTAAAAGTAAATAGAAAAAAATCTAAGCAAGCCAGCTATATCTGTACATCTACACCATTGGTACTATAAAATCAGCTATGTTACTTAAAAGTTATTACTAGTGACACTGGGTCAGAAATGTGATGCGGCAAGTCTTTTTGTATGAAGTGCTGCATGCAATTGCTACATCTAAGGCAAACAAAAATTATGTTGTTCATGTTTTTGGTTAGAAGAATAACATATTTCCGAAGTTAAACCAAATTTAGCTACCCAAAATTTGATTTTAATGTACCAGTATTAGGGATGGCCATTTGTTGAGAGAATTACACACTAACAAACTTAATTTTGGTATGTGAACGTGGAAAGTACACTGATCTAATGGCTATTATGTGCGAGTAGTTAACGTTTTGTTTATACAATTTTTACTGCACGGTATGTTTGTATAGGGAGGTTTTACCCGGTTTCTTAGCAGAATTGCTTCTTTCTGGTTTCATGTAGCCATGTTTACTAATACATCACATACTTGTTGGGTACATATTAGGTGCATAAATGAAACAGTTTTGTTGGTAGTTAGGCTTGAGTTATCTTGTACTCTTAGCCAAGTGATTTGAAGTCCATTATAAGTTTGGTAATTCTATTTTAACCATTTTTGGTACAAATTTTATTTTGTTGCATAAAACCAGTAGTATTGGAGAAACTGAAGAAACATAATGACCGCTGCCTCTATACTATTGTACTTGGATGGTTATTTGACAGTTAAGTTTTATTTTTAATGATTTTTTTAGCTACTGAATATTAAGAACGGGTTTTGTCTTTGCAGACCCTGTTTTTTATTCGCAGTCGTGTCGCAGTTTCTGCAAACATGTACTTTTTTTTTCCTCTAACAGCAGTTTAGTTCTTGAATACAAAGTTTTGTTTTTCTGTTAGTCACTCCTGAATCAATAGAGTACAAGGCATTCCAGCTCATTTGGTTATTTTCTTTATTAAAATTGGTTATTTAATCAGTTAGCGTCATAAATGTGGATCCCATGATTCATACTAATGTAAATATTTCCCCTAATTTACATTTTTTAACACAAGCTCAGACACTAGATTAAAATATGTATACTCACTTTGTTGGATAATTAATATAAATGAATCAGAGGCATATTTTCCATATACTGTCGGTGCAATACCTTCATGGGAGACGCTGCACATTGTGCCAATATATGTGAATCACTGACGCAGGGCTTTCAGTTAGTTTTCTCATCAGGCCACTCACAAATAATTATACGCTGTTCAATCAAGGTAAACTGAGTACTTTCCAAAGTCCTGCCTAAGGCCTTCTTGTATGTATACTGTGTACTCAAGAACTTTATTCTTGCATATGTCAAGTGAAAGTGTAAAATTATTAGAAAAGCAAATATTTAACAAATATGCTAATTTTTATATTTGTTTGCATTAAAAAAATTGGTAAATCAAAATATATAATTTTAGTATTTATTCACAAATTTTGACCCAACACTTATAATTACACGTTAAAACGGTTATTATAAAAACTTTTGGCTTTTCCGAAAATAAAAAAAAAATCGGGAAATGGTATAAATTTATATTACTTATCACACAGAACACGAATTTACTAAGGGCAACCTGATATTCGCAGTACATACTACCAAATGCAATAGTTGGAAGGGCTATGAAGATCAGGGAAATTGTAATATAAAACGCGTAAAATTTATGTCACTTATGTGAATTGCATTGCTTAACAACATTAAATGCAAGAAGACCTAACCTAACTTCATGGCAGNTCTGTTCATCCACTACATTTGATTCACCTATTGTAAAGTTAGGTTTAATTTGGTTATGTCTTCGGCACTTGAAATGGCTATGCAGGCTGCAATACGTAAGTACTTAAATTCGCACAGTAACATGCAATAACGAGTAGCATGCATCAATCACTTGTCACTATAAAACAAAAGTCGAACGTAATATTTATGTAAATTATATGC
The DNA here is from genome assembly GCA_002778355.1 of Clitarchus hookeri. Taxonomy (NCBI): domain Eukaryota; kingdom Metazoa; phylum Arthropoda; class Insecta; order Phasmatodea; family Phasmatidae; genus Clitarchus; species Clitarchus hookeri. Next base: position 601,046 of record NQII01000310.1, on the reverse strand, counting down.
CATTTGCGTCATACGTATGTCATTTAAGTTATATTTTAATACAATTTAAAAGGGTCTTCACGATATTCGCAGTACACACTAACAAATGCGGTAGTGCGGAGGGCTATGAAGATCAGGCAAAGTTAGGGTATAAGACGTAACATTTATGTGAATTATGTGTCATTTGGGTTGCTTAACCATGTTAAATGCAAGAAGATCTGACATAACTTCCTGATAGGTGATAACGGGGATACAGTGCGCCGATACGTCATAGCGTTTTATAAACTGCATACCTAATAAGGAAGTGTGCGTCGGTTCATCCACCTGTGTGATTCACATATCGTGAAGTTAGGTTTAATTTGATTAGCTCTTCTGACATGACTATGCGGCAGCAGTACGTAAGCCCTTCAAAGCAATACCACACAGTAAAATTCACTACACTTACTTTCCACGCAAAAACTGCATTATAAATTACATTTCTCGCCCATGTAAGCGGCGAATATAGCTCCTTGGTATCACGCAGAAGACACGTTTACCTTTTATTCTACTNACATCAAATAATGGAAATAATTGCAATGAAACATACTGAATAACACTCGTAAATCACAAGTCTTCGCACTGTTAAATCCACACAGAGGCCCAGTTCTTATTCCCAAGCACCAATTAATTTGTTACTAAGGATAATATTGCAATTCTGAGAGACAAATTAAGTGTCTTCTAGATTCAAAAGCTTTCAATGTATCAAAAAAGTGGATACTGGTCTGTAAACACATCTAGTGCCCGTAATATAAAATATACCAAAATTCATTGCGACTGTTGTTCAGTTTCTGTCCAAGCACCAATAGACTTGTGACTCGCAATGAGATGGGTATTCTGGGAGACAAGTTTAGGGCCTTCTAGATTCAAGACTTTCCAGTGTGTAGCAGAAAAATTAACAGTGACCTTGTATGAACAGCTAGTGTAGGTACTTTAAATTGTATTAGATTCATGGTGACTGAGGTCCAGTTTTTGTCCAAGTGCCTATAAACGTGTGACTTAAAGCGACAGAGCGGTTATAGGTAACATTTTTTGGTATTCTATAAATAAAACCTTTCCATTTAGCAGAAATATTCACACTCAAATCTAGTCACAACTGGCGTATGTACTATAAAATGTAACAGATTCGTGGCTATGTCCAGTTTTTATCTAAATTCAGATAAACTTGTGACACAGAAAAGATTCACTGCCAACTTTAGCGCAAGAATTCCAGTTAGGATTTACGTTAAAATGTATGCAGATACGGGAAGTAACTTTTTTCGAAAGTTATTTCAAAAGTGCTTGAGTATAACCTCGAACAGCCTATAACGATTGATATACACACACTAATCACATGACACTGAAACTGTTACACAAACACTACTTGTACACAAGTTCTTACTGTAAGAGTGTTTTTTTCTCTCAGTGGCCAACAATCTGAAACATTATAGATCCAGTAAGAAATAAAGAGATTCGCTAGTACTACTTTCTGTATTTTGCTGCCAACATCACAACACAGTTAGCAGTCTGTGTTGATATCTACGAAATTTAAAAAATAATTTTTTGTTGCCAAATTTTTATTTTCAATGTGTTTAATTAGCTGTGAACGAGCCATCATAGAAAAATCACATAGCATTTTTACAGAACGCAACCTTCCATTCATTTATGCTATTGCAATGATGAACAGAAGTTATTAATTTTTCTATTCACAATTTGTTAAACTGAATCCGCGGTTTGAATCCTTGAAACACTGCTTACAGAAAACTAAGTTAATGAGCTGATGGGCTGTCGAACTGGCAAATCTGTTGAACGCAATGAAAACCAGTTTCTCGGGAAAATGCAATCGAATGAAAATCACTAACAATTATTGCTCATCCACTGATGTTCAGTCTGTGTGTTGATGGCATTCCAGCAATTCCCGTAGAGCAGTATTAAAAATTCCGCAACAAAATTTAAAATATTTGGAGCGACGTTCACTATTTTACAGTCAAATTATCAGCTCTGTTCGCTCGCGGCCAAAAATTATAATGCGAATAGGGTTTATTTCTGTAATTGGAAAATATATTAGCGACTTCTGCTGCCACACAGGCAATATCGCAAGCTTGAAGTATATTTCTCATAAATTTTATATCACATTACAATAATGAGTTTTCGAACTGAAGTATTTTATATGAAGCGTGAAAACTGTACAACTCTGTCACAACTGATTCAATTGATGAAACTACATGTTTCCATTTAGCATTACAACGAAAACAGGATTTTTTTTATATCCAAGTCTAAACCACGTGATTACAAATAGTTTTTCGTAAAATGCACTCAATTCTAATATTTAAATCATGACTTTAACGACCAATAGAGTTCTGATTGCATGGGACGCATTTTCCGATCAAATTACCTTCTGCAAATGTCGAAAACACGTTTAAAACGTTTTTCATTACAAAAAAATAATGCCGGAGTTTACCGGTAAAATGTTCATCATTGTTGTGCGGATTATTCGTAGAAATGAGGTCACAAGTGTGGAGTTAATTTATCTGCAGGTCTGAATCCTCGTGGGAACATGTTAAGTAGGAAGCAACCTCGCACAGATGCACGGCGAATACTACCAAGCTACAAGCGCTGTTTAAACATACGGCGCCAGACAGAAAAAGAACAGCCAGTGCACGTCAACGGGAACGATATTCTTCATCTTCGTGCGCCTTACAAACAAAAAAAAAAAAAAAAAACCAAGCGACCGCGATGTCTTCAACGTTGGAAAGGTAGGCCAGCCACTTGTTTATGGACAAATGATAGTTTACTGACTGCCACTGGTTGTAACTGGATAAAATAATATCGGCAAATCTCATCTGGCGGGTTCGTCGAGAAAAAAAATTTTAAACACAAACGCTGGTTATCGGTTAACTCGGGAGTGTTTCGAATTCAACTTCTCATAAAAAATTTCTGCTAACTTCATATATTTTATAAGTTGTGCACGGTTAATAAAGCATTTTTGAAACCCTGCTCAGAATATATTTATCATTTCGTATCCTTACGCCATGTGTCAAATTAACATTTCCATGTACCTAATCACTTTATTCACACGTCATTAAAATGAGAAACCGTAGACTTATTCGCAATGGAAATGTGTTACTAATATGCAAATTCACTCTCGTGAGTATCAAACCAGAAGCACTGGTCATAAATCGAAACATTTTATTTTGCCAGGGTGTCCAGAGTGTCAGCGTATAGTCTTCAATTCTATGTCCCATTGATTATGAGTTAAAATGCCCGGGAAACAATTGTATTATATTACTTTTCAAGAACGCGGAGTCTCTCCTCATTCTACAAAAACCCGAGATTAATGTCCGCTATTCACCATCCACAATCTTCCACTTAATTTCGATAACATTTTAATGACGGAATTTTGTAATAAAAATTTGACAGCGGGTTCAAACAGTTACATTTTGGCTACAACTTTTCGGTGCGGAAATAAGATAGATTTCTTTGTGGTGTATTTGTTATAACTAAAGAAAATATGCGGAGAAATTCCCCAAACTTTTGAGAATTGAAAATAGAAGAATCGTTGTACAAGAAATTTAATTTTTCTCCATAGTATTGCAATTTTGTATATTACTGCCACCAACCTTGTTTTTTTATGGCAATATATAAAAACAAAAAACCACTTTTTTTTTTAATTCTCAGAGTAGTCATGGCAGGAATTCCAACGACCACGCATGACGTGCAGACACTGAAGGACAGTAGGGCGGCTTGTGTATGTCAAATAAATGAAGTAGGTAATTAACGATGCTACCATTATTGTTGTCACGCGGTCACAGTTACATTGTGCGAAAGTTTAAATCAACAGAATAATTAGAAAACAATAGTGCATACTGCAGAAAGAATATTGGATATACTGCGCTTGACAGAAACCATCTGTCAAAAACAACGTGGCTTCCTCTACTTGTTACCACAATGCTTTGAATTAATAGTACACTGCTTGAAAATTGTAACGGAAATACTATATAATCAAGTTACGCAATATTTTTATTATTTTCCGTAAAATCACGAGTTTAGTAATAAATTCAAATGTAAATAAATTCCACATATTTTTTGAAACAGGTGAGTTTGAAAGTTCTTTGGCAATTTCTGNATAATAAATTCAAATGTAAATAAATTCCACATATTTTTTGAAACAGGTGAGTTTGAAAGTTCTTTGGCAATTTCTGTAACAATTTTCGGGACGAGCGAAGAAAAAAAACGTTCAATCTCACCTTCATTCTATGGTGCAAACACTGGACTGATTGTTTTGCCAGCCGCAGCATAAAAAAACCACGTAGACTGGATTATAGGTCAGAATAGCCTTCATTCAAACACGGGCTCTGAAACGTTATCAGTCTTAGTACACATTTTCTGTCAGCAACTAAAAAATACTCAAATTCAGCTAAATACATTTTACGGGTATGCTAATAAAAAAAAAAAAAAAAAAAAAAA
>NQII01000310.1:582371-596256 GCA_002778355.1 Clitarchus hookeri | reverse complement strand
AGGGAGGGGGGCGGGCCAAATGCACTAATCCGCTGGCGTTTTCGCGTGCGTGACAACGTGTGGCTTGGTCGCGGTTAACCAAGCTCTTTTGAAATCAGCCACTGAAAATATATAATATATGTCCTTAAACTCATATTTTTTTAACGGTCATAATGATTGGCATGCTCCCAGTTAAGTTGACACCGAATAAATAGAGTAGTTCTACGTCTTCAAATCCTATTAAAAGCTAACGATTACAGTTGTAGACAATGAATTTATTTTAACTTTTTTAAGCAAGAAATGATAATATTCACCATAGCACTACAAAATTTACGTTACTAATTATTTCACAATTACGTCCGGATGATACATGGGGAAAGTGATCGGTCCTATACAAATGTTAATTTTACATACGGTGGACAGATACACAAAGGACAGGAAACGAGACCATCAGTGCAGTGGAGATGTTTGATCGGCTCTCAACAACGACGTCTTGAGAGCCAACGAGGGCGAAATGACGTGGATATTCAGCAGGGCCGGAATGCAAGGGTGCGAGGGGGGAGAATGGAAGATCCCGAGAAAATCGGCCAACAGACATCGTCCGGCATGATTCCACATGCGAAAATCCGGGAGAGACATCGCCGGGAATCGAGCCCGTTTACTATCTGGGGAGCTTTCAACGGTGGCCAAGCAACAGCGAACAGCCTACACCTACCCTCTGACTAGACATAATCGCAGTGGTCGTAGAACGCGACGTAGATACAGCGATCCATGCTGAAACTATTATACAGACACATACAAAACAAATGTATTTTATGATAAGATCCAAGCTCAACCTAATCATTTTTGGGGACTAGTACAGACATCAGTGTCTGCATCCCCCATCACTCTCCCTTTAAAGTGAGGTGGCTAAAAGGTAAACCTTCTGACCGCATTCGGGAAGACCTGGATTCGAATCCCGGTCCGGCCATCCTGATTTGGGATTTTCATGGTTTTCCGAAATTACTCCAGGCTAATGCTGGGGTGGTTCCTTACTACAGACCATTGCCGATTTCTTCCCCTCTCCCGTCTCTCTGAGCATCATGCTCTCTCTTTACTTACTTTGCTGTCTACGACACGTTAAGCCCTAGCTACCTGCCGCTCCTCCGGAGGTACTTCAAAAAACTATAAACGTCAAAAGCAGTTACTATTATTCCATAAATTCCGGCCTTACAGTACCCGCCATTCAACTATATCCAGTGCATCGTGCACCGACCTGCCCCCGCTACGGACGGGTCTGAGGCGGGAAGGAGGAGAATTAGTTGAGAAATATGGAGGACGCTTCGGAGTTAAGTGAGATTGAGATGGGGTACCAACAGAATCCAAGAGTGGGTCAAAGGAAGATCACCCAAAGAAAACCCGCCCACTAGCAGCAACGTCCTATAACAATTCCCAAATAAACGCAATTACTGGGATTGATCCCACCGTGAATCGAACCCGGATCGCCACTGGGTGTTCAGTGCGAAAGTTCTGCGTCAGCCATAGCGTCACCACGTCCACTATAAATAATAAAATAAATAAGTAAAAGGTATACACACTTCCCGCGACCATTAGGTATACGTAGTAATGAAATATCATATTTGGTCAACTATTGTGCGCTTACTTCCACTGTGGAGGTACCGAGTATAATGGAATGTGTCAACGCAAAAACGAGATCAACAAGAATGTGTGAAAACCACAGCAGNCAACGCAAAAACGAGATCAACAAGAATGTGTGAAAACCACAGCAGTCATAAAACTGTATTGCTCGTTCATTTAAGGGCGTTTTATACCAAAAACATTATTGTTTTATAATTGTACTAAACAGTGTTCAGCTTGTACACATTGTATGTAATGACATTTTCTTCGAATAAAAAAATTACACCTTATATATTTTTTTTAATAACTTGATGTAAAATCAAATTTTTTTTTGTTCTGTTTTTCTGTAGTCAAAATAATACATACTAACCGAATTGAGCAAGTGACAAAAATATATTAAAACGTAAACTAATGCCGTGGGCTACCGCTTGACATATATGCAATCATCAAACAGTTCATGCATTAAGAAAAATATTAAAAATATGCAAACATTTATATTTATTTTACTTTTTTTCATATATATGGTTTGTTATTAGGCGATTACATATGTGCCATGTGCTAGCCCACAGGACTATATGAGCTCGTAATTGTTTTCTCATTTGTACGACTTAATTTAATATTTGTTTTTATGACAGCAGCAAAACAGGAAAATTTTGGATGTGATGTCAAGTTATTCAAAAAAAAAAAATGCATTGTTTTTATTCGAGGAAAAGGGCATTACATACACTGGAGCGCCAAAAAAAACTCGTATAGGCGTGCGTATGCAAATAACAGAGGTATGGAACCAATCAGAGTAACGCGATGCGGTCAGCAGCGCCTATATAAGACCACAAGCGTCTGGCAAAGTTGCTAGATCGGTTACTGCTGCTACAATGGCAGGTCATCAAGATTTAAGTGAGTTTGAACGTGGTGTTATAGTCGGCGCACGAGAGATGGGACATAGCATATCCGAGGTAGCGATAAAATTTGGATTGCCGCGTACAACCATTTCACGAGTGTACCGTGAATATCAGGAATCCGGTAAAACATCAAATCTTCGACATCGCTGCGGCCGGAAAAAGACTGTGAACGAACGGGACAAACGACGAATGACGAGAATCATTAAACGTGACAGACGTGCAACCCTTTCTGAAATTGGCGTAGATTTAAATGCTGGGGCATCAACAAGTGCCAGCGTGCGAACTATTCAACGTCTAGATACGACTCTGACAGGTGACAGATACGTAAGCATCCTGTCCGATCACCTGCACCCATCCACGTACATTGTGCATTCCGACGGACGTGGATAATTCTAGCAGGACAATGCGACACCCCACACGTCGAGAGTTGCTACCGAGTGGCTCCAGGAACACTCCTCTGACTTTAGACATTGGCCACCTAAATCACCAGATATGAACATTATTGAGCATATTTGGGATGCCTTGCATTGTGCTGTTCATAAGAGATCTCCACCGCCTCGCACTCCTATGGAATTGTGGACTGCCCTGCAGGATTCATGGTGTGAATTTCCTCCTGCATACCTTCAGACATTAGTCGAGTCCATGCCACGACGTCTTGCGGCACTTCTGCGTGCTTGCGGGGACCCTACACGATATTATGCAGGTGTACCCGTTTTTTTTTGGCTCTTCAGTGTACAATACGTACAAGTTTAACAATGTCTGTTACAAAAATATAATACATTTTTTAATATCCGGCACTGTTAATTTTTTTTTTTTTAACTGGAAACTATTTACACGTATACACCCATGAGCAGTTGAAACCTGCCTAGTAGCGTATATCACTCCCTTTCGCCCTGATGATGGCCTGGACTCTACAGAGCACCGGAAATAGTCGGAGGCGTACTGATCAAAGTATTTTACACATACTCCCACAATTCAAGGAGATCGGTCAGAGCAGGATCCACGGCACGCACATCCCTCTCGACAGCATCCCAGACGTGTTCGAAAGGATTCAGGTCGGGCGGCATCTGGGGATAGGCAAACAACATCATGTCCACTGAGTGTTCATCTAATCAATCGATCACAATTCGGGAGCGGTGGGCCAGTGCATTGCCTTGCTGTAGATACACGTCTCCTGCAGGGTGCTTTAGGCGCAGTAATTGGTGAACATGATCTGTCAGCAGGTCCCTGTATCGTTTACAGGGGAGGGAAGATGGCATGTGTACCAGCGTATACTTTTTAACACACCTAAACAATCTCGATACGAGGTACAGCCCACCACCACCGGCATGAACTGTACCGGGCTGAGACAAGGGATCCATCGCTTCATGTGCTTGACGATGCACTCGTACTCTGCTATACGCATGTACCAACGTGTACCTCATCTCATCCGTCCAAGTAACCATCAATGGGTCGAGGGTCCAATGGCGGTGTTCCCGCATACACGTTAAGGCTCCCGCGTACCTGGATCTTTTTTTCCGCGTTTGAGACGGAGAAGCGCGGGAACGATAAGCACGACACTGCTACGTGCATCAAATGCGCCATTTTCGCTAAGCCCAAGGCTCTGAACTGGCGCGAAATATTATAGTCAAACTGCGTGCACCTATGGAACTTTCAGTAGTGACCCTATTAGTTTATTGCTGAAAGTCTGCAGAAAGGTTCAATGCAGTGCCCATGAATAGTTTTTTTATGGATCTGAAGCGTATATTTTCAGCTACAGTGATTTGAAAAACTGTTTTTAGCAGTTTTGGAGTACTCTCCAATTGTGTTTCTAAGGCGCGTGACGTGTAGAAAGCACTCCACTGCCCTTGTCTGAGGTGTTTGTTCCTTTCCTAGATCAGCACATTGGACGCGCCAGGTAGACAGGAGCCTTAAGCACGCTGCCTACCGCACCTACAGCCCCACAGTTTAAATAAGGAATGAATGTCAAAGAGACTGCTTAATGCATCAATTTTAAAGATAACTGCTTCAAACAAAAAAATATTCCAAGTGACATTTCTTAAGGGATACTGGCGGCCGCGGCGGTCTAGTGGTTAGACTATTCGCCTCCCGCCAAAGCGAACCGAGTTCGATTCCCAGCGGGGTCGCTCCCTTAGATTCTCGCACGTGGGAATAGCACCGGATAATGCCGCTGGTCGACGGGTTTTCTGGGCAATCTCCCATTTCCCCCGCCCTTGAATTCCGGCGCTGCACCATAATCACCTCAATCATCCTTAACGACTCTCAAGACCTGGCTGTTAAGAGCCGACCAAATCTCTTCATTCACTCATTCCTAATTCAACTGCCCATAAGTGTATACTGGCTGCACCAAAGTTTGAGCTCTACGGTTCATTTTAACTGTTTTGAACGTTTAACGCACACTATCACGGGATCGATAATGTCTCGTGCCATGTACTAGTACAGACGGTACGAAACTAATGCGAGGCCTGTTCGTCAGAACTACATAACGCGTGGCCGGGTAAGCTAGTTTTGTATAAATCTTGGTTTAACTAGAACACTGGCGCAATGAGACATTGCCAAGCATTACAGTAAAAATAAATGAAACCTTAATGGCCCCCATACCTTAACTATTAGGTAAAAGTGAATTTTCTTTTCTCACTGCAGATGTGATGGCGTGATTGAAGTGCTTGTTGGGTCTGTATGTAAACCAACTTAACGTTCGTGTCACCACAAAACCGCTAGGTATGCGAATTTTGCATGAAATGACTCGTNTATAGTAGTGAAAAGTACTCTCCTCCCACTAAAGCGAACCTCGCTTGATCCCCGGAGGGTAATCCGGATTTTCACATGTAGGAAACGCATTCGACGGTGCTGGTGTCAGACGGGTTTTCTCGGGGCACTCTCATTCACCCCTGCCCTTGCATTCCGCCGCTGCTTCATGTCCATCTCATTTCACCCTCACCGGCCACATGCTAGGTGAAGGTTCAATGTAAAAAAACTACTGCTCACTGATTTTTCGATACAGAAAGCAGTTATTACATACTCAATAATGACGTAACATCAAGGAATGTGTGGACTCATGTAATATTTAAAGGTTATTACTGACGTCATAATCTACAAAGTACATTTACACTGGCTTCCAACTACACGTTTCAGGAATAATTGTTAAATTCAGCGAGGTTCAGATACAGAACCAGCGGCGTGAACAAGGAAGAACTGATGCAGAAACTACAAAGGCCTGCAGTACGTTACCGTAATAACACTTGTCTGGAATCGGACCTGTTTTTAAGGCATGTGCCGCCCTAGGCACAGAATAAGTTGGCGCCCCTCCTCCCAACAAAATAAAACACTACGCCAGTTTTGGTTTGGGAGGCATTCAACAAGTACTTGAAATAATAAACTAATAAACCAACTATTTAAAAACTGTCTTTAGTGTGGTTTAATTCAAAGTGAAGCTATCGAAAACATGCGTTTTGACCGGATATTAAAATTTTACGTTGGACATTTTTCACTTAGTTTGTGTCTCCAAACTTGATGCGCCCATGGACCCGAGCCCAGTGGGCCCATATATCATAGAGGGCCTGAATTTCGGAAAAACATTGGAAACAGAAGTCAGGATGATCGGATAGGGGACCGAACCAGAGTCCTTCCGAAAGCTAGTCCCAGTGTGTTACCACTGCGCCTCATCGCTCTGTTCCAGGAAAATCATTCGCTACTAATAAAAGCGTCTCTGAAATAACATTTAATTATGTATAATTGGTTTCAAGACTTGCTTAGCTTCTTCTTTCAGATCACTGTGTATCATTCTGTCAGAAGTAAAAACAGAGATCGTCATGGGCCTTAACAATAATACTCACTATTATATTTCTAACTCACGAGTTAAAACTAGCAGAAATCATGGAATAAGATGTAATCGAAATAAGCGTTGATTAAATTTACCCTTTGTTCAAATGTTTTTTTACATACAAACTATAAGTATTACTAGTTATAATGATATATTGCTTAGGATAATTCTGCTTCGCTGCCTAACTCAATACTCTTGAAGGGATTGGAAGGAAAGTTATGAGAGAGGAGCCAGGCTCATTCTCACATCCTGGCGCCGGACCAGACGGTTTATTCTATGATTCTCAACCAATCTATCGTTTACTGTCGATATCGATCTCGACAGGCAGCGTCCCTGCCTATCGGAAACAACTAAAGTTACCGATGAGTGTTTAAAACCGTATTCTAGGTCCACTATTGTTACGATAGTTTTAACGAACGAGATTTGCTAATTCTTTCGCTTATATGCATTAAAACAACGCACAAAAAACATTACTGTTAGCATGCCAGCCAACGTNAGATTTGCTAATTCTTTCGCTTATATGCATTAAAACAACGCACAAAAAACATTACTGTTAGCATGCCAGCCAACGTTTCCGTTAAAATATGTGCAGGTAGGGTAGGCGACATTTTTTTAAAAGTCGAATTCAATGATGTTTAATAAACCGTGAACAGCGTACAACACACTGATTCGCATGCAGTAAGTGAGGCTCCCCCTTTTCACCGGCACCTCANTAATAAACCGTGAACAGCGTACAACACACTGATTCGCATGCAGTAAGTGAGGCTCCCCCTTTTCACCGGCACCTCATTGGTCGTCGTTCAATTCCATCGACCACACGGAAAGCGTGAACACCGAAACCAATTCGCACCCGTCCCCGACTACAGGCCTTGGGAAAAACCGCACGCATTCATCATCCCATTAGCAAAACAAGGAAACTGTGCGGTTCGCGTTTCCACCAATCGGAAATGTTCTGCAGCGTGTTTTTTTAATCCTCTGCAAAAAAACTACCCGTGTGCACGTGTGTGAGTTAGAGTATCCGGCCACATATGTATGTATCGGGATATTGGCGGATTGGTGATGGGCAGGGGGTAAAAGGGATCGTTTTCAAACCAGCGTGCAACGCAGCATGGCCGAAACATACCACAGCCGTGTGCAGATGACTAATTAATTATCGGAAGAGCCTGTAAAAAGGAGGGGGGGTAGTGAAAAAGGTGTGGAAGGAGAAAGACGGTTAGGTGGCTGGATAAAACTCGAGGACCTGGAGCGACCATTTGCATAAGTTGATAGAACAAAATTCTGGGGGCGCGCAGAAATAAATTAAGGCGCGTAGGGGTTGAGACAGGGAGGGGGGGAAAGGGGTGAGGCGGAGGGCGGTGTAAAAAACGAGGTAATGCGGTTGAAGGACGAAGGAGAAACGCCCCACGGCAGCTCATCAAGTGCGCAAACAATGCAGGCATCACCAACCGCAAAATGGATGAAGGGGTGTGGAAAAGAGAAAACGGAAGATTCGGGATTTTTTTTTGCTCCATCCCCTAAGCGGATGAAAAACATGTGTGGCGCAAAGCCGTGTGGAAAGGATGAGGAGAGGAAGAAGAAGAGTGCGGAGGAAGTTATATCTGATCAGCACCGCTAACTCAGTGTTTACCTGCAGGANGCGGAGGGCGGTGTAAAAAACGAGGTAATGCGGTTGAAGGACGAAGGAGAAACGCCCCACGCCAGCTCATCAAGTGCGCAAACAATGCAGGCATCACCAACCGCAAAATGGATGAAGGGGTGTGGAAAAGAGAAAACGGAAGATTCGGGATTTTTTTTTTGCTCCATCCCCTAAGCGGATGAAAAACATGTGTGGCGCAAAGCCGTGTGGAAAGGTNAACATGTGTGGCGCAAAGCCGTGTGGAAAGGATGAGGAGAGGAAGAAGAAGAGTGCGGAGGAAGTTATATCTGATCAGCACCGCTAACTCAGTGTTTACCTGCAGGAGATACGACGCCAGGCAAGATTGGCAGGAGCCCGTCAAACCGGCTCCTGCTAATGATTAGTGTTAACAAATACTCCCTCCCCTAGACCCCTCCCCAGGTAGGTGGGTGACACGCCACGCATTTTTTTAAAATCCACAACGGCTACTGAAAAAACTGATAAAGTAGATAAACACAAAATTACCCGCAGATAAAAACACGGTCTGTGCACATATCGCGGAAAACAATTTTCTTCGCTTGGCGGTGGCTAAGAAAAGCGAATTTTTTTTTTAATAACTGAAACTGTGGACAGTAAACTATTAAATGTATTTACTGTAACATTTACAGCGCAACTTCCGAAACATGTATCAAATCGAAAAGAAAAATAATTAAAAAGCCCATCCTACAAAGTTTACTGGCTAGCGAACTAATGCCAATTATTTATTCCCGAAATAAATTTTACCACATATTTTAAATCGTCAAACAATTTCCCCATCAAACACCTTTATTTCGTAAAAAAAAAAATTCCCTTTGTCTTAAATTTTTAAATTAGAATATAGGCTTTGAGCGACGTAACTTGTAAACCCAACTTTAAAAAAAATCATATTTCCACAAATGTTCATGTTTTAGACACGAGAAACCATAACATTTTTCAGCTGTCAGTTGGATATAGGCGCAACAACGACATGAGTTTTACTCAACTGTCTATACGTAGCGGTATGACGTTTTTTATGTCAAATTGAAGCTGTTGTGAAATTATTACATACGTTATATTTAGTGACTTGTGTGAGAATAAAAAGTTTTTCAATTCTACTAGTTTTGGCTCTGGCAGAATTGACGGCGATAGTGGTGGTGCAGATGGCACTTGTATTTCGACTGGCAGTAAATTAGCTATTGGTGAATAACTGGTGACGGTTAGCGAAAATGCTAGTCACTACGGCAAGTATGCTCGTTGGTTGACACGTACCAAAATAGCCTCTTGTGGTAGTAAACACGTTGACTGTTTCACGTCACTCATTGTTATAGTCTATTTGCAGTACTTAGACATTTTCTGAATAAAATGTTTGAAAAATCACCTCAAGCATGGCGTGATTGGTTGCTTCTTAAAAATGTCGTCCTATCACAAGCGTTTTATTCTTCTGTTAACATGAAAGCACCATTTATTTTTGTTGAATGGAACTTTTTTTTNTCGTCCTATCACAAGCGTTTTATTCTTCTGTTAACATGAAAGCACCATTTATTTTTGTTGAATGGAACTTTTTTTTACATTTTATCCGTACATTATACAATCTCAGTTAAAATTAATATTAATATAAACAGAGAGGAAACAGGTATGTTGGTAATGCCTAGTAAGAAATAGTTCACATGGAAAATATTATTAAACTGAGTAGGCGGTGCGCTGTCCCTTTGGTGTGATTTTCCACACTTGGTAAAGCTTTGTTTGCACGAGGCATTTAAGCAGAAATCAAGTAGGGCTTCAGAAAAGTTGGAATTAACCCTGGATGGATATGTTTGGATGTATTTGTATACAGAAGAATACTCATATACTTAACAAAATAAACCGACAGAGGGTAAGTTCTGTTATACTCTTTTACAATTCTGTATATGCTTTGACGTAAAAACATACAAATGGATTATGATTGGGCACAGGCCATTAATAGGCAACGGAAAACTTCGGGCTCCGCCAGGATTGGAAATGCTAGTGACAATGCAGGAGGTTGGCGAGCACTGATTGGCTGATCCTCTCTCCGTGACGTCACCACCTGCTAGTAGGCGTGGTCGTTGGCTAGGAGGTAGGCGAAGTTCTCAACAAGTAATTTTTTTATGGCTGCTGGATAAAAATACCATCACGTGATTACCACTAGCAGCCAATAAGAATGCGTTTTGATGACGTCACCGAAACATACGCATGGAACTCAATGCATCAACTTTGCGTTATCGTTACATTCAGGTACCGGTCGCGCATTCATGTTCAATTAAGAGCGACTCAAAGTTAAAATTTCTGTGTGAAAAAATTAACCGAATTCAAATTAACGCAAAAGTGCCTTATTTTAAGGCAATTATATTCAAGAAAGCTACTTTAGTCTTTTGTTTCCGGTATTCGTTTTCATCTCTACCACCTACAGTCTGGACAGAATATTGCGTTATGCTTCAAGCGATTTCAATATGTGTTAGACGTTTAATTTGCGTGTGCGTATCTGTGTGTATGTATGTGTATGAGAGAGGGCACGTGTGATTGTATAATAAACAATTTAAAGTTTTGAAAATACTAAACTTATGGAAATGAACACANCAAAGGGCACATACTTTTAAAATGGTGGCAATTAAAAAATTTAGGGCGATGTCATATCTGGAAAACCATTCAACCGATTTTAACCAAATTTTTTATGCTCGCAGCGCAGTTGTAAGCATTAAATTCAGAGATGAATAATGTTGTTGGTCTGCCATATTAGAAGATAGAATCACATTAAAAAAATTCAGCTTTTACGTTATATCTCGAAAGCTCTTCAACGTATTTTCGCTAAATTTGGCAAGTAAGACATACCATGACTGCTGAAGTTAATGTCAGTAATTTAACTTAATTAGACACTTATTTTCGGAATGGCGGCCATACAAATATTTTAGGTTNGCTGAAGTTAATGTCAGTAATTTAACTTAATTAGACACTTATTTTCGGAATGGCGGCCATACAAATATTTTAGGTTTATTTGGTATTACTACCATACCGTTTACCCAATTTCAAGCTAATTATGTACGCTAACAGTACCTACTACAAGCATCATATAAGCTAAACAAGAAACACTTCTGTTAGCCATTTTGAAAGATAGCGCTACGTGAAATAATAAAGCGTCTACGTTATATCTTGAAAACTGCTCAACCAATTTTCTTCAAATTTAGCAAATAAGTAACACTATGATAGGTCAAGTAAATATTTTAAAATTAAGTTTATTTGGCACTTATCTTCAAAATGACGGCCAGTCAAATATTTTAGGNTAGGTCAAGTAAATATTTTAAAATTAAGTTTATTTGGCACTTATCTTCAAAATGACGGCCAGTCAAATATTTTAGGTTTATTTGGTATAACTGTCATACCATCTCACCAATTTCAACCAAATTTTGTACGCTACCAGTATCTATTACAACCATCAAATAAGCAAAAAAAAATTTTTTTTCAACGATTTTATAAGATAGCGATACATGAATTAATGATGTTTTTTTGTAGTTTCTCGGGAAACAATTGACATATTCCCATCAAATTTACCAGCCAAATAGTACTATCGCAGTTTATATGAACAAATATGTTTCAAGTATGTCAGACAGATATTTTCAAAATGGCGGTCATTTAGATATTATAGCACAGTATGCTATATCCTTGAAAACATCTAATCATTTACAAGTTAACTATGTATGCTGGGAGTACATATAACAAACATCAAATGTGTCTATGNTAGGTCAAGTAAATATTTTAAAATTAAGTTTATTTGGCACTTATCTTCAAAATGACGGCCAGTCAAATATTTTAGGATTATTTGGTATAACTGTCATACCATCTCACCAATTTCAACCAAATTTTGTACGCTACCAGTATCTATTACAACCATCAAATAAGCAAAAAAAAAATTTTTTTCAACGATTTTATAAGATAGCGATACATGAATTAATGACGTTTTTTTTCTAGTTTCTCGGGAAACAATTGACATATTCCCATCAAATTTACCAGCCAAATAGTACTATCGCAGTTTATATGAACAAATATGTTTCAAGTATGTCAGACAGATATTTTCAAAATGGCGGCCATTTAGATATTATAGCACAGTATGCTATATCTTTGAAAACATCTAATCATTTACAAGTTAACTATGTATGCTGGGAGTACATATAACAAACATCAAATGTGTCTATGTTAAAATATGGCAATGTAATAATTATTATTTTGTAACTTCAGTTTTAAGTTGTTGGCAACACTGTGTAGTGTTTTGTTTTTTTCTAGTTGATAAATATATAACGGTCAACATTGTTGTATCAGTTTTGCTGTTAAAGTATAATAAAACATTTCGTTTATTAAAAGGCCTTTATTCATTAAACCTCAACAGGTTATGGGCCCAGAAACATAGTTCTGCATAGAATCTGTGAAGGGGTAGAAATATCGGCGAAAATATTGGTGCCGGCCCGCGATAAAAGTNAGCCCGACCAACCTTCCGAATTATTTAACGCGTGAACCGAATCTCACCAAACTCCGTACACATATAGTACTACGTAAGGACACAGATTTTATTCCTTTTCGTCCAAAGGGCACATACTTTTAAAATGGTGGCAATTAAAAAATTTAGGGCGATGTCATATCTGGAAAACCATTCAACCGATTTTAACCAAATTTTTTATGCTCGCAGCGCAGTTGTAAGCATTAAATTCAGAGATGAATAATGTTGTTGGTCTGCCATATTNACCAAATTTTTTATGCTCGCAGCGCAGTTGTAAGCATTAAATTCAGAGATGAATAATGTTGTTGGTCTGCCATATTTGAAGATAGAATCACATTAAAAAAATTCAGCTTTTACGTTATATCTCGAAAGCTCTTCAACGTATTTTCGCNATATTTGAAGATAGAATCACATTAAAAAAATTCAGCTTTTACGTTATATCTCGAAAGCTCTTCAACGTATTTTCGCAAAATTTGGCAAGTAAGACATACCATGACTTCTGAAGTTAATGTCAGTAATTTAACTTAATTAGACACTTATTTTCGGAATGGCGGCCATACAAATATTTTAGGTTTATTTGGTATTACTACCATACCGTTTACCCAATTTCAAGCTAATTATGTACGCTGACAGTACCTACTACAAGCATCATATAAGCTAAACAAGAAACACTTCTGTTAGCCATTTTGAAAGATAGCGCTACGTGAAATAATAAAGCGTCTACGTTATATCTTGAAAACTGCTCAACCAATTTTCTTCAAATTTAGCAAATAAGTAACACTATGATAGGTCAAGTAAATATTTTAAAATTAAGTTTATTTGGCACTTATCTTCAAAATGACGGCCAGTCAAATATTTTAGGTTTATTTGGTATAACTGTCATACCATCTCACCAATTTCAACCAAATTTTGTACGCTACCAGTATCTATTACAACCATCAAATAAGCAAAAAAAAATTTTTTTTCAACGATTTTATAAGATAGCGATACATGAATTAATGATGTTTTTTTGTAGTTTCTCGGGAAACAATTGACATATTCCCATCAAATTTACCAGCCAAATAGTACTATCGCAGTTTATATGAACAAATATGTTTCAAGTATGTCAGACAGATATTTTCAAAATGGCGGTCATTTAGATATTATAGCACAGTATGCTATATCCTTGAAAACATCTAATCATTTACAAGTTAACTATGTATGCTGGGAGTACATATAACAAACATCAAATGTGTCTATGTTAAAATATGGCAATGTAATAATTATTATTTTGTAACTTCAGTTTTAAGTTGTTGGCAACACTGTGTAGTGT
Source organism: Clitarchus hookeri (assembly GCA_002778355.1). Taxonomy (NCBI): domain Eukaryota; kingdom Metazoa; phylum Arthropoda; class Insecta; order Phasmatodea; family Phasmatidae; genus Clitarchus; species Clitarchus hookeri. Next base: position 582,489 of record NQII01000310.1, on the reverse strand, counting down.
TTTGTTTTTTTCTAGTTGATAAATATATAACGGTCAACATTGTTGTATCAGTTTTGCTGTTAAAGTATAATAAAACATTTCGTTTATTAAAAGGCCTTTATTCATTAAACCTCAACAT
>NQII01000310.1:569642-581178 GCA_002778355.1 Clitarchus hookeri | reverse complement strand
TGTTAAAATATGGCAATGTAATAATTATTATTTGGTAACTTCAGTTTTAAGTTGTTGGCAACACTGTGTAGTGTTTTGTTTTTTCTAGTTGATAAATATATAACGGTCAACATTGTTGTATCAGTTTTGCTGTTAAAGTATAATAAAACATTTCGTTTATTAAAAGGCCTTTATTCATTAAACCTCAACAGTCTACACGGAGCAACTTTGTCCTCCATGTTGTAAGATAGTGCCACACGAATAAATAACATTTTTATGCCATATGCCGAGAAAAAATTTTCCGATTCCTATCAAATATGGCAAACAAGTAGTTCTGTGGTACGTAATGTTAACTGATTTGTTTCAATAATGTCCGACACTTATTTTCAAAATGGCAGCCATATAGTTATTTTAGTTACCTATGTTACATCGACGAAACCATGTAATCATTTACACCGAAACTTCGNAATGGCAGCCATATAGTTATTTTAGTTACCTATGTTACATCGACGAAACCATGTAATCATTTACACCGAAACTTCGCATGATGGCCATATACATATAACAACAATCTAATGTGTACACAAAATCTCTTGTCCACAATTTTGTAAAAAAGTATCACTTGACAAATTGAAATTATGTGATTTCTAAAAAAAAAAAACCCATTTCTACCTAATTGAATAAAAAATTAGGACTATGACAGGCTACATAAGCTGATCAATTTTNAATGGCAGCCATATAGTTATTTTAGTTACCTATGTTACATCGACGAAACCATGTAATCATTTACACCGAAACTTCGTATGATGGCCATATACATATAACAACAATCTAATGTGTACACAAAATCTCTTGTCCACAATTTTGTAAAAAAGTATCACTTGACAAATTGAAATTATGTGATTTCTAAAAAAAAAAACCCATTTCTACCTAATTGAATAAAAAATTAGGACTATGACAGGCTACATAAGCTGATCAATTTTCAGTGGGTCAGACACACATTTTTTAAAAGTGGTGGCCATATAAATATTTTAGCTCTGAATTTTTTATCTACGAAACTGCAAAACNCAGACACACATTTTTTAAAAGTGGTGGCCATATAAATATTTTAGCTCTGAATTTTTTATCTACGAAACTGCAAAACAAATTTCAACTTAACTTTGTATGCTGACAGTATCAGTTGTATCCATTAAAACTGTCTATGCGAAGACTCATTTCTCNAAATTTCAACTTAACTTTGTATGCTGACAGTATCAGTTGTATCCATTAAAACTGTCTATGCGAAGACTCATTTCTCTGCCATTTTGTAAGATAGCTCCACATGAAATAATATAGTTTTTATGCTGTATCTCATAAAACTATAAAACAATTTCTTTCAAATTTGGCGAAGAAGCTGTACTGTCGTAGGTTACATTAATTTTAATGTTTTAATTTATATGTTTTAAGTACTGTCGTAGGTTATATTAATTTTAATGTTTTAATTTATATGTTTTAAGTACGAATGTCTCTTATTTTATGAATGGTGCGTATACAAAAATTTTAGCTTAGCTTAGTGTGCTATAGTATGTACAAAAATATGCACCAGATATAAATTTAACTTTGTGTATTTTATCTATGACACTAATCAAATGTGCTAATATATAAAACGTTTTACCCTACATTTATGAAGATCTTCACATGATCAATGGAGGTTTTATGCTATATCCCGAGGATCATTCAACCGATATGCGTACAGAGACTCTCCTTTACAGGATTTTTTTTGCAAAGTAGTGTCAGGTGAGTAAACTGAACATTTACATTTGCGGAATAATACGACTTATATTTTACATACCTACAAAAGGCCAAATATAGATACATAATTTAAGTGGNTTTACATTTGCGGAATAATACGACTTATATTTTACATACCTACAAAAGGCCAAATATAGATACATAATTTAAGTGGAGTCAGGGGCAATAATTTAAAAAATTGCGGCCATATAAATATTTTCATATGCTTGGCATATATATTTAATAATTTAAATATAACCTTTTATGCAGACACTATATATTACAAAAATCGTGTACATAGCCTATTTTTAAGCAATNAAATAATTTAAATATAACCTTTTATGCAGACACTATATATTACAAAAATCGTGTACATAGCCTATTTTTAAGCAATTATGTATGATAGCCAGCCCCATTTAAGAAAATAAGGTTTTTATGCCATAGCTCGGAGACGAATAAAGTGATTCCCATAAAATTTTTCACATAAGTAGCGTTATGGTGGGCCATGTAAACTTGTGAGTTTTAGTGACTCCAACACTTATTTTAAAAATGAAGACGGAGTAAATATTTCAGGTTAGTGAACCCTATAATTCAAAACATTAGACTGTTCAAATCCGAAGTTTATGCTCCGAATCTTACCTACGTTATGCAGTCGGTTGCAAGCTAGCTTAATTTTACGAGTTTTTCTGAATTCGAATCCTGGGTATTTCACTCGTGTATTTTAATTGTCTTCATACTGTTTCAAATCGTTCTGGTTTAATCTCTAATGATATTGCTGCCAATGAGTGGTCACTGTCTACCTGCCATCTATGCTTTAAAGAACTTTACTGAAGTTATTTGTACCCATGTAAATGAAAGTAGGCTCATTAGTTATCAGTAACTTTTCGTTTTTAATTGTTACAGTTTCAGTTACATTTTTCTTTCAGACTGGTAACTGCCAAGAAGACACATGGGATTATTTTATGCGAGCGAATATTTGTATGTATTTCCAACTTTCCAGGAGCCATTCTAGAGTTCTACTTTAGGGCTACTGATTTCGTTTCATTCTGCCCCATGTTAACAAAATGTAAAAAGTCTGTAAGAAAATATCTGAGGAGAGCAGTACACAGTATTTGTGCACTGGATAGACCATATCAAATAAATATTTTAATTCGCAACAGTGAAATGTGTTTTCGACTATGGACCCAAATACGAGGGTAAAAAACCTTGAATGTTTCAAACATAAGAGCTCGACTATTACTCACAATAATAGTTTTGATAAAAACTATTTCTTACTAGGTATTACCAACACGCCTGTTTTCTCACTGTTTTATTGGTTATACATTTCAGGTATGATTAATAGATAAAATGTAAGTAAAAGTTTAATTTAATAAAAAATAACGAATTTTCATGTTAACACAAATATAAAACGCTTGTGATACATGGCATATTTAGGAAGCAACCAAGTATGTCATACATGGAGTGATTTTTCAAAGGTTTAATTCAAAAAGTTTGAAGAAACTGCGAATAGACTATAGTTAAGATGCCGGCTGATAAGAAAGTTACCAGTCGCTGATTGGCGAACGGGGTTCCAACATGTTGCTGGCCAGTAAAGCCACTTTTCCGGCGTGTACGGGTGGTGTTCGCGGTGTAAGCGGCTGTGTAACTTCTGTATTATTAAGTATTCTGTGCTCGCACTGTGCGTAAACTACACGCACAGCAGTCACGAAATAATACTTCAAGAAAGTGTACGGAGGGAACCGATTTTAGGCGGCACGACTTTAAGTTTAGTGCTTTCAGGTCTGTTACTTAATGTACACACCTTCTCACTAAAGGTTTTAATAAATTTATGGTGAAACAACTGTAGGAGAAAAACTTTTAGGTAAAACTGTTTCAGGTCTACTGTATGGTAGCCTGCTGTGCAATGCTTAAAATATATGTTTTTTTTTATCATTTTAGCGTTTTAAGTTAAATTACTAGATCAAAGTAGTGTAGAAGAAATTATATTCATCTAAAATCATTATGCAAAAAAAAGAACACAACTCCATTGCCAGTAGACCTATTTACCTAACGTAGTTTAAAAACAATTTGCAATTTTTTTTTCCTATTTAAAAGTTCTTATAGAAATACATTTTGCTGTGGGTAACGATTNGTTTAAAAACAATTTGCAATTTTTTTTTCCTATTTAAAAGTTCTTATAGAAATACATTTTGCTGTGGGTAACGATTATGTGTGAAACAGCTGCAGTTCAGATACAGTATATTTACCGGTAATACAAGTAAGTTAAACAATTGTAAAATTAACGAGTTTAAGTTAATTTCAGGTGAAATTACTTTTCGATGTAACGACTGTACGACACGATTTTCATGCAATTAGNAAACGAGTTTAAGTTAATTTCAGGTGAAATTACTTTTCGATGTAACGACTGTACGACACGATTTTCATGCAATTAGTGGCTGCTGAATAATCCTCATAACAGCTTTACGATTTTAAACTGCACTCTTCAGAAAACAGCCTGTAGGCAAAGCAGCGTGTCCAATAAATAAAATATTTAAAGAACTGAATCAAAACAGACCGTTGTATTGCGAAATCCAGATGCACGTGCAAGCAAAATGGCCAGTCTCACTTAAGATGCTGAATCATCCCTTATACAGAAATGACTCGTTTTAGTGTCATGACAAAAGAGTCCAGATCATTACTGAGAATGTTTCATTATAGGAGCATTACATTTCATGTTCGTGTGCAAATTTTTANACAAAAGAGTCCAGATCATTACTGAGAATGTTTCATTATAGGAGCATTACATTTCATGTTCGTGTGCAAATTTTTATGCCTGATTGTTAATAGTTGTTAATAGATTGTCATTAAAAGATGGCAATCGAATAATACATAACATTTTTAATTAAGTTAATTGTTCCATAAATAAGCGTTAGCAGTTCATATATTATGTTTGTAATGATGGGTAAAGTAATTAGCTTAGCTTCTATTGTAGCATTTTTCAATTAATCANACAAAAGAGTCCAGATCATTACTGAGAATGTTTCATTATAGGAGCATTACATTTCATGTTCGTGTGCAAATTTTTACGCCTGATTGTTAATAGTTGTTAATAGATTGTCATTAAAAGATGGCAATCGAATAATACATAACATTTTTAATTAAGTTAATTGTTCCATAAATAAGCGTTAGTAGTTCATATATTATGTTTGTAATGATGGGTAAAGTAATTAGCTTAGCTTCTATTGTAGCATTTTTCAATTAATCANTAGTTCATATATTATGTTTGTAATGATGGGTAAAGTAATTAGCTTAGCTTCTATTGTAGCATTTTTCAATTAATCATCCTGTAGCGTTTTTCAATGAATCCTCCTAGGTTCGAAATACAAAGAAATAAATAAAGAATTCAAAAAGGCTGGTGACAATGGCACTTTAGCAGCTCAACCAATATGGAGCATTTATCAGCGTGCAAAAGCCAATCGGACACAACGCCCGTCCCGAGAGCCACGCCATCTCAGTAAGCTATTTTGTACTCTTGGATAACGTATAATGGTGAAGCAGGAGGAGGCGGCAGGAATATTCAGTACCTCTCACGCTCTTCGTCGATCGAGCGCCGCCGCTCGCTTGTCTGTCGTGATTTATTATTCTCGGGGCTGTTGCGGGGTCCGAAACTTAGTCATTAACACTTTCACAGTTGGGAAGGGGAGAGGCATGGGAAAACCGGCAGGCAACTTCGATTCCAGCTAATCTCGGATTAAGTCTCCAGCACTCCTCTTCCTCCCCCCCGACACGAGTTGTCGTTTTCCACCACCCTGCTCTGTGCGCGTGGAGACCAGCACTAATGTGAAACACAAACGCTCTAAACCAGTGGTACTCACACTTTTTTTCAGGGGGCCATGTTAAGAAAAACTAAGAACGCCGCGGGCCGCACTTACGACACTTGACATAATAATATTTGTGAACTAAAAGTAGGTAGGTAATTCGATGACATTTAAAATTCAGAGTGTCGTGTATCGTCTCGCAAGTCGTTTGTTTATTCGTTCGATACGGTGATGGCGGCCAGAGGTAGCACATCATAAAATATGTACAGAAGTCGCCCGACTGATAAAATAATGAAAAATATCGTCTAGTTTCGTCAGTGACTTTAACTTTAGATAAAATCGTATTATGCATTGCTTTTTTATTTTTGTAACAGACACTCTACTGAAGCCGGCGAGTGCGGGCCACAAAGAATGGGCCCGCGGGCCGCACGCACCCCGCGAGGCGCAGTTTGAGTACCCCTGCTCTAAACTATAGAATCACTTATAACAGTTGGCGAAAAAATATTAATAAACACTGTTCACGGTTAAATAAGCACTTTGTTCTTAACTTCATATGTTTTAACGGGCACGCTGACTGGCATGCGCCCAGTAAACTTTGTAATGGTGAAGGGGAAGTAGTTCCATATCCTGGCGTTGAATTAAAAATGATAGATGGTTTGCAAAGTTTACAAATTAACTGTATGTTTCGTAAATTTGAGGTTTATCGTTGTTGACAAGTATCACCGCCAAGAAGTTGGTCTCAAGGAAAGACTACGGTGAACTAACTGTCAATCNGGTTTATCGTTGTTGACAAGTATCACCGCCAAGAAGTTGGTCTCAAGGAAAGACTACGGTGAACTAACTGTCAATCGGTTAAATTCAGACTTCGTGACAATCTGAAAGCTGCTGATAATTACCAGTGGGGCTGTCGGTTGTTTTAAACATGTCTGGATCTATTTATATTATATCCGGTTTAGGGTATCGCTGAATTAATTTTAATACAGAANGGTTGTTTTAAACATGTCTGGATCTATTTATATTATATCCGGTTTAGGGTATCGCTGAATTAATTTTAATACAGAATGAAACCTGTATCCATTCTTTTCTTATGCTATGCACCAGATCGTCATGAGAAAAAATACCTCGGAGCATTTTGATGCTACCGACACCTTTTGAAAGGAAAACATTACTTCTTGAAGGTGTGGTGTTTTCATGTATGGTAGTAGGCCATCGGTGTTGCTTGCAAAACACAGCTGTTGGCGTCATTGTCATAGCTTGTTACCAACGGCNTGTATGGTAGTAGGCCATCGGTGTTGCTTGCAAAACACAGCTGTTGGCGTCATTGTCATAGCTTGTTACCAACGGCACTGCGGCTTGATATGACCTCAGAATAAACTGCAAGAGCAATGGAAAAGGATCCGCGAGCACTGCACGCTATGCAGCGAGTTATTTACACCTACTTTAAGATCACTGTAAAAGAAATTCATAAACTGACGAATTCGTCTTAAGAATTTCTTGTTCCATATACCCTTCCCTACTGTGTATTATTTTTTTTTTCACACGCAATGGTTTGAAGTGGGCATAAACGTAAATAGATGGGTAAAGAAAACACACAGCGAGNTTATTTTTTTTTTCACACGCAATGGTTTGAAGTGGGCATAAACGTAAATAGATGGGTAAAGAAAACACACAGCGAGATAACTTAATAATTCGTGTGTAACGGGGATGAAAAACCTACGAGGGAGAGACAATTTCCAAAGCTGCCAACCGAACCTACCAAACACATCCAGGGAAGCTAACCTTATTACAAAATGGATTAAGGTTTGTTTTATACCAAACGTTAGTAATTTCACGAAAACTAAATCGGCATAATCCTAAACGATACAAATTGACTACACTTAATGTAACGAAGATTTTCAGAACGAAATGGCATGGGCTAAATAAAAACCATAACAATCGCAATATAGACCTACATAGCACCAGGGATATTTACCATGNACGAAATGGCATGGGCTAAATAAAAACCATAACAATCGCAATATAGACCTACATAGCACCAGGGATATTTACCATGTAAAGGTAAAATTCTCAGTAAGCTAAATTTTTTTGCTACACTGCAAAAGGCCGCCATTTTGAAATCCGTTGATTGTTTAGCAAAGCTGTCGTATCTGATCGAAAGATTTTCCAAGGTAACGTTGAATTCGTTATTACGTCCAAAATGGTCACGAATAATGTACCAGAGCCATTTACCGACGTCAATGAATTCTGAAACGTGTCATTGTTAAACTCTAGCACCNTGTCACGAATAATGTACCAGAGCCATTTACCGACGTCAATGAATTCTGAAACGTGTCATTGTTAAACTCTAGCACCCGATGTAACAACTACATTTTCTCATGAAAATCCCGTTAGTAGGTTTGGAGATAGACAGGAAAATATCCTGAGAAAACGAACGTAACCCAAAAAATGGCAACTTTAATTTATAAGAAGCGACTGTTCTCGACTCAGTAACAAGGTTGGTGAAGAGATGTAAGTAAATGATCCGGATTCCACATTGCTGGAGTAGCAACACACTTCCTTGTGCGCAAAATGCGTTATAATTTGTCTACGGAAGTTTGTTTTCTCGCAATTTGTTTTCCCAAGAAAAGAAATGACACTTCAGATTGGTTCGGAATATACGTTTAGTCTCATCTCGCAAACTTTATTTAAGAATAGTTTAACTTTGCAAAAACGGCATTGTAGGCTGATATCTCAAGAAACAAGACTACACCTTACGAAATGTGTATAAAGGGACTGCGTGGAACTCTGCTACAGTNTGTATGGTAGTAGGCCATCGGTGTTGCTTGCAAAACACAGCTGTTGGCGTCATTGTCATAGCTTGTTACCAACGGCGCTGCGGCTTGATATGACCTCAGAATAAACTGCAAGAGCAATGGAAAAGGATCCGCGAGCACTGCACGCTATGCAGCGAGTTATTTACACCTACTTTAAGATCACTGTAAAAGAAATTCGTAAACTGACGAATTCGTCTTAAGAATTTCTTGTTCCATATACCCTTCCCTACTATGTACTATTTTTTTTTTCACACGCAATGGTTTGAAGTGGGCATAAACGTAAATAGATGGGTAAAGAAAACACACAGCGAGATAACTTAATAATTCGTGTGTAACGGGGATGAAAAACCTACGAGGGAGAGACAATTTCCAAAGCTGCCAACCGAACCTACCAAACACATCCAGGGAAGCTAACCTTATTACAAAATGGATTAAGGTTTGTTTTATACCAAACGTTAGTAATTTCACGAAAACTAAATCGGCATAATCCTAAACGATACAAATTGACTGCACTTAATGTAACGAATATTTTCAGAACGAAATGGCATGGGCTAAATAAAAACCATAACAATCGCAATATAGACCTACATAGCACCAGGGATATTTACCATGCAAAGGTAAAATTCTCAGTAAGCTAAATTTTTTTGCTACACTGCAAAAGGCCGCCATTTTGAAATCCGTTGATTGTTTAGCAAAGCTGTCGTATCTGATCGAAAGATTTTCCAAGGTAACGTTGAATTCGTTATTACGTCCAAAATTGTCACGAATAATGTACCAGAGCCATTTACCGACGTCAATGAATTCTGAAACGTGTCATTGTTAAACTCTAGCACCCGATGTAACAACTACATTTTCTCATGAAAATCCCGTTAGTAGGTTTGGAGATAGACAGGAAAATATCCTGAGAAAACGAACGTAACCCAAAAAATGGCAACTTTAATTTATAAGAAGCGACTGTTCTCGACTCAGTAACAAGGTTGGTGAAGAGATGTAAGTAAATGATCCGGATTCCACATTGCTGGAGTAGCAACACACTTCCTTGTGCGCAAAATGCGTTATAATTTGTCTACGGAAGTTTGTTTTCTCGCAATTTGTTTTCCCAAGAAAAGAAATGACACTTCAGATTGGTTCGGAATATACGTTTAGTCTCATCTCGCAAACTTTATTTAAGAATAGTTTAACTTTGCAAAAACGGCATTGTAGGCTGATATCTCAAGAAACAAGACTACACCTTACGAAATGTGTATAAAGGGACTGCGTGGAACTCTGCTACAGTGTGTTTTCGGTTATCTGAGCGCTTTTAAAATAAAATTTTGAAAAAATTCATTACCCATAACTGCATTAATTTTTCTTAAGCTCTGACGGCAATAAACAAGGTAAAGCTAGCAGCGACTTAGGATAAATAGTTCTATGTCTAANAAATTTTTCTTAAGCTCTGACGGCAATAAACAAGGTAAAGCTAGCAGCGACTTAGGATAAATAGTTCTATGTCTAAACATCGTAATTACAAAGTAATATTCCAGTTTATAAACAAACAATTAATTTAATTTAATTTATGTTTGTTTTATATACGTAAGAGTTCCAATTATCACCGTATTTACACACTTATATCCATAAAAAAATTAGAAATTTCCCTTTATCGGTTTGTGAATAAAGTAGACAGGCACACGGCAATGTGAATTTTACATACAGTAGAAACCTACGAAATGGACAGAGAAGTAGATCTCAAGCACGCATGTAGAAAGTACGTCACTAACTGCAAACAGCCTAAAAGACTTATATAAAAAAAATTTCCAAGATGTCGTTAAAGGAAAATAGTTAAGGCAAAATAGGCTGCACGGCAGTTCAGTGCCTCAAACGGAGAAGCGATGTGGCACTTTATGATCGTGCCAGTGTCGGTTTTAGCGATCCTTTGCGTCTCTGTTTCAAATATGCAAAATAACTGCAGGTACAAGGGACTCCAAAAAGAGTTGGATGGGTACATATTTAATTTTTTTTGTGACAAAAACATTATTTAACACTTAATACAACGTTAAATACAATTTCAAGCAATATCTTTTCGCATGTGTAATTTTAGCATTGTTTCGTACTAAAATATTATTTTCATCCCTTTCCCATCTCGCACGTAATAATAAAAAATATCGGGCAATATGTAGGACATATCTCAAAAGTAAAAAAATAACTGAACAAATATTGAAACGTTTAAAGACAGGAAATAAATTGATACAGTGAAACTGTCACTGTTCTAAGATTTGAAAAAAATTTAATTTAACCATGTATAAAATTGCATTAATTAAAATTTATATCACCTTCCTATTGTTTAATTTTTTAAACATGTTATTTTTACTTAAACAACACATAATTCTATTTTTATGAGATCGGTATGTATTATACGTAAAATGTAAACCGAAAAACATATTTTATTTTCTGAAAATAACATTAGACATATTATATTCATGTAGAAGTCTCAAACAATATAGTGTAAATGCTTAAATGTGAATTATTTCGTATTCAAGGCCGTTCAGATTGAAATTGAAATGATTTTAATAACTACAACAAAAAGGCGGGACGAGGAAACTGTTGCGTGACGCACGCAAAACCGACTCTATCACCAGTTCTCCAGGTAAGTCAGTTTCCTTCTCCGTACCGCTCTAGGGATTATTCGGGACATGATGATAATTACCAACATGTGCGAGTGCGGGCGAAGAGAATATTTAAGAAACTAAAAAGAGTGTATCTGGTCCGGGTCTGAACTGTTAAAACTACACGATTCTAAGCTACTTAAAAATAACCATCATAATGATCAATCCCCAAATACTACCAAAATATATATTTTACCTATCAGTTTCTAAAGAAGTATCTCATAAAAAAGGTTGACGCATTCTGCGTCCCTATATTTTATTCGTCAGAACACACGCTCTGGCGAAGCTCGCCGGTGGACGACCGCAATAAGGATTAATCGTTTTGTGGACGTGCCGGCAGAGTGACGCCAGGAGCCTCGCAGCTGCAAAGGCGCGTTACCAAAGGTTTCTGCATGTGCAACTGTTCCTACACGTGCAGACGACATCCGGAGGCAACAGAAGGCACCAGGGCGCGAACACAGCTGCATTTTGCAGCTGCCCAAGGGACACCAAGATCCCACCACCAGCTGCGTCTGTCCCGGGCTTGTACCGCAAT
>NQII01000310.1:393016-569137 GCA_002778355.1 Clitarchus hookeri | reverse complement strand
CGTGAGTTCATGTACCAGTTAACCTGTTCAAGCATCAATAAAACTCGATTATGTGAACTCACATATAAAGTGTAATTTATTAGTAAATTGGACCTAGAGACAACAGTGTCGACGTATTCCTACGCCCTGTCACTGAGGGCTAGCATCAAATGCTGGCGCCTCACGCCGCAGAGCAGAATCAATACCTACTTCCGAACTTCTGCATTTGGCAGGTATCAAGGTACGCACGAACTAACCTAGAAAAGTAGGTAAATAAATATTTATATAGTTTAAACTTACCTANCGGCAGGTATCAAGGTACGCACGAACTAACCTAGAAAAGTAGGTAAATAAATATTTATATAGTTTAAACTTACCTAATAATGCGTTAATGAGCATCTTTTATACTTTAAATTCTAGGTCGCCATCTTTCTCGAAATATAAAATTTGTATCAATCTACTTTTTTTAATACTCTTCCATTACACAAGTGAAAAGAAAAGTTATAAAAATGTGGCGTATATCGTATACATAAAATATAACATTTAGTACCAGATGTTCTGCAAAAAAATAAAAAATTAGCCATTACAGCAAGAATCAGAATACATTTTTTTATAGGTAAAACGTAAAGCCAAATTCAGAAACATGATTTAACTACACATACATAAAATGAAGACAAATACGTATACGAGAAAATTAATGGAAAGCGTAGCTGTGCCGTCCCTGGTTTCCAAACTGTTCATTCGTATACTCTGTTCCATATATGAAGGCCACATTCTTAACAGCTGACGATCGCCACGCCAATGTTTACTTTATGTTTATGTATCCATTCGCCATCAACTGGGTGCGACGAGTCAGCGCGTCCAGTAGGTGCTGCATCGTGCGGCAATTGGTGAACTACTTGGGTGACGCTGCAGGCATCGAGAGTGTTTGGAGGGCGTGTGTAGGTTCGTTCGTAAACGCTATACACGAAATATACGTTACTTTAAAAATAATGTAGAGCTCGCGAAAAATAAAACTATTGGTATATGTTCGTAAATTTCTTATATAAAGCAAACGAAAGGTATTCTCTTCTGGCTTGTTATACTTCAAAAAGAACCCCGCAGATGGCGCGCACATAATTTCAGCGCGTGCTCTGAGCCGCATTTTTTTCTCAAGAGGTAGCANGGTATTCTCTTCTGGCTTGTTATACTTCAAAAAGAACCCCGCAGATGGCGCGCACATAATTTCAGCGCGTGCTCTGAAGAGGTAGCGTCTTTGTGAAGTTTACTGTCTTTTTCTATTACTGGCTCGGAACGAAAGGAATTTTAAATATTTTCCGTCAGATTATTAGAAAAAATAATCCAACAATATTATGCAATATATCTGTATGCTTTTGGAATTAATATCAAACACGTAAGGAAAGCCGTGTTGGAGAAGGGGGAATAAGACGTGAAAAAAGTTTTTGAAATTGCGTTTGATTTGGATATGGATCGTTTTAACGTGACTTTAATTTTGAACACATATACATTTCTCCTTCAGCACGAGGTTTAGTTTTCAAAACTAAAAACTGCTGTTTTATGACCGTTTTTATCGCGTAGTTTCGTATGGTCGAATGTGCGTCGGCAGTGCACTCAAAAAAGCCAACGTAATATTAACTTATTATTCGTTCGTGCATCAGCTGATACAGGCTTTGTAAATGGCATGATGTTTGTCAGAATGGCCTTCTTATATGAAATGAACTATAACTTGGTTGCCTCCTTAGACCGGTATGAGAGTTGCAGTATGGCCTGGTAACTGTTATACAAATATTGCTCTAAATAAAAAATAATTTTCACTAGTATGTTGAGCGACAAAAACTTGTGAACACAAAAAAATGGCAAAGAATGAAGTATTTTAAAAATGCTTGCCTTTAGTTCAGCAACGTTTTGCAGATTATCTGCATTGTCAAAGCAGTTTAGTTTACTCCTAACAAACGTCCGATCTCAATATATTTAATTATCTACTTACCAAAACAATTGTAGAAAAATTGAAAGTAGGGGTCGGGAAAGGGAGGAGTGATTGATTCATGCGTGCAAGCTGCCTTGTTGCCAAANTGTAGAAAAATTGAAAGTAGGGGTCGGGAAAGGGAGGAGTGATTGATTCATGCGTGCAAGCTGCCTTGTTGCCAAACCACGCAGAAGGATATATAGATAATGCCAGCTTATTTTTCTGCCACGATCTACCGACAAAAAAGGTACACGATCGATCGGTTGATCGCAATCGACTAGTGGACGACCCTGAGTTAAATTAAGCTAAGCCAAAAGTATATGCANACACGATCGATCGGTTGATCGCAATCGACTAGTGGACGACCCTGAGTTAAATTAAGCTAAGCCAAAAGTATATGCACCAGTTTAAATGGTCGTAGATTTATCAAAAGGTGTTTATATTCCCCACAATCGCATAAACAAAACCACGGCTAAATCTGCCTACAGTCGCTCGCGATTGATTCCTGGCTTGCAATTTTGAATGTTAAACCCACAACCTTTATTACAAATTGTGTGTTATATTCCATGGCTCAGCACATCAAATTGCAAATTGCATTGATGTCTTACTAATATTATTATAACCTTGTAGAGTCGTCTTCATACCGAATGTTCACGAACAAATTATAATGAACACCAGAGTGGGATAGACAAGCAAATTGAGCACATTTCATAAAAGAACCAATAGTCTAGCGCCCATAGTAAACTTGCTAAAGGCAGTGGCAAAGTGCAGGGGCGCGTATGTAACCTTGTCTGCGTGGCATTGTAACCAGNCATAGTAAACTTGCTAAAGGCAGTGGCAAAGTGCAGGGGCGCGTATGTAACCTTGTCTGCGTGGCATTGTAACCAGAATGTGCGCAGATCAGCGTGCCTAATAACACTGCTCAGTATCTCACGGTCGCAGTATCGAAGGTGCTACTTATCTACAGTTCCTGCAGGACGTGTCACCGGAATACTTGGAGGAAGTTCCTCTAGATGCTCGTGAGGTGATGCGGNCATAGTAAACTTGCTAAAGGCAGTGGCAAAGTGCAGGGGCGCGTATGTAACCTTGTCTGCGTGGCATTGTAACCAGCCTGTGCGCAGATCAGCGTGCCTAATAACACTGCTCAGTATCGCACGGTCGCAGTATCGAAGGTGCTGCGNCTAGCGCCCATAGTAAACTTGCTAAAGGCAGTGGCAAAGTGCAGGGGCGCGTATGTAACCTTGTCTGCGTGGCATTGTAACCAGAATGTGCGCAGATCAGCGTGCCTAATAACACTGCTCAGTATCTCACGGTCGCAGTATCGAAGGTGCTGCGTATCTACAGTTCCTGCAGGACGTGTCACCGGAATACTTGGAGGAAGTTCCTCTAGATGCTCGTGAGGTGATGCGGTTTTAGCAGGACGGGACCCCGCCTCATTTCAACATTGCGGTTCGCCGGCACCTCGACATGGACCTCCCGAACCGGTGGATAAGTAGGGTAGGCCCCAGACCATGGCCACCATGCTCACCTCATATCACACCACCTGACTTCTGGTTGTGGGGGCACATCAAATCGTAGGTGTATGCCACACCCCTTGACACGAGGGATTAGCTCATTACGCCGGATACCTCTGCACATACGCGTCGCAACATGCTTCAGCGCTGCACCGCCTGTGTGGCCGACGGTGGCGGACAGACACTTTGAACAGAGACATCTAACAGACACAATGTCCACATACCTTCAGCCCAAATGTTTAAATAATATGAAATTTCATCACGGCCATTAGCAGGTTAACAATAGACGTTAGACAATTGGTTCCTCGATGAAATATGCTCCATTTACACTTATTTACCACAGATTATCATTTGTTCGTGAACATTCGGTAAAGCCATAAAATATTTATCACCGACGATTAAAAGTTAAAAAATATTTAGTACAGTATCTCTCTATTACAAATAAATTAGCTGAAAAGGACATAATAAATTACTCACAATACGATATGAAAAATAAACTTCGATGGGCGATATTGGCGGGGAGAGGTGGTATAAAACTGAAGATGGAAAAGAAAAAATGATATCTAGATGGCCACTTTAGAAATAAATGTATTATAATTATGCCTGGCCACAANGAGAGGTGGTATAAAACTGAAGATGGAAAAGAAAAAATGATATCTAGATGGCCACTTTAGAAATAAATGTATTATAAATATGCCTGGCCACAAGTATATACACTGAAGAGCCAAAAAAACTGGCACACCTGACTAATATCGTGTAGGGCCCCCGCGAGCACGCAGAAGTGCCGCAAGACGACGTGGCATGGGCTCGACTGATGTCTGAAGGTATACAGGAGGAAATTCACACCATGAATCCAGCAGGGCAGTCCACAAATCCATAGGAGTCCGAGGAGGTGGATATCTCTTCTGAACAACACGTTGCAAGGCATCCCAGATATGCTCAATAATGTTCATGGCTGGTGAATTAGGTGCCNCATCCCAGATATGCTCAATAATGTTCATGTCTGGTGATTTAGGTGGCTAATAGAAGTGTCTAAAGTCAGAAGAGTGTTCCTAGAGCCACTTGTTAGCAACTCTTGACTTGTGGGGCGTCGCATTGTCCTGCTGGAATTGGCCACGTCCGTCGGAATGTACAATGGACATGAATGGGTGCAGGTGATCGGACAGGATTCTTACGTATCTGTCACCTGTCATAGTCGTATCTAAACGTATCAGGGGTCCCATTTCACGCCAACTGCACACGCCCCATACCATGACAGAGCCTCCACCAGATAGAACAGTCCCCTGTTGGCATGTAGGGTCCATGGATTCATGAGGATGTTGCCATACCCGTACACATCCATCCACCCGATACAATTGGAAACGAGACTCGTCAGACCAGGGAACGTGTTTCCAGTCATCAGCAGTCAAATGGCGGTGTTAACGGTCCAGGCTAGGCGTAAAGTTTTGTGTCGTGCAGTCAACAACGGTACACGAGTGAGCCTTAGGCTCCGAACGCCCATATAAATGCTGGTCCGTTGAATAGTTCATACGCTGGCACTTGTTGATGCCCCAGCATTTAAATCTGCGCCAATTTGAGAAAGGATTGCACGTTTGTCACGTTTAATGATTCTCGTCAGTCGTCGTTTGTCCCGTTCGTTCACGATCTTTTTCCAGACGCAGCGATGTCGAAGATTTGATATTTTACCGGATTACAGATTTCACAGTACACTCGTGAAATGGTCGTACGCAAAAATCCAAATTTTATCGCTACCTCGGAGATGCTATGTCCCATCTCTCGTGCGCCGAATATAACACCACGTTCAAACTCACTTAAATCTTGATAACCTACCATTGTAGCAGCAGTAACCGATCTAGCAACTTTGCCAGACGCTCGGTGTCTTATATATGCGCTGCTGACCGCATCGCGTTACTCTGATTGGTTCCATACCTCTGTTATTTGCATACGCACGCCTATGCCAGTTTTTTTTGCTCTCGAGTGTACATATTCCAACTTAACAACTCAGTGGNCCGCATCGCGTTACTCTGATTGGTTCCATACCTCTGTTATTTGCATACGCACGCCTATGCCAGTTTTTTTGGCTCTCGAGTGTACATATTCCAACTTAACAACTCAGTGGCGTTAACTAACGTTTTACTGGCAGCCAATTAAACATGATTTCTCTTTAATGCACGTTACATAGTGTACGTTTTTTTGTTTCCCTTATAAGTATAAACAAAATACGTTGCAATATTTTTAACTAAATTTAATACGATCAATTTACTTATCACTCTGATGAAATAATTCTAAGAGCACTCCACACTCTAGTAAAATTATGTAAATTACGCTTCGTAAAGGGTGTGTATATGTATTCAGTAAGCACAAAAATAACTCCTTTTAAACAATTCACAGATCACTGGGGTGGTAGTAAATACAATATAATTTCCCTGAAAAGTAGACTTGGTTAATTACCCGATTACGAATATGCAGTAGAATACACATTGTTCAAAACGACTTGCAATGAGTGTCACGCATTTTAAATTACGTGCTTTGCCAAATTCTATACGTAACAGTTAAAGATAAAAAGCATTTTTCCTTTCTTTAAAATGTTTGGGTTAAGAGAATCACTTATCAATCGTACAAAAAAGGTCGGATACTCCGAACTCATTAACATCACCACACTGAAAAACTAAAACTGTATAATCTTATAATTTTGGTGTCGCAAACCTGTTCTTCTTGGGAACCCTGCATTGGCCAGTTTGAAGACTAAATACCTGACCGTGTGGCACCAGGGAGGGGGAATGGAACCTTCCAGAAATAATAATGAACACAAACAATGTAGAATTCGCATTTGATAGAGGAATGGATACCAGGCATTGGCCGAAAGCAATGCCAACTTTCAAATCTGGCGAGAAAAAGGCGCATGTCGAGGTGGGACCAATTGCGAACGATGCCCCGCGGTGGAGCGACGACGGTGTGCAAGGGGGGAAGGGAAGCGGGAGTACTCTCAGAAAACCAGCGGCCGACGGCAGCGTCCACCACGTTTCCCCAAGCGAAAGAATCCGGGTGTGACCCCATCGTGAATTGATCTCGACACCCCCGTGGTTGGTGGGTGACGAGTTATTCTCGCAAAAGCTATCACGCTACTTGAGGTCTGAAAGAAACACGATGGGGAAAAATTAAAAAGCACCGTGTTAAACACGATAAGACATTACTGCATATAAGCTGTTCACGTTAAACTGAGCACTTTTGAAAGCTCTGCTTAAAATATACTTGTATGCATGTTTTGTATTCAACTATCATATGTAAAATAACATTACCATAGCCCTGATCACTTTATTCATGCATGTAAAATTTTAAGAAAAATAAAAATTTTACAAATTTGTTCACTCTTAAAATTATATGCATAAAAAACCAGAAAGCAAAATAAATCATTTCACTATTCATAAATGTCATCCCAACGCTTTAAATTCAACGTTAAGACATTAACTACTTCCTTCCGTTATTACCAACTTTGCTGGGCGCATGCCAGTTAATATGCCCGTTAAAACGTATGCAGGAAAGAGCAGTGACATTTTTCAACAGTTGATTTCTAAGGTGCCCAGTTAACTGTGAATAAGCTGTACCAATGACGCACTTCTGGAATTGCACGTCTCTAGAGCGAGGCTCTTCCCCGCGGCCGGGAAGAGGACAATCGTACGGACACAAGCACAATGCGAAGCGGCTCTATACGGCCGGCTATTCCACCCGCGCACAGACTTGCGCGAGGAAAACCACAACGCACGGATTATTTATTTCCGCTTCTCCCGTTTCCTCTATCTACATTTTTTCCCCTCCTTTTCATAGTGCGGATCTGTCCTTGCAGGCGGAACGAGAAGACGAGGGGAACAAAGCAGACCTCGCAGGGAGGATGAGTCGAGAGAGCCGGAGAGTGAATGAGAGACAATGGTCGTCTATAACTCTCTTGCAAATTGCCTTCGACAGAACTGCACCGTGGAGAGAGGAAGATAAAAAGGAGACGGTGGGGGGTTTGATGGGAGTCCCATGAATAGACGAGTCACAATGGGAGGCGACCGCTGGACCGCAGACCTCGAATAACGGCTTTCACCCAACCTCCTCCCCCATTTCCCACCACTCCGCGAAAACCAGCGCACTTGATTCTCTTTCGTCGTGGTTCGGGTCAAGAACAGTCCCTCACCCATTTTAACTCTCCCCCCCCCCATAACGAAATCCCGCAAATACCAACTCCGAAGGTCCAGTGGCCAATGGTTAACTGTTTTATTGTTTCGGTGTATTTCAACTAAATTATTTTTCCACAGACAACCTTGAGGTTACTGAACAGCAGGAAACCAACAGCCAATCAGTGATCTCAGCGGAGAAACACTCGTCAGCAGTGNCAACCTTGAGGTTACTGAACAGCAGGAAACCAACAGCCAATCAGTGATCTCAGCGGAGAAACACTCGTCAGCAGTGACGGCAGTAGAAGTAATGGAGACTACTATGCCCGACGAGTTTGCTGTCATGCCATCAGCACTTAAATAAGTTTTTCGATGATATGAAGATTAATCTGTAAAAACTATAGTCCAGACATTAAATTCTGGCAGAAAAAAATTAATACTAACTCATTTTTACTCTCTTTGCATTATCGGCAGATAACAGTAATACTACAATTTCTTGGTTNAAAAAAATTAATACTAACTCATTTTTACTCTCTTTGCATTATCGGCAGATAACAGTAATACTACAATTTCTTGGTTGTTATTATCGTTTACTACCGCTATTTCCGGTCGTCTGCTACTGCTGAGACCGCCTGTCCTCCAGGACATCAGTGGTCTCAGCAAGAAGTGTAGCCATATGCCGAAACACTTTTCGTCGGTGATTGATGAACCGAGTCAGTAAATAAAGGAACACTCGTCAGTAATCAATCTCAGCTTCTGACAGTAAGAAAAGGACGCAGTGCTGGGGCTTGTTCGCAATTGTGCAGTCCCGGTGCACGTCGCGTACTGCGAGAGTGACTGGCGCGACGCCAGCTGCACTGCTACGTTTAGATAGATNGTGCAGTCCCGGTGCACGTCGCGTACTGCGAGAGTGACTGGCGCGACGCCAGCTGCACTGCTACGTTTAGATAGATAACGTGGCCTTGATTGAAATGTAGTAAAATTGCAATTCTGGCATTTATTAGTGCGCAAGTTATAAAACAGAAAGAANGACGTGGCCTTGATTGAAATGTAGTAAAATTGCAATTCTGGCATTTATTAGTGCGCAAGTTATAAAACAGAAAGAAAAATTAGGTCTACAAGTTGAAATGCGTGTGGCATAATTGTAGATTTATAAAGTTTTTACCGTAAAATGTACTTAACACACCTTTTATACAACTAAGTGCGTAAGCTGAATACAGATTGCTGCTGTTACATGCGTCGTTTGTTAAGTTACCCAGCGATGTGGCACAGTGGCAAAGTAAACTCACATTCGGGATGACCAGGGTTTGATTTATCCTTTCAAGCATATGCCGGCAAAGTTCGCTAATAAAAGTCATGACGGAGTCCTTCCCCACTTTTGGTTGTTCTGTTTCTAACGAATATTCTGTCTTTGATCTTTTGTAATGACTATGCTGTCGACGATACGTTTGGTAATAAAAAAAATAGCCAAATTATCGTCAGTGATCACGTCCCAGTAAAAAAAAAAANGCTGTCGACGATACGTTTGGTAATAAAAAAAATAGCCAAATTATCGTCAGTGATCACGTCCCAGTAAAAAAAAAAATGTAGTACTTCTATAAAAAAATGTTTGGAAACTAGATCCCAAAAATATTCATGTGGTACTCCTGGGAAAAAAAATTGTAAATTATTAATTTGGTAATTTTTTTTTCAATATTGTTTATGTATTAAATTAACTATTAACTGAACAGCTTGAATTAAACATCCTGAACTTCGGTATAATCTCCAAGTGCTTTCTTTCTTGTTGGTGTATATATCACCAGTAAGACGCCAGCAACCCTAGGAATCGGTGAAACTTCCAGAAATGGTGAATGGCATGATGTTCAGCGAATCTTTGTTTACAAAATATATGTTACTACACAATCAACGAAAGTGCTAAGTAAGTAAATACAGAATATTTACAAGATGCTGTCATAATAATGTACAAAAAAACTGTTAATTATACAAGAACTCGTCAGATTATGGTAAGGAAATATTTTACTCTGTAGGAATCATTGCACTGCAATGCAAACCTGTACAAATTATTCTTTGCGTCGGTAGAATTAAGTCATCACAATAATAAATGGTACGTCAGTGAAAACGGCCGCGGTGGTGAAGTGATAATACTTCTCGCTCTCGCCAAGGCCAACCAGATTCGATTCCCGGTGGCCCGCCAGCATATGATTTGGGGAAGTAGTGGCAAGAGAACGGGGAACCGGAGAGCCGGAGCCGGCCGCAGTTATCTTGAATTTTCATTTTTCCCATTTTTCCCTAGAAATTTTCCTTTATCGCCCGATAATCTACAAATTTTCACTCAACAAATTCCCTTTCTTCCCATAAAATTTTCCATTTCCCCTAAAAAAAAATTACCAATCCCCCAAGTTGCAAAACGAGAGACAGAAAGGCACTTTTCAATCCATCGGAAGGATTCGGGAGGCTCGCTTCTCGAGAGCAGAGCAGTAGCAGCAATATTGGTTTAATTGGCATAGTGTATTCTAAATCCATACAGAGGGTACAGGGTCCAGAGTCAGATCTGACTATCTGCCATCGTGATTCTGTCAACCATTTTAGCAGCAATGTTGGGTGTTAGTCGGCAAGCATTCAAGACTGCGAACGTAGCATTGTACAATGTTGATAGCATTCCAGGTGCAGTAGAGGCCTTGAAAGATAAATTTTGTCGAGAAGAAGAAGATTATACGGCTAAGGGTTCTGGTTGGACGCTTGCTAGCATATACTCTCTTGAGCTGCGTATAAGCAGATTGTATTCACTATGTAAAAATTGAGCATACATTAAATGAATGCATGAAAACTATGGATATTATGTTCTTTCATAATTGTTGTCTGAAGTATGTGTATATTTATATGTGTGTGTGATTTCAATGAAAAAATGTGTTATTTCTCTCTGGGGTTGTTGTACCTTGCCCTAGCATGACTACTTCCCTGAGATAGGGAATATGATAGCATTGGTTTTCAGATCTGTCACTACATAATGGTACTGTAAGTAGGCATGATAAAAAAAATTATTTTTAATGACGCGTCAAAATATAATGATTTTAACGTTAACACTTTAATATTTGCTGCGTATGCCGATCAGTGGATTTGCACAATCAATTATAAGGTAATAGATGTATAATATTGAAATTAACTGCACAGAAACTAAGAATGGATTGCAATTATAATACATTTTAAGCAGGTTCGATGCAACAGACATGAACACATGCTGTTGAAGTGGTAGAAATCTGATCCTGGGACTTGGGGAAGGGGAGGGCGAAAGTTGAGTCGGATCTAGCNAACATGCTGTTGAAGTGGTAGAAATCTGATCCTGGGACTTGGGGAAGGGGAGGGCGAAAGTTGAGTCGGATCTAGCCAGGCCTGCTTCAGTGCTGTATATGACGAAGAGTGCTCCTACATAAACTTCTGCATGACCGGTGTTGCTCTAATACGCCAGAGTTATTTTTCTAGTAAATGCCAAACTAGATGGATGATTTCAAAGGTAAAAAAACAATAGCATATGGCATAATTAAAGATTGCGGGAGTATGTAACCCACATCTCTGTTCGAGGGGACCGAGTAATCAGCAGGCTACTAAATCGATATGGAATGACAGAGCTTGAATAAAATATAATATGATGGTCGCCTGGTGACAATATCAAGAAGGAATGATAGAAAATGAAATAAAGGCAACTAAGAAAAATGAAATCAAAGATGGCTAACATCGCACGACAGAGTTATGAAAGAAACGCGTTGTTGGCAGCTCGCCTTGTGGCTAAATCGAAAGCTTGCTTGGTGATGAAATCGAAAATGAATACACTAGTGCTACGTTTATGTTGAAAATAGAATCGAATATGGCTTCTGCCCGACGGCTTAATCGATAAATAATACACTAGCACCACTTATGCTTTACAATTGGATCCAAAATAACAATCAACACATATGAAAAAAAAANCGATAAATAATACACTAGCACCACTTATGCTTTACAATTGGATCCAAAATAACAATCAACACATATGAAAAAAAAAACAAGATGGCAGTCGAACGAAGGCGAGGGACAAATTCCAGCAATGTAAATAAATAACGAAAAAATCGAGACGGTATGACAAACATAGACGAGAGAGAACGGTAGTTTATCTGGCTGCGAAATTGGTCATTAATACACTAGTATCACCTAGTCGATGAAAAAGTAAACGTATGAAATCCAAGTTNTACATGGGTGGCGGGTCGAATATGCATGAGTATTCAAATAATAAGAAGCACTGTTTTAGGGAGGGGGTGAGGTGAAGCGAACACAAGTAATCAAGCAATGATAAACATCGATGGAGGGAGTGGAGGGGATCTGACTAATTAACTAATGCGAAACATTGATGATGGTCAGCCGTTTGCTGGTGTCGTGCATTTGGGGTAAGTCACCGGAAGTGTAAGTTTTTAAAATAAAATAATTATAACAAATCTTTAACAATTTTAAAATTAATGTTTGTGTTTTAAATTGTTTTAAGAATTTTTGGAGAATTGAGCGATTTTTGGGTTCAAGGTCAAATGTCACTGGGTCAAGGTCACAGGTCAAGGTCACCGACATCCAAAATGGCGGCTAAAATTGTTGACAGAACCAATATGGCTGATGGTCAGGTCTGACTCCGGACCATGGACCCTGTGTATCGATTTGGCATAACCTATACCTAGTAAAACAATATGGCCGTCACTGATCTGCCCTTGAGATGCGAGCCTCCCAAATTCTTCTGATGGATCAAAAAGTGCCATTCTGCATCTCGTATATGCAACTGTGGTGGTAGGTGCTTTTTTTTTATAGGGAAAAATGAAAAATCGTAAGGGGAAAAAAAAAAAAGGAAATTTTGAGCAAAAAATGGAAATTTTGCGGGAAAATTGGTTGGTTTTGAGGAAAAAGAAAAATTTCGAGCGGAAAAAAGGGGGAGGGAAAATTTAATAAGGCGGCGGCCGGCTCTGACGCTCCGGTCTCCTGTCCACTATCTCTTTGGTCACAATTTGCCCAAATCATACTACTGCCCCACCCCCCTCCGGAATTTTAGTACCTTGTAAACGTGACGGACATTGCCACAGGCAAACGAGATAATCCCCGTCTTCCCCGCCTTTGCGTTTCGCCGCTGTTCCATCTTATTTTTATTTTATCCGATGCTCACGATCTAGGTATTAAGTGTCGATAAAAACGTGACAACACGGTGACTGAAGTGCAGAGACATACAGTGAAATTTCATTGAATTAAAGCAATTCATCACAATTAAATTCTATAAAGTTTACGGAATACGGAAACGGAGAGTTCTAAAACCATAAAAGGGAGATACATGAAGTATTATTATTATTTTTGTGAGTTTTAGCGACATTTCAGGCACGAGAGTTGAATGTATTTTATGATAATTATAAACCTAAATGCTTTTCACGCGATTAATTTACGTACATGCCACACGACTATAACGTTATTTGCTGTAGCACTAATGCTGTTATTTCGAAGAGCCTTTGAGATCACGTATTTGATAACGTTTATTTCTCATAGTATTTTATGTTGTGGCGTAGTAAAGTCCCTTCCCAAGTTCATGATAAAATCTGTGTGATCTCTGTGTAGTAATTAAAAAAAAATGCAAAACTTTGTAAATCATCACGAAATAAGATGTGGTTTCACAGCAAAAATTCAGTTAAAGCAGCAACTTCGAGAAAAATATTTGAAGGAAAAAAAATCAACAAAAAAGGGAAACAATGAAGAAAGTATTGTTTGTGCTGACTATGTGAAATACTGACTTAAAATTTAGATTACGACATTATGTTACATATCGTTGCAAAAAAGTTTCCCTTCAGAGAGGAAATATTTCAACCACAGTAATGGTTGTAAGGATACAAGAAATTCAGAGTAAAAAATATAATTTATGCTTGTAAAATCATAACAAACTGTTTACGGACTATAGTGGACAAAGATTTCAACTCAAAAAATCCGAATATAGAACGTCTGTTTCAATATAGAGGTATAAAAAGTAACACATACTATTATAATTACGCATATTCATTACTTATTAAAATCCGCGTAATGTAACAGTACGAAAAAATGGCAAAGGCACGGCAGGAATGCACCGATTAGTAAATATAATCGGCCCTGGCTGAACCGAAAGTAGTAAAATCCGATTTTCTCGAATTAAACGAGTTCGCTGAGAAGTACAATTTTGTTCATAGTTTATTGATGCAAGAGTAGTAATCACGTAAGGTTCGAATCATTCAAGCCTGATTAGCACACAATACCTTATTTACGAAACGGAATATTTTTTGTGCTAAAAGCGAGTATATGCTTTATTCTCTAACGCCCGTGATTCAAAAATTAATTAATTAAAATGAAGAAAACTAATATTAATGCAAATCGTTAAATTCATTTCTATTGATTTTTAAAAAAGAAACTTTAATAACATATTTTCGAAAATGGATTAATGCACACTAAAAATATTTGCTACAGGAAATTGGGCAGATACTTTTGTCATACCTTATTAACGGTAAATTATACTACATAACTATAACGAAGTAATGACGTGACAACTAGGCATTTTAGTCCTGTGCGCACTGAAATAATAGTGTGCTTCTTTTATTTTTGTTCAATTCCTGGTGAAAAAAAATTCTGAATACAGTTATACTTTCCGCAGTTGCATATCTCAGTGACCTACAGAATGTCTCAAAGTATGCAAACAATTGCAAACTTGCGACACACCCATAATTCAGCATGTCGCCAAAATTAAGGACGACTAATTTGCAAGGCATTTTTGTTTTCTTATGCATTAAAATAAAAAGTAAATTAAAAGTGAATACATGAAAATATTTTACACCCTAATTCCGGCATTTATTTTGGAATCCGTGTTGCGGAAAGAATAAAATCATTCCGCAATATTATTTTAGTTTCACAGTTCACTTTTTCGGTTCGAATTTACTGTAGTGCATTCTTATTATAGTCGCTGGTTTCAAATTTAAATTAAGTGAAAAGTAATTCTTCAGAACATGTTATAAATGCACGCGTTAAACACTAACATGAGTTAATTATAAATCTTCACTCGCATCTGCCTAAAATTAATACTATTAATATTTCACCAACGTAAAACAAACTTCCTATGCCGCGATGCATTATATGATCATTAAAAAAACACCGAGCCTAACCAATACAAAAGTTTGCTTCAGTAAATGAAATCAAACACAATAAGTTGTAATCATTAGTTAACTTTCCGGCGAAACGATATTCTCTTCGAATAAGTTATCTAGTAGAAGGCGTTGTAAACCAAAACGCTGAAATTGATCTATTTATTGCGCGTCAGTGAAAAAAAAACACTGCAAAATTTATGAAACCACTTCGCAAAAATTATTATAAGGCAAGTTACATCCATTCCTAGGCATTTTTTTTTTAATATAAACATACACTCACCGACNAATATAAACGTACACTCACAGACTAGTGGGTTTACTCAAGTTTCGTCGGTAACTGCCGACACCATTACGAACAGACTGTCTCACAACCGACGAAAANATATAAACATACACTCACCGACTAGTGGGTTTACTCAAGTTTCGTCGGTAACTGCCGACACCATTACGAACAGACTGTCTCACAACCGACGAAAATATTCCTCTGCATGAAGACGGTATTCACAGTTATTCGTCGTTTAGCACGAAGACACATTCGGGCATCTTTGACGTAACGACTTTCCCCGCTCCGAACTAGTCGAGCGTTTCTGTCTGTGCATACTAGTGTGTATGCACACGCTCGACAACGTAAACACAAAATATTACGGTTCAAAATTGCAAAAATGTATTGGAAAACATTATTTAAAGATACAAAAATAAGCTTTATATTTCATGATTAATATTATACAATAACAAAAACATTTGTTTTAAAACAAAAAAATTATAGGTTTATATAGCTATATTTAATTTTGTGGGGAATGTGAGAAACTGCTGTCGGTGGCTATGTTCACATTTAATGTTGTTTGTTTTTCTCGTAAACTAAGGCCCTTACGCATTTTTACCAAACAATATTTTATACTTAGTTTTGACCATAGATTCGTGTTGTGCAGTCCGTATCCGCGAATTACCATATAAAATGTATGTAATAATTNTCTGTGCATACTAGTGTGTATGCACACGCTCGACAACGTAAACACAAAATATTACGGTTCAAAATTGCAAAAATGTGTTGGAAAACATTATTTAAAGATACAAAAATAAGCTTTATATTTCATGATTAATATTATACAATAACAAAAACATNTGTTGGAAAACATTATTTAAAGATACAAAAATAAGCTTTATATTTCATGATTAATATTATACAATAACAAAAACATCTGTTTTAAAACAAAAAAATTATAGGTTTATATAGCTATATTTAATTTTGTGGGGAATGTGAGAAACTGCTGTCGGTGGCTATGTTCACATTTAATGTTGTTTGTTTTTCTCGTAAACTAAGGCCCTTACGCATTTTTACCAAACAATATTTTCTACTTAGTTTTGACCATAGATTCGTGTTGTGCAGTCCGTATCCGCGAATTACCATATAAAATGTATGTAATAATTNCTACTTAGTTTTGACCATAGATTCGTGTTGTGCAGTCCGTATCCGCGAATTACCATATAAAATGTATGTAATAATTGTTAATAAATATGAACTATAATAAAAACATTGATTGGGTCACTGGCATTATAGCATTTTTTTCTTTTGTTGTTAAATTAGGTGCTTAAAAGTATTGCTAATATTTACCTCACAGGCACTGAATTTGATGTAAATTAAATAACCATCCCTCCTTTTTTAACCAAACCGGAAGCCTGCAAGTAAAATAATTACAGCAAACATTACTAATATTATAAATGTTTACATAGTTTTTAATTCAGCGATAATCCTCCAGTGTATAAAATATATATTTTGTACAACAGGAGGATATTTAGGTATGCAGATTTTGAGGGTGTTCGTGTTATTAGTTTTGGCTTCATAGTCAGTTATAAAATTATTAAATTAAGCTAATTTTATTATTCTCTTTTTGGGAAATCGATGCAAGGAATTGTCACTTTGTGCCAGAATACATTGATAATATTAAACGTTCATCGCGATCCGCTTCAGTTATAGTCCGACGTGTGATGATAGATAGGCCTACTACATTTCTTATTCAAATTTGATATATACTGGGCCAGGCCCGAAACATTCCAAACTGTAGAGCCTAGGCTACTAGGTAAAGGGTACTATGTCACAAATATGGAACATTACAAGAGTGCTCTCGGCATCGATACCATGATGGCACACAGTGCACTTTCCTACTGGCTAAATCGCTTATTATTCCGTGTAGGCGACAGTGCTTTGCATCCCGGAAAAAGTTTAACCTTTCGACCATCCAAACACACATTGCACTGTGAACTAATAAACAATTATATTTGTATAGCTGCGAAGACAACAGCTTATTCAGTAAATATTTATTGTGAAGTATTTGTACATTTACGCGATGGTAATTATTTTCCACACTTAACATAGTCTGGATCATGTTCTGTGCAACATTTAAGAAGGACGGACAGTTGTGATGCATGTTTAGTTATAAATACAGCCAAGTTTTTCAAGCTTAACTCGAAAAGTAAATGTATAGGTAGGGAAACTCTGTAAAAAAAAAGCAAACACGTGATACATTGACTTCGTAATACACAATATTTATTTCAGTATCATTCAAATACACAGCCTAATTTAATAACGACGCACGCAAAACTGATTTACGTATACGTAAATCTAGCCTGCCGACAGCTTGTGAGAAGTTCGTACATCTCGACTCCATTTTCACCAACTCATGACGTCGAACGACCTTCGTCTCAAACTTAGAATACGGAACAGTTGTCTGGAGCCGACGCGACGGTTGTACAGTAGCTATATTTTTTGTCGGAAGGAGAAACTTAGAGTAACTCCCCATACCACAGCTACAGTCGCAATTTGCTTACAGAGAGAAGTCAATCAGTTTAAAGACATCTTCAAGTTCTCTTAGAGTTNACCACAGCTACAGTCGCAATTTGCTTACAGAGAGAAGTCAATCAGTTTAAAGACATCTTCAAGTTCTCTTAGAGTTGCCTTCGGCAAATCGCTTACAGTTGTGTTCACCAACTGTTGAGCAGGTGCTCTCGCCGACCGGCCCAGAGTNAAGTTGCCTTCGGCAAATCGCTTACAGTTGTGTTCACCAACTGTTGAGCAGGTGCTCTCGCCGACCGGCCCAGAGTTATGTTCATTTATCTATTAAGAAACAGCATTCACTGGCCCGTTTAAACGATTATTTTATTAGTTTACTTTAATTTTTACAAACTGTCAAATATGTTAACCCATCCATCATCAGTACACAAAAAACCGCACAATACACAATGTGGGCGACTTTGAAAAGCCGAGGCCGTGACTATTGGGCATACGCTTCTATAAACAGCCCGCTTATTCACCCACTATCTTAGGTAAATTTTAACTACAATATCAATTTTCAACAACGTTAGTTTAAGAGGAATATGTAGCTGCGCGTTCAAGGTCATGGGGTGGGGGATCGATACGGGCGACACAAACACGCGCTCCTAGCTAGCGCCTCATCGCTCCTACGCGCATGGCGTGCAGTATTTCCGTCGTGTAGCTGCGCGTTCAAGGTCATGGGGTGGGGGATCGATACGGGCGACACAAACACGCGCTCCTAGCTAGCGCCTCATCGCTCCTACGCGCATGGCGTGCAGTATTTCCGTCGTGTTGCTGTGCTGTGAAAATTGGATCTGTAACAGCGGGACTTTAAGATACGCGATGAAACACCACTGATTAAACTACGCCCGTGCATGTACGAAAATAACATAACTAAATAGTTTTCTCTTTTGTAGTGAGGTGTACCTTGATCCCGAAATACCACAACCCCGAATCCAGAATTGATCACAACACCGAAACCTGACATTAATACAACGCCGAAACCTGAACTGACCACTACCCCTAATCCTAAGCATGTTGTCTACCTGCTAGGCATCAGAATGCTGCATTTTTTAAGTACCAAAGTATATTTGCTGAGTGTCTGTTAACAAAGGTTGAAGTTATATAAATAGAGTAGTTGAGTTTTGTTTTTCAGAATAGGAATAAATAACTTGCCACGATGGATCGTTTACGACTCAGACGCAGTTTGTGACCTCCATAACATCTCTAAAAGCTACATTTTCAGGTGTAGTCAAACCTCATTGCGTAGAGCCGCGCCTTAATTTTCAATTGGTTAATCTGAAGTTGTTTATGTGTTTTCTTTAACAAACTCATTCCATTCAATATATTTTATGGGGGTCTGCTTTTGCTAACAATTGATGTAGGGGAAAGGTGGTATATAACTTATAAATATTTTCAGCCAAGGATCGACTCAGTGTGTTAGTTAAACGAATATAAACTCTTATGTATGTCAAGAAGTACACATCATTTTGCAGTGGAATGATAAATTAACTGAAAACGATAAAATATTATGAGTGTATGGTAAAATTTGGAATTCTAAAATGTGTGTAACACGTTATTATTTTAAGTTATTCTTTGAAGGATTCTTGAAATGGGGTAAACATATCAAACATAATTTTTTTTTGGACCTATTCCATTGCAGTGGGTCTCTGGTTTTGTATGGCACCCACTGCAATGGACTATGTACATAACAATGCTTCGTTTCATAAGTTATCATTTTGATTGTAGCAGATAGCTCTCGTTCGAGACGTATAAATTTAAAGTTAAATGTACTATTTTCTAAATATTTAGGTTATTTGCTTGGATCAGTAATAGTTTCCCTTACATAAAGCACAAAGGTATCAAGAAATCGGGAATATTTATCTCCTGATTCACAATTACTCACGTTTTGCAATGAATATTCTAATAAAAATCCGCAGCTGCTAAGTAATCAACACCTATTAACACTGCAGAATATTTTCTACTTTAAATTTGTTTCTTGGGTAGACCATCTACACTTCTACGAGATTGGTGTATCACTGCAATACGCATACATTACATTATAGACATTAATGTTGATAATATTCGGCGATCGTACCGGCAGCTTTGCAGGTACTTAAGGGGAAAATATCGTATAATGCTGTCGGTGAAAATTGGAGATCCATAATGCTCTTAGGGAAATCACAATCATAGCGGACACTGAAATTACCCGAGACAGAAACGCATGCGCAAATATCACCATAAATCGCTGGTCAGAACAACCAGTAAGCAGAGGAATAAAGCCATTAACTATATAAGATAATAATTCCGTTATTGTCTCACATGTTACTGTATTTCAGACGAATAAATGTGCATTAACGTATTTACATTTAGAAAAAATTGCACTAATATTCAGGTGGAAACAAAGATAAAAAAAATATTTTCAGTGTAGAACTATAAATAATTACTATTTAGATTATCATCCACTGATACAAATTGTAGAATCAATTATTTGAAGTAAATTTATGTACAGCATTGGTTATGAATTTTACCCAAACCCTTTTTTATGTAACTAATGTACGATTGTACAAGTATCATGCTGTACAATAAGTGTACAATTCAGGAATTAATAAAGAGTCATTATGTAGATTTCAACAAATTTAATTTATGATCTGGGTCAGTGATGGCGAAACTTATTTTTGTGTTTAAACATAATTTTTAAATTTTTCCGGTGTTTTATACGGGTATTTGTCGAGTATTGTGGATTAAAAAAAATATATAAAATGTCACTACACTTAACCATGTATATTTTTGCAAAATACCACCAAAAACAGCAAAAATACAATTATTATTTTTTTGTTAATTGATAATTTTTCTATAGGCCAAGTCTGATGCAAAATAAATATACTGTATCACGCCTATGATCTTAAATACTCGCAGGTGTTGTTGCCTGGACTGTTCGCATGCTTGCACAGTGTTACATGAAACTGGATGTTCCCAACTTCGTAAGCGATGGAGACCCTAATAAAATGAAATAACTAAATTAAATTTCGTAATTTATATAAGTGCTACAAGAAAAAAGAAAAACAGCACATGGCTATTTATTCTACAGTATACTATAACTCACTCAATTAACCCCTTGTGAAACTAATGAACGACTACTGAAAATGTAATTACTCTAACCAATGGGAAAATATGGAAGTCCTGCTAACATAAACAATATAATATTATTTTCTAAAATCAGTCTAGTTGCACCAATGTGTCAGCATCTCGTGATCTTCCAGCTTTGCTCCGACGCCGGCAAGCGCAAAAACTCTCCTCGGCGAGGTGACGGTTATATTAATACTGACGCTAACAGATTCTTGACAACTTCACACATACGCATGCTCTATTCATACGACTCTGTTTAGTGTACAGCGGTCTTTTGACCGTGGGAGGCAATCCCCAACGTCTGGAAGGTGTTAGTCGCCGCCAGGTGCGAGATGTCAGTCGCAGAAACGCCACATCTCCCCTCCCTGAACACGTTACCACAGGACGGATTTCGTGCTACCTGTGCCGTAGAATTCCACCCTCGCCCCACAATGGGTGGTCAACCGAGTGTTTGTTCTTTTTGAACCGAGTTGCTTTCACGGAATAACAGGCAGAACGTATTCGAATATTTTAAATTGTTTTCCTATATTGATTTCAAAAATAATGTAAATAATATGCTTATACCAAAAATAGATCAGAAAATGTTTTTTTTAAATACATAATTTCATATTTCCTTTATATATCGTCCAATTCTAAACATAATGAACGATCTAATGTTTTGTATTCGTACAATACTGATAAACGTTCTAATGATTATGTGTTATAATATATATGATTATATATGTTATAATGTTATAATATCCGGGTTTCTGTATTTGTTTTCAAAATTAAATCTCTCCCAAAGTGCGTTATATGTTAATTATATCGTGAAATAAGCACTATACATTTATCCACGCCAAACAGCGTATTTTTGCCTTGTTTTGAAAATGTGTTTGTTATAGGCTGTTCTTGGTAAACTGAGAATTTCCGGAAACTCTGCTTAAGATCTACTTGCATGTACATTGTACATTGTGAATATTCCCACCGTTTGTACAATTAAACTGCTAGGGGCCTGATCACTTTATTTGTGCGTCGGTCATGGGCAACTGTGAAATTATTATGCAAGTAAAAGATTTACAGTTTTACCAAGACTTACGCTCTGTGCATTAAAAAAAAAACTAAAGCAAAGGAAATTATTTCAGGAATCACAAATGTTTACCAAGTATACATTTAATTCAAAGTTGAGACATGGAAATACTTTCCATACGTCAGTGTTAAAGTGTTGACGGTAAAGTGAGCACCTCTGAAATCAACATTAGAAAAATGTCAGTTTCTCTACGTCCATATATTTTAACGGGCACATTTATTACAGTTTCTGTTTATAGTTTCTGTTTATAAGCGATTCACGGTCAAATGAAAACTTTTCGAGGTCCCTTCGTTTGGTATAATAGCCAATAAATATATTTTATCGTAGCCTTAGACGTTAACTTTCGAGTTCGGTGAAATACATAAACTCTGTTTATTACACACATGGCAATATTTATTTTAAAAAGTGGTGGGGTGATAAAAAAAATGGCTGATAGGAAAAGAGTAACTAGAGCCATAAAAATGCTCACTTTACCGTGAATGGTATATAATAATTGCTTCGTTTAAAGGCATAAGGTTGAAATGTCATTGTAGTATCTGGCAAACAAGTCCTCTTTGATATGTAACATATTCACGAGACGTATTTATGACGAGGGAAAAAACAGTCGGAAAATAAATGCTGCAACCGATATGTTGGTCAGTGTAACTTACATTACCTTGTCAACATTTACGAGACATTATCCGTTAAAAGTAAGTATCCTCAAATTATTATAGGTACGTCAAATGAACATAAATTTAAACTTGACGTATCGATAAACTATTATATACACATGCGCTTGGATTTCGATCACGACGCGCAATAATTCTTTATGGATGCCACAAATGTAATTTGTGCTGTCTCATTGATGTGTATGTTACACATAAGTTTCATTTTTATATTTTTGCCATAAACGCTTTGAAGAAAATTATAACACTTAGGTGTGTCGAGATTCATAATACTGCCACTACTACTACTACTACTAACAATAATAATAATAATGTTATTCATTTGTTTCAGAAAATTAAAGTGCCAGCCATATAGACTATAAGGACCAAGCTAGGCTGACACTGGCAAAAATACAAACAAAAATTGTATACACTACAGTATAAACACAGAAATAAACAAAAAAAACATATTGCTTGAATGCGTTTATAAAGACGAGGCACACTTACGAATATGAATCGAATAATTTGTGCTGTCGCTTTAGCTAAGGTTGGTTTAAAATTTCGCTGAGGTTTTTTAATAAAAAATCATAAAGTTAAATATATAGTTTACTCGGAAATGTTCTATTTTTTTTTACAACAGGACTGGTTTAAACGTTGCATGTAAAATAATTGTTTGTTTAAGGGTTTCCAACATGCAGTTGTGCTGTTTGATTAATGAGTATTATTTTTTATGGCTTATATGGACGAGGCAATTATAACTCTATGCCGAACATTTATTATATATTTATAATTAACATGTTCCCATCATACGATTAAACAGCACTAGTTTGAAAAGTCTAAAGTTCTTAGACACCTTAGCGTTGCACATTTACACTGGGAAAGAACATTAAGAACTTAATATCTACCAGTGGCCTAAGCATTTTATTTCAGAAAAGTACCGCGTATACAGCAGCATCGCCACATAGTGGTGGCGAATATTTTTAACAGTAGGAATTATTCTGAAGAAAAATGTAAAGTTAAAAGTTTTGGTTTCGTTTTTTAACACAGTTATACGCATATCAGTGATCGAGTTTGCCTAGGTGTTACCTTAGTACCACGAAGTTTCACGTTGGAATCGCGGGTAATTCGTGAACATGCATGAAATTCTTATATGTAAATATTACGTCATCATGCATGCAAGCCCGTCCACCAGTTTGCCTACAGGCGGGAATATAAAATTATAAATGAGCACCATCAAAAATTTTAACACATAAAATGTTTTCTACAAAAAAAAAATCTATAAATTTCTATAGTACTAATGTTTGAGGAACCTTACATTCAATAAGTATTAATACACCCGTCGAGCAAACTACCACCAGATATATGCAATGAAATTGTAGCTTTGCCTTTAATTTAAATAGAGAATTCTGCAGGTGTAATTTTATATAAACTTAATACAAACACATATGCCGCGTTCAAGAGTCATTTAGAAATCTTTCAATTACTGACATTATACATTTTTTTGTGGCCATCCATTAAAAAAAAGTAATTTAGGTATTTAAAACAAATCCGCCCGCCCAACTGGTGCACGAATTGCATTGTAAAGTGTTGGAAACGCATAAGTTATTTGTCAACTAAATCTCTGGAAAGTTCGATATCTGTTTCCGTAACAAAATAAGGATGCTTAAAATTAACTTTAAATGCAACTTTCATCAATTACAAACACTCCAAACGTCATTTAACTTGTCTAAACACTGTGATTACTAACTGTTGAATATCAATGTATGCATAAGGTTAGAACAGAAACACTTTAGTAGCTATTAANATATATATATACACACAAACACAAACACACACACACAGCATAATATAGCAAAATTATATTCTAATTTTTTTCAACAGTGTTGTTAATAATTATTACCACATGAGTGTGGCAATAAATTAACTCTTCAAACTGTATAAATATTCGATAAAATGTAAAACCCGACGACGTGTTGAACAGAAATCTCACGTAATTTTTAACTACTGAATTTCTGTGAAACCGAACGCAGCTACTACTGATGCTACTTAGGCATGAAATTTGTATAAATTTTGTCAGCCATTGTGAAATAAAATACTATGAGTTCTGATAAGTTACTGTAATATGTTCTTTAATTGTACATAAATCAACAAATTAACGATTTTTAAAGGACTAGTTTCCTTTACCAGAATGACATGTAACAGTGAAAAACAC
The DNA here is from genome assembly GCA_002778355.1 of Clitarchus hookeri. Classification (NCBI taxonomy): domain Eukaryota; kingdom Metazoa; phylum Arthropoda; class Insecta; order Phasmatodea; family Phasmatidae; genus Clitarchus; species Clitarchus hookeri. Next base: position 544,504 of record NQII01000310.1, on the reverse strand, counting down.
TGCATTTGTATCGGAAGCCATTATTGTTTATGCTAATTTTACATCTTTTAGTAAACGTAATTATATAAAAATGACATCACCATTTGACGTATCTACCAGTTTACACAACCAAGCATTAAAAAACAAACTTTTCCGTATTGGCGTGTTATCGCGATTTATTTTAATATGATACCGTAACAAGATATATATTGTGCCATTTTATAATAGCAATTTTATATCATTTCGTATACACATGCGTACAAATATATTTGATATCCGCAAATATTTTATATCTATTTCCGTGGTGGAGGGGGCGCAACCAACTCAATTTCATGTATGTTCTATCGTAATAAAAAAATTCGCACGTTCCGAAACGCCTCAAAATCAAGACAAGGTGTGCACAGACATCGTACCTTTTACCTACGCCGATGTAGTTATTGTACTCACTTCATAAGAAAATCCCGTAGTATCTGCACTACACCAAACCGACTGCAGTTTTTGGTGAAATAATTAAACATGTCCCGTGAATTCTGGCCTCTTTAAATGAGACTGACGAAATCGCCACATCGAATTGCTACATTAGGGCCTATTTCCTCCCCGCTTCCTTTGTGTTCAAGCAAATTGGTCAATTTCTATAGACCTCGACGTTGCCAAGTCGACAGCCCAACCTGTCTAACTACAGTGACCCACCTATAGCCCAGCCTGTAGGCACACCTATGTTAATATTGTATTTATTAAAGTAGTAGACGACAAGTTAACACACTGCAACACGTATAACATAAACTACTAAATATTAATTTTGTTTTACTCTGGCAATAATAAAGTAATTTTGAAATGGCCCTTCTGTTAATAGACACAGTCAATGTGCGGTGAAACAGTGGGACACGCTTAAAACAACCAAAGTGTACATAAATATTTACACTGGCAATTTTGTTGTTATGTTAAAACAGTAACATGGAGTTGTGAATAAGCAAAACACTGTTGAAAATATACCATTGCTTATGTTGTTTTACAAAAATATATACGATGTTTTAGAATCGCACATGTTTTATCAAAAATTTTGCAAAATTATACATGTAAAACACCACTGCCAGTGTGTCCGTACATACGTGCAATTATTTCTACAGTATGTATTGATGGATTTCCTTTGTGATAGTTAATTTTTCGCAATATTACGGCCCTACATTCCTCGATATCTTTAAAGTAAACTATTTTGACCTACTCTGTAAAAAATTTTTTTTAAGGAGTGGTAACTTCCAATACTTAAGAAAATAGTTGCATTACGTTAAATCTAAAGATACCTCATGTATAAAAAATGGCATATTTTGGGACAGGAGACAGGAGCTAAAATGACTAATTTAATATTTAACAGTGTGGTAAGAAAGAATTCGTGAGGAAATGTTGAATGCCTAAAATCGCTCGAATTATCTGTTCACTCCCTTCAGCCGAGTGGGTTCATGTACAGGCGATAATGTTACATGTCGGAATAAATGCGCACAGTTCTGTTCTCGGTTCGTATGCAAGTTAAGAAAAAGGATGGCTCTAGAGCCAAAGCACAATCCCCCCCCCCCCTTCCCCCCAGCACTTATAATATTTAAATACGATTAACGATTACAGCGAATCATTTGTGTGATTTGATATTATCTTTTAGTATACACTGTTTTTTTCATGATCTAATTGTGTATCAGTGTCTCAGTGAAGTAATACTGCTCATAGTACACTGTGAAAAAATTTCTGGTAAACTTCCTAAACGGTAATGGAAGTTTTTAACCTATACACTATATGGAAATAATACCACATATCAAGCAGCAGATATAGGAATGTTAGGCGCTGCTACTATACAAAGTCGGGAACTTCCCTATGCATTTCACTCTTTCTTGAGCAAATGTAGAAATGCTACAATGAATGTACGGGGTAAAAATTACCATTCTCGTTTTCTCACTAAACGTATAGCTACACTAGCATGGTAAATTTCCGAATAACCTCTTAGAGTGTACTCGTGCACGCACAAAAGCAGCATATTTACATTTCAACGTTGAGTTTTAAGGCCTGGAAGGTATACAAAATGCACAAATTTGGACATAATGGTCAATTCGTCTTTCGGCGTTGTGGTCAATTCGTCTTTCGGCGTTGTGATTTTCGGCGTTATTGAATGTTCGGAGTTGTGGTATTTCGGCGTTGTGGTGCCCCCAACACCGCATGCACAGTAATCACAACCCCCACAACGCAGAGCTGTCCACAGACTAGCCCATGGCCCTAGGTCATGTCTCGACACTGGCCTTATATACTAACGTTCACGAGTTGTCTCACACACTGATCGCTTTAGTTCACGTGTCAGCAAAGCACTGAGCCAAAATGGTGTGGTTCTGCGTTGTTTGCATTGAGATAAGATTTAAGAACACTTTAATTCAATGGATAACACCACGGCCATACATTGGTTACAATCTTACATCCCCCAACCAAGGCCTACATGGTAACCTTTACATCCTTTCTGCTGTCAAAATATACTCATACTGCTTTACTTTAAGCTTCCGAAATTGCATTAATACAAAGTATCGAACAAAAATAATTCAAAATATTCTCAAATAATTTAAATAGATNTGGTGTGGTTCTGCGTTGTTTGCATTGAGATAAGATTTAAGAACACTTTAATTCAATGGATAACACCACGGCCATACATTGGTTACAATCTTACATCCCCGAACCAAGGCCTACATGGTAACCTTTACATCCTTTCTGCTGTCAAAATATACTCATACTGCTTTACTTTAAGCTTCCGAAATTGCATTAATACAAAGTATCGAACAAAAATAATTCAAAATATTCTCAAATAATTTAAATAGACATGTTAAGAATAAATATTGTAATTACTAGTATACTTGGCATGTACAAATGTAATTACGTTTATACCCGCACTCTACGGCTATTTCACCAACTAAACCAGTAGATAAGGGTGACAAATTTCGACGCCAGCGTCAAGACCTGTCACTTCAAATTCGTGCCCTCACTACAAGTGGGGTAACGCAGTGATGTACCTGTACCTACCTGGTTGTGTTGCCCACTGCGTGATGTCCAGCTGGCGCGTGTAGGTGGCGTCTTTGGCCTCGGAGCAAAGGCTCGCGATGTGCCTGGAGATGACCCCTGACCTGGCCACGTCCACGAACAAGTCCATCGTGAAGTTGTCCCGCCCCCGGTCCTCCTCGGGGGTCCTGATGGTGCCGGGGTTTTTCTGTGCACAGAAATAGTCACGTCGACCAATCACAGGCAGCTTGCCACACTCGCCTACTTGCTTAACGCTGTTGCCGGGTTTGAATTCAGTGAGAATTTGATATTGGTACATGTAAAAGAAATTCTGTTTTTTGAAGCCAATTTTTAAGATATAAACTTGAAACAAGAACCAAAGTGTGAGATAATATACTTTCAATGTCTCTATTGAGGCAAATATAAAAATTTGTTTCTGAGTAATTTTTTATTTAATTATCAAGTTTTCTGATATTTCGAGGAAGCAGGCTTGATGTACTTCCCTATACCAAATTCTCGGTGCTTTCAAACCAGGCAACAGCCTTAAGAGGTCTTGGGACATACATAAATTAGCCTCCGAAACCTCGTTTGAAATTCACAGGTATTTTGAAGATAGCACTAAAAAAAAAAAAGCAAGCGCAATCCTAGATAATGGATTCTGCCAACTTTGTTAGTAACTATTATCTCATGCCGGCGCAATAATTTTGCATAGTACCTTGAATCGCGATTACATATTATTACAAGACGCGAGAGGGGCGTATCAGAGTTCGTGAGGGATGCAGGTCTTAATAAAATAACTAAATTTGATTTTTAATTGTATTATTATGCTATTAATATTAACGCAGTTATTATCTACAGCATTAAACTATCTCTACTTTTCATCTTATTCTCAGTGAGCGCAATATTTAATGTCTATCTCAAATTTAATTAAGGTCCTTATCACTATCTCTTTATTGGTTACATTCCACACATATTCAATGTGTATATTGCCATCATTCCAACTGTCTGTCACTCACGCATGCAGTCAAATAGTCCCGCCCGTCAGTCTCACTCCCCACTACACCGATGCTCGCAGTCCGCAAACTTCACTCCCGCTGGTCACTATCGCCGCCACACGACGCCCTGCCGGCTCTTCGCTTTAGACTCCCACTCGGAGGCTCGCTGGCCCGATATAAAAGGTTCCCCGCGCCCCGAGTCACGCTGAGAGAGGCAAGGGCGATGACCTGAACATTCCTTCAGCGATAACACCAGAAATTCAATCCACTGATGGATGGGAGCGCACGAGTCACGATAGACTTATCTCTGCGCTAGCGGCAAGCCTTTGCTAATCTCCGCGCGCTCCTCGGGTTACTGCTCGCCCTGGACACACTGGTTCGTTCTCTCGAGTAGGACGAGACAAGGGAAGCTATGCAGAGCAGTAAGCATGTAACAATATAAATATATATGGCGTCAAAAATATTTCGGCAGAGATACATTACTCTGGTAAAAATACTTGCTCACAAAGATAGTAAAAACAGGATTGCCGTGTCTTGGTTCTTCTCTTATGGCATTCATAAACATTTAGTGTACGATTAACGTTTGTAGCAGTACTTTATGTCCCACACGCTTTTAAGAGGGCGTCCTTCATAGCTTAAGTTCAAATAATTTAACTGAGGTCACAGGTTTTTGGAAAACAATATCGAAAAACTAAGAAAGGGCAATCCTGGATCACGGTTTTCGCCAACTCTGGGAGCAAATATTCTGCTAGATTGATTACTTTCATTTAACTTATGTATTTATATATTTTTTCTTGCGTTCCAATGGCGTGTGAAAATTTAAGTCATGGAAACATCACGGCAGAAAGAAATACTTTGCTAAAATATTTACTTACAATGATAGTAAAACCCGTTATTTAGGTTCTCCCTTTTTTCTCTACTCGCTTCCATTAAAGTAAAATGAACATTTATAGCATTAATTTATGGCTCAAACTGTTTAAATAATTATGTCAATGAAATTTCCTTACACAGATTGAGGGCGGGTCAAGTGATCTAAAGTGACATTTACTTCTACCACTTAGGCAGGAATGGCCTCGTGTGAGATATATAGGACAGCAATATTTACTAATTTTTGTCAGTGATGCCCTACTGTGAGATTTCACAAATGCACTCCTGTCAAAAAAAAGTATTTGATTTCTGAAGTAAAGTTAATGATGTCAGTCAACTATAATGTTCTGAACAAAGACGCAGATGTCGTTCAAAATGGTGATCCACGATTTCATTGAACAAAGAATACTTATCTCACGTCAACTTAACGCTTTGGAAGGCACCCGTGGAAGTTTTATGATATGTACAGCTGGAACGAATACTCTTTCTACAAGATATTCTTCGGGCAATGTTGGAGTTTCGTGAACTAGACATTTTACGAAACTCAAGATTACGATGATCAGCAGCTTCTATCGCTCAAACGAAGTGTTCCTGGTCATAAGTTTGATAACCCAATATTCTTCGAAGCACTTGAACCTGCTACCATACGTTGTACATTTACATACTGTATACAAATGTACCCATAGGTGAGTATGGGAAAAGGTGGGGTAGTGTGCCATATCGTGGCACTTGTGTTTACATAACTTTCCTAGTTTGTATTTGTTAGCAAATTCCTCCTTATATTAATGGTAAACACCTACAGTTTTTTCTTTATTTTATTTAAAATTTAAATGTAAAAATTTTATGTAAATTTAATTGCTTGATTATTGGTATTTTATATAAATAGTGTTGACACGAAATTATAAAAACACTATCATATTATTTCCATTGCTCTAAAAGTAGCAACCCCTTTGTTTGTGTCTCAATTTGAACTTTTCTTTGGCTTTACATCAGTCACGCTAGATGGCAGCGTTCGTGCTCCAATTGAAATACTGAATGCTTTAAAATTTTTGATTTTACATTTTATATGCTGCTAGGAAATAAACTTTTGTTTGTAGAAAATTTTTTAATTCTCAGTTATTTATTTTGGGGTAACTCTGTAATTGTGTATCGCAATTCTTTCAATTATCACAACACGGTGATTCGAGATATCGAGTCATCATACTGCCGTACACGTCTGATTTATGAAATTATCGGAGATGTTGAGTTTGCCGTTTTCGTTCTGTCCTACAACCAGCACTATGCAACAGTAGCAAAATTTGTTCTAACTTTTTAAGTTTTTCATCATCATGTTAGAGTGATCATTTATGCCTACCTTGACGAGTGATTTCGATGCAATAACGTTGCTGTTACCCGGTAAATGTGTTTCTGTATGTATTTTAGTAATTATGCCAGTTATATTTACGTTAGATAGTGGTGCACGAGGTATAGTACATGTTCGGTGTACGAGATGGCTATTGCTTAATCTGTATGAAGTAACCCATTAGCTGAAATTTTCCCCGTCAATGGCACAGCGGTGTGGATTGGTGACCATCAATGGGGAAAAAAGAATTTACTTTCGGTTTTCAATTTTTCTTTGTATACCAGCAAATATATATTAATTCCCCATCTGGATACAGCCCATATGGCAGAGAACTAATTCCAAACATTTTCACGCGTAATTTTGAATTAACGGACTAGAAAAAAAAAAGTACTATACAAATAAAATAAAAAGGTTGTAAAACACAACATATTAAAACACAGCCGTTATCATATGTAATTTAATGATTTTTTTTAATGTGTGCACCTTAGTTATGATCCGTAATACTAAAGGAAGGTTATTATGGTTTTCTAGTTCTTTTTTTTCTTTTCCACCCCTATTGCGGCTTTGTCGAGATGAAGCCACACCATAGAAAATGTTTATGTAAAGAAAAAATTTCCTTGTTAACCTGGTAAATAACCTATTTTAGGTACAATTTTTAACTAAACTTATTTGCCTTGACTGATATTGTTGGTTGCATAGAGTAAATATAAGAAAAAATTATGCTCAAAATTATTTTTTAATTTATAATATGATAATATTTACGTAAATTGATTCACACAAACAATATTTAGGTATACATACACATTTTACTAAAATTTCAGCAAACAACCTCGAAAGTTCCTATAATTTTCTTAATTAGTTTTGGTTTTTGGTGTAAAAGGACAGACGAATAGGTGTGGCTCCGTCCTGTGATTTAATATATTTTGCATGGAGGATCGCACTTGGTAGAGAATCTCCTTCTGGCTACCTTAGTGATCCCTGCTTGCGATATCGTAGTTGTACACAAATATGTCGTAAGCATATCAAGTTATGGTGCGACGGTTCGAATCTTAGGTAAGAAATGGTTGTTGTGTGTTACCTTCAGTCTCAAGTCAGAATTAGTTACAGTACAAGCTAGATGTGTTCTGCCTGGTTCAAGAACATTGTGTGCGTCACAAGTTACCATTACTTAATATTACGATTTATTTTTCTTTGACTGTAACAAAAACGTATTCTGGTTGTAGCCAAAGCTTTCTTTTTTTCTGTATCAATTAAAGAGTGAAATCAAAATGAGATTTATCAGCACCAACAGCAGGCAAAAGGGAACTACATGCTGCGAGAAGTATTTTATACGCATCTACAGCGCAGCAAGGAAATTAGCATAGAAATATTTCTGTCAAACAGGATTTTTTTTAAATTCTGATGTACGAGAAGTAAAGAGCTGCCCTAGAGAGGCCAATTATATCCCCATCCATCTGTTACTGAAATAAGTTCAGTGTAGCACATGGTAGGAGAGATTTAAAGTGGGGTGATAATGACTGTGCTACCCCAGAGAGACTGAAAATTCCCTCCTTCTTCTGCCTGTGTGGTACTATATACTTTAGTCTATGACACTGGAGAATTTTAATGTACCTCAACCGAGAGGACAGTGTTGGAAAGCAGTAAGGCGACGAGGGAGAGAGAATTTAACAAATTTGTTACTATTTATGAAATACTAATATCTGCTCAAACAAAATGCAAGTTACAGTAAATAAAGCCATGTCTCAATTTGGATCAANGTAGGAGAGATTTAAAGTGGGGTGATAATGACTGTGCTACCCCAGAGAGACTGAAAATTCCCTCCTTCTTCTGCCTTTGTGGTACTATATACTTTAGTCTATGACACTGGAGAATTTTAATGTACCTCAACCGAGAGGACAGTGTTGGAAAGCAGTAAGGCGACGAGGGAGAGAGAATTTAACAAATTTGTTACGATTTATGAAATACTAATATCTGCTCAAACAAAATGCAAGTTACAGTAAATAAAGCCATGTCTCAATTTGGATCAANTATTTATGAAATACTAATATCTGCTCAAACAAAATGCAAGTTACAGTAAATAAAGCCATGTCTCAATTTGGATCAAAGTAAAAAATATCTCGGCAAATAATTGTGGCTGATATCAAGTGGAAGGATCAAATTGTGTCAGATGAAGTCATTGGATAGTTCCATTTGAGATAGAGGTGAGACATTGCTTTTGCCAAACAGGACATTTGGTTTCTATAAAGTTACTTGACACAGTTCTCCGTAAAGACATAACCAAACCCTCTTTAGTCATGGTTATGATGAAAAATGCTGTCACTAGAATAAGGTTCCATTGCTGTTGTGTACCCCAATCAAGGTGACTTTGAATCAGAAGTAAAGAGCCCTGAAATGTATGTTATTTTAATCTAGTATTAATGTGGACACGATTAAAGCTTCCTTCATCCAACAGTTTTTAACTGCGTTTACCGAAAAAGGTAGAACCACTTTCGCCGACTGGTTTGGAGCCGCGTTCGTCGGCCAGCTTTAAACCAAATTCAAAAGCTTATTTGCCGGTGCTTTTCGCTGGCCAGTATACAACTACATTCACCAAACTGTTCGCATGTGTCCATGGGCTTGCTTGACGAGGGGAATATTGTCAGGGGGGAGGGGGCATGATTCCCCTAAATATTTATTTCGGAGCGATTCCTAACCCTCATCCACAAATGAAGGAACTACCATCTATTAACGATGGATTGAGAGGAATTTGAGGCTCTATAACAGCGAACCGAAAGTCATGAATAGTAGGGAAAGGCTATTCGGTTTTAAAACAAAGCACACTAACTGGTAACACAACAATGAACTAACGTAAACCCCCAAAACGCTTCTTGAATTTTCTGCGTGGCGTGGCTGTTCCAGCATGTGTTGTTATAATCTGATTTGTTGTAAATAATTTCTCCAGTTTGTTCAGGATCCTCTGTTTAGATAGACTTGAGGGACAGCAAACACAACATGAAAGCTATTTGTATGCACTTTGTAGTTACTTAAACACGTTAGCACAGTTGAAAGATGAAATACAAAATGAATAATTGACATAAACTCTGGTTAACAAACGATATGTAATTGAATAGGCCACTTAAATAATTTTGTAGACGACACAGTTCTCAAAACCTGGATACAGATGACACTATAACAAATAATCCAGATTTTCTCGGGGTACTGCCCGGAGCAGGGCCCGCCCGCAGCTAAACCCCCTAAAGAAGTGGTGCTATAAGACAAGCATACCAGAAATATAGGATGATTATAAAAGAATATCCCAAATTTTAAGGTCTATAATATCAAAACCAAACCACCTACAACCTTTATTGGCCAATCAAATGAACCGAGGAACCGTAATATTTGTTTACCTTATATTCATAAATGTTCTATGTGACCACCATGAGCGGCCCGAACGACATCTACGCGATAATCAAACTCGTTTTACGCTCTTGTCAGCATGCCCGGTGTTACGGTTTGGATGGCGTTCGCAACTCTCGGTTTTAGGTGGTGAGGGGGTAGCGAGCTCGCATTCGACACGTCAATGTGATGGGGATGGTCTGATGTTTCCTTTATGTGCCGAGAGATGACANGCTGATACCTGAATGAGACGTTGCTGCAACGCTGGATTGGTCGAGGAGTAGCTGGTGACCAGGCTCTTCATCACTGGCCCCCACGAAGCCCGGATCTTACCTCGTGAGATTTTTCTCTATAGGGGTACATAAAGGATCAAGTGTTTCATCCATCATTGCCGGACAACATTGACGACCTCAAAACGGGAATTAAGGACGCCATCCAAACCGTTACACCGGACATGCCAACAAGAGTGTGGAACGAGTTTGATTATCGCGTAGATGTCGTTCGGGCCGCTCGTGGTGGTCAAATTGAACATTTATGAAGATATGGTAAACGAACTTCACAGTTCCACGGTTCATTTGATTGGTCAACCAAGGTTGTAGGTTGTTTGGTTTTGATATTATAGACCTTCAAGTTAGGGTATTCTTTTATACTCAACCTGTATTATTGTATGGTGTTTCAGATGAGGATTTCTTGCTGAAGTGGAAGAATTTACCTACCTTTGGATTGTAGGCACAGAAAATAACACAAGAAGGTAGAGCGGCACTGTGCTCCCCGCCTCTGAATGGCCAGGTGGAGAAACTGACTGAAAGGTGATTAGTCCAGCGAACCCATGTCAGTGAGTTCGTGCGTGGCCATAATCCTCTTGGAGGTTATTCACAGATGGCTAAGAGGGATCATAGAAAAACAATGCTGGGCTTGGGCCTTGTGTCCCTGGCCTATGAGGTCGAGTCCTCATACGAGTAGTAGAGTTGACAGAGTGGATTTGCTAATATGGATTTGTGTATTTGGACCTGTGTAACATGTTTTTTTAACTTTTGTAGTCAATAGTTGTGCACATTGTGTAGGACTTGCATTGGCGCAAGCGCATAATAGCGTCGATGTCGAGGCCGTTCATGCATGTGAAGACTTCGATGGTGGATTCTCTGCTGTTAAATATGCAAGTGAAGGGAAAAACTCTCGAAAATAGGAGAAAAGGACTAACATATATTTTAGGGCACGAAAATATAACTAAGTCAGTCGCAGTGGTAGCAGAGAACAAACAGACCAGGACTTTGATAAGGATAAGTATCAGCTACGCCCAAAGGAAAAAAAATGGCACCAAAAGATTTGGTATGCAGTTAATGGATTGGAACAGTGTGTGGTAGACTCGTGGTTGAAAGATATATATGATGAATAAGGTGCGGAGGGAGATGGAGAAGGAGAATAAAGTACCAATGAACCAGATTATGAGGACCCAATTGTGCTAAGTCTGGAAGCAGGCAGTTAAGGCCCTGTCCAGACTGCCGAAGAGAACTTACGAGATGTAAGAAAAAAGGTCCACGAATTCGTTACAGTCGGGCATAATGGAAATCATATGAAGTCAGTGTAAGAAGCTGGAGAAGAATCTGCACTACCTGCACCAAGTGGTTCAAAACGCCCTGCACTATCTGCTAAAGAGAGGAGGGCGAAAAAACAACCACTACATGAGCAGAACAAATAGCTGGGGAGTGACTCATTGGGCAGAGGAAATTTAGTCCAACGGGTAGAAATAAATTTCGAGGAATGGTATAACAGGGTCAAGGATTTGACTTCCAGAATGATTGAATGGGTTCTGAATAAAAATTATAAGATAAACAGTACTCAAGCTAATTGGCTGGTGCCTAGATTGAACCAACTTCGAAGATTTGTTGATAATGTGTTTACTGAAAATGCAAAGCTGGTTGGGATGATGCAGAATGCAGATACAGGAAATACCCGCACTATAACTGGGAATAAACAATGCAAAGCAGTTCCTTTCATTGAGTTATGCACAGACTGCAAAAAGAGAGGAAATAAAGCCACCTCCAGCAAACAGGCGGTGCTGGTATATCCAGAGAAGAAAGGGATATTCAGTAATGAAACAAAAGATAAAGTTAAAAACAACTCTGATCCTAAGACTGATGGGCTTCAAATCAGGAACATACGAGGAATAAGGAATAGAGACATCATCATTAAAGCTAGAAATGAAGGAACTTTAGAAAAATTTAAAAATGAAACGAAAATCAAAGAATTGGGTCTCACACTTAAGGCACCTCGAAAGATGGGACCAAAGATTGTGGTATATGATGTAACACTATCTGATAATAATGCAGAATTTGTTGAAACTATCTACAGGCAGAATTTTAAGACTATAAATAACACACCTGGGAAGAGCTTCAAAACAAATGTAACAGTCAGTCATAGGACTGGAAGGAGGGGCATCGACAGAGTGAACATAGTCTTGTAGCGTGACTCTGAGGCAAGAATCAAAATGATGGGGAAGAGGAGAGAGTTCATATTGGCTATGAAAAATGCAGAGTAAGGAATTACATCTCAGCATTCTGCTGTTATAAATGTCAGCAATTGGGGCATATAGCCAAAAAAAATGCAGGGAGACAGAGCCCACATGCTCAAGGTGTGCGTTAAGGATCATGAGTACAAAAACGCCCTAAAAAAGCAGAGACGAATATTTAGGATGTATACACAAACTTCCACAGAAAATGTATAGAAAATGAGCATACGATAGACTCTCGACACCATCATGCAAATCGAAGGGCCCTGTCGATGGTGCTCGCAAGAGTATACTATGGACTGTGACATAATAAGTTGTGGGCAATTAAATGTGCAAAGGTCGGCAGCAGTCGCTGCTGAGCTAACAGGTTCGTGGTGGAGCAGAAACTTGACATAGTACTGTTTCAGGAGCCTTATATGCAATTTGATAAAGATGTGGGTCTAAAAGGCACGGTTTATAACTGTGGTGATAGACCCCAGGCTGGAGTATTGAGGGGGCCAATAAGGAAATGAATGCAACACTGATGTCAAGTGTCTCTAACATGCAATATGTATGTATGCAAGTCATTAAACGAACATCATTTTGTTGGATGGTATCCTCATACTTCCAGTTTGGGGATGAAACTCAGACTCATCTGGATAGATGGAACTTCATAGTGGACCTGCTCAGAGAGAAACCACTGGCCATCTGAGATACAAATGCAAAGTCGGAGTTGTGGCACTCTGCAGTAAATGATGAAGCTAGTGATTTGGTGAGCCAATACATCTTAACAAATGATCTGGATGTGGCTAATGTTGAAGGAGAGTTACTGACATACACTAAAAAGCTAAACAAAAAAAACTGGTACACCTGCCTAATATTGTGTAGCCCCCCTCCTCCCCCTCCCCCACGAGCACGCAGAAGTGCCGCAAGACGACGTGGCATGGACTCGACTAATGTCTGAAGGTATGCAGGAAGCAGTCCACAAATCCAATCTGCACCAATTTCAGAAAGGGTTGCACGTCTATCACGTTTAATGATTCTCGTCAGTCGTTGTTTGTCCCGTTCTTTCACGATCTTTATCCGGCCGCAGCGATGTCGAAGATGTGATGTTTTACAGGATTCCCGATATTCACGGTACACTCGTGAAATGGTCGTACGCGAACTTCCAAATGTTATCGCTACCTCGGAGATGCTATGTCCCATCTCTCGTGCGCCGACTATAACACCATGTTCAAACTCACTTAAAACTTGATAAACTGCCATTGTAGCAGCAGTAACCGATCTAGCTGCCGACCGCATCGCGTTACTCTGATTGGTTCAATACCTTTGTTNCCATTGTAGCAGCAGTAACCGATCTAGCTGCCGACCGCATCGCGTTACTCTGATTGGTTCAATACCTTTGTTATTTACATGCGCATGCCTACACCAGTTTTTTGGCTCTTCAGTGTATATCTCACAAGCACATAACATTGAAACATACATTGATATAACAGTGTACAATGGAAAGGCTAAGGACTATGTCAGCAAATGTAAGGTGATGGATGAAAGTACAAGTGACCATAGACTTCATATGTATTAAGTCTATATTGGTGAAAGCATAGGCTGCCTCATGCCAGACATTGAGAGAAGTCCAAATTGTACATCGGACAGCAGACTGGTAAATATTTGACAGAGCCCTGCTGAATAAGCTTGAAAGGAGTGTGGAATTGCAACAAGAGGGAGTAGAAGAAAGAGTGGCTGTGATTAATCAAGTAATAAAGGAAACCTGTGAAGAAACTCTTCGTAAAATGGGTCATTGATTGCCAAATCTATCAAGGTGGGGTTTGGAACTTGAAAACGAAAGAAAATAAGTACAAAGAGAAACGCAGACACTTCCCAGACTCAGATGTAAATAGAGGGTGCATTTCACACTAAAATATAGAGAGAAAAAAACAGGCTTACTTCAACAGGGTTCGGTTCAAGAAAACGACGTGATGGGCAGATTTTGTTACTCAAGCTGGCAATGAGGACCCTTTTGGCGTGGTATACCAATTTGCCTCAAATAAGATGAAGAAGGCAACACCTCCACCAAGTGTCAAGTTATACTAGGAGACTTGCAATGACTTCTGCAGGTCAATGGAATTTTTTCTCCACACACTCCTACTAGATGACTTCTGTGAAGGAGAGGGGAAGGAGCACACCAGGAAGAAACTGGAAATGTAAGAAATCTCGGATGTAGCAAATGCACCTAATTTCGATCAGGAAGAACTGACTGCAGTGCTGTACTAGCTGAAGAATGGGAGGGCACCAGACTATAATGGTCTGGAAGTATAAATAATAAAAAGAAACTATTCCAGGATCAAGAAAGATCTGCTAAAAGTGTATAATGATTGTCTCAGAATGGATGTGTTTCCTGTCGCTTGGAAACAAGGAAGTCTGCAGATCTTCCATAAAGGAGATGGCAAAAATTAAACTGAAGGAATANGTTTCCTGTCGCTTGGAAACAAGGAAGTCTGCAGATCTTCCATAAAGGAGATGGCAAAAATTAAACTGAAGGAATATTTCATGAAAACACGATATGAATCCAGAAAAGGTATATGCACAGACTTCGCCTTATATACATTCATGCAGTATATCAAGAAGTCCACTGAAAAATATGTACTTTATGTATTCCTGGACATTAAAGGTGCATTCGACAATGCCTGGTGGTTGGAAGTAATGCATCAACGAAACAGGAAAAGATCTCCTGTAAACATCTACAAAGTGATTCTGAACTTCTTTGGAGACAGGCGGAACACACATATTGCCGAAACAATACAAGTGAAAAAGGTGCTGACAAAGGGATGCCCCCAGAGATCGGTCTTCGGACATATCCTATGTAACATCATACTTGATAGTTTTTTTGGTCCTGAGTTTTCGACTGGGATGCGAGCCTTCGGATATGCAGATGATGGGCTGATCTTGATTGCGAGAGATGCAAGAAGGCAAATAGAAGAAAAAGTAGCAGAAATAATGGAGAAGATATGGGATTGGTCACTGCAAGTGAAGTTGAGATTCTCCATAGGAAATTACTACGATGATGTTGCTGAAAGGAAAACCTCAGAGACAGCCGTCTGTGTATTTTGTTGGGGACTCGGTTTAAACATTTACACGAGTATAAGTACTTGAGAGTCATTACGGATGTCAAGATGAGTTTCCTCAAACATGTTGAGTATGTGTCACAAAAGGCTGTAGTAGTTTTTCAAAAGCGAAGAAGAATTTGAAATACCAGCTGGGGCCTCAGCTATGGAATACTCAGAACAATATATAGAGCAGCGTTCAAAGACATAATGTTGTTACGTGTCGCTAGTCTGCACCGCTAAACTTGGCTCGCCATGCGAGAGCAGGCGGAATAGGACAGAGAAGTGATGATAATGGGGCAGCATGTCAATGGAATGTTTTGAATGGCAGGCGAGCGAACCGCGTATCTGTTAAAAAAAAAAGTGAGCCAACACGATAATCTCTTTAGCGGTGTGCTCTACTGACTCTAGTTGTATTGATTTCTGAGTTTATCTGAAGAAAGCTTTGAAATACTGACCTCGTTTTATTAGTGTGAATCGGAGTGCGTTGAACCTTCCAGATAAACAGGGCGAACGATATAAAAGTGTGACAGTCCTCCGAGCCGAGCAATTGCAGAGTGAACGAGTGGCAGAGTTCTAAGCGATAGAAGACGACCAGCTAGNACAGAGAAGTGATGATAATGGGGCAGCATGTCAATGGAATGTTTTGAATGGCAGGCGAGCGAACCGCGTATCTGTTTAAAAAAAAAGTGAGCCAACACGATAATCTCTTTTGCGGTGTGCTCTACTGACTCTAGTTGTATTGATTTCTGAGTTTATCTGAAGAAAGCTTTGCAATACTGACCTCGTTTTATTAGTGTGAATCGGAGTGCGTTGAACCTTCCAGATAAACAGGGCGAATGACAGTCCTCCGAGCCGAGCAATTGCAGAGTGAACGAGTGGCAGAGTTCTAAGCGATAGAAGACGACCAGCTAGNATGACAGTCCTCCGAGCCGAGCAATTGCAGAGTGAACGAGTGGCAGAGTTCTAAGCGATAGAAGACGACCAGCTAGAGAAGTGACCAGCGGAAGGGAAATCTGCGACTGCGATTATCAAGCAGTGAAAGGTGTGGCGGCAGGCTGGAGTATTTGAATATATGCGTGAGTGAAAGGCATTGCAAATGATGGCAAAATATAGACTGAACATGTGTTAATGATGAGTATGAGTTAATTGACTGTAACCAAACATAGACATTAAGAAGGGCATTAATTAGAATTTAAATATACATCTAGTATTGTGCTCACTGTTAAATAAAAAGAGTAATAGTGGAGACAGGTAATTTAATGCTGTAACAGCTATATGAATAAATTAGAAATCAAATTTAGTTCTTTTATTTTCATTAATACCTCCATCCCTTACGAACTCAGATACAACCTTTAAGCATCCCATGTAACAATATCATATGAGGCATATGAGGTGTTCATCAGTGCTCAGAGGGTGGCGCTGCTGACCATTACTAGAGCTTACAGAATAGTATCAAATAAGTGAATCCTGGTGTTGGCTGGAGTATTGACTGCTGACATTCTGTTCAGATACCGTGGCATTGTGGTGGAGAGAGCGCAAGTTGTAAGACTTTTGAAAGAGGAGAATATATAAGTAATGGAAGAAGTTCTCCAGAAGTGGCAGGTGGTATGGCGAAAAGCCGAAAAGGGAAGATTTACATATGATCTGATTCGAGAAGTAAGGGAACGAATGTAATGGGATTACATTTGCATGAATCATTACAGTATGCAACTAAATACAGGCCACGGGATCGTCAAGGCGAAACTTCACAGTTTTCGGCCGGTGCGATAATCGTTATATGATGTTTACGGTGTCGACGACACAAGGCAGCACAATGAATTAGACACAGATATAAGGAAGAAATTGGAGCAATACGACCAATGGCGAGCGAAAATAACGAGGTTCCATGAGGGGGTCACTATGAACAGGGAATGGCCCGAAGAGAGAATAGGAGAAAGTGCCATGCACTGTTTTACCAATTCGAGTACAGTTGAGTGCGGGAGGATGGAGGGTGTGCCGGCCTTCGGGTCGTACAAGTTGTAAAAATCAAACCACGTAGCTACCAAGCAACAATGCTGGAAGCGCCGAAGCAAGGTTACATCTAGTATTGTTATTCGGTTTTACAGACGAAAAACGGCCGAAAAACGGCCTAAAAAAGGCAAGAGCGTGAAAACTAACTGAAGAGAATGGAAAAAAATAAAATAAAACTTTAAGAGATTTAAAGCAATTGTATACTACACACAGGAGGAGACCAACGCGCGAAAAACATACGCCTACATTTATAAATATTGGTTTCACTAGAGTCAACATGTCAGTTATTTGTCTTCTATAGGGTAGTAATATATAAAAATTATACATTTTATACGGCGAAGAGAGACATGAGAAGATACAGGAACTCAGAATTATTCATATGCTCGGCTAAAAAAATAGAAAATTGTTATTTGGAATTCACATTTTTGAAGTTAGAACATGTGAAGTAGAGACAAATAAATGAAGCATACTAATTAATAATATAAATGTTAATGTTTGTGCGTGCGTGAGTATGTTTAATGTTACCAATAAGCTCCATAATGGCTGAACGGATGCCGATTAAATTTAGTATGTAGTTACTGTAGGTCCTGGAATAGGACATATCATACTTTTTAGCCCTGTGAAATAACAACAAAACGTAATTCTGCAACGGCTGGGAACGTGACCGAAATATTTTTTTTTCCTCTGGTGTCAGAGTTAATTAGGCCGCTCAAGGACCTCTGAAATGACTTAACGACTGCTCTAAATCGATAACAACCAGGACCGAATATTTAACGTGCCATCCGAAGCTTGGAAGCGCTCAGATGTTATGCCACTAAACGGTCACCCATCCAAATGAGTGCCGCTGGGAACGATGCTTAACTTTGATGATCGATTAAGATCCCTCAGCCAAGCGCAAAACGCAATACCTAGGTACCCTTATTTCTGAAGCTACAACTTGATGAAACTCAGGTTTTAGATTTTCATACATGGACGCTGGAAAGAGGAAATGTGGTAACTATGCGATAGTTGCACAGATACACTCCAAAAAACAATACCCTACTTCTTGGCTATCAGGTAAAAANAATGTGGTAACTATGCGATAGTTGCACAGATACACTCCAAAAAACAATACCCTACTTCTTGGCTATCAGGTAAAAACTATTTCCTTCCTTTTGGGTTGCCATAATCAGTTAAAAACTTAGGCCAACATAGTATAATTTTATAATTCTGTTTTNATATTTCCTTCCTTTTGGGTTGCCATAATCAGTTAAAAACTTAGGCCAACATAGTATAATTTTATAATTCTGTTTTCTCATAAATGAATTGTATTTTCCCAATTAATTTATTAGTGTATTACAGTAAAACTCAATTCTACCCGGGCGAAGACGGGCCGCTTCGCTAGCGATCATAAAATACTTCATACCGAGAAAGCACGTGTGTTAATGCGAAAAAAAATGTAATAATTTTAAAAGCACTATTAAACCTCTACTTTATACAGGATTTAACTAGCAAGATGTATTTGAAATTTTTATAAACAATATTTGCGACGAGATCTTGCTGAAACGAGATTTNCAGGATTTAACTAGCAAGATGTATTTGAAATTTTTATAAACAATATTTGCGACGAGATCTTGCTGAAACGAGATTTGCATCGCTCCTCTCCCCCTTGCAAAAAATATGATATGTGTAGCTTAGAGTAAACGTTCTTAAATGCTGTGGATATCTGAATATCGGATTTTAATAAACTTTGTACTACGGAAGTTAGTTTCGAATTTCATCTTCAATTAACTTTGTCAGGATCAGACTTGGGCACAGNTTCAATTAACTTTGTCAAGATCAGACTTGGGCACATTGTGACAGACTACATCCAAATGGTTTCGACTACCAATGGAAAGGCGTTAAGAGACTGAACACGATAGAAAGTTTTACCGCGAGAGCAGACCTGGGGTACGATATACACGTAATTATAAGTCCTAGATGAAAGACAAGTTTCCTTTTCCTTTGTGTCCAACATCAACAGGTGGTCATATTGCATCTAAAAGTAGTTCATTAAATATCTCCTCCTTAAGAGAACTGAAGAAATGGCCGGCGCGGGATGACAGCTAGTACTTCCGTCGGTTGCCGGGATTGCCTCCGATTTGACCTGGGATTTAAACATAGGGAGTTGTTAGCCTTCCGATTTACAACATTGGAATACTGCTGAACTATAAAGTTTGGACATGTGTAGACCTGCTAAAGAAGAATAGAGAGAACTTAGTATAGGAAAATTTAGCCTGTACAACACACGATTAGATAGTAATCCACAGATTAGTTACTCATCCATCAATTTGAGGTTAGTTCACAGATTACTGCACTGGTGATATATACTGACGCACAAATCAGAGAGTATTCCCAACAGTATAGCATGAACCATCGCGGAATTAATACGTTAAGAGTGTAATTTACATATCAGCACAAAAACAAGAGAGAAATACAAAGTTGTTGTTTTTTTGGGACGAAAGTGCTGCCAGCGAGGTTCAAGAGACAGTATGCATAACGTGACCATACGTCCCGTTTTGAACGGGACAGTCCCGTTTTTCGGCACTCTGTCCCGTTGTCCCCGATGAAAGCTTCGGGACGCCCAAATGTCCCGTTTTTATCAAGCGAGCAAAAATATTGATTTACTAATCATAAAAATCATTTCAAAATAGTAAATTTACCTTACAAATTGAAACGTCAGAATGCTGCTTCATCCGCGGTTGTCAAATGACTTCTCGCTCGTATTTTTTCCGAGACGCGCGGGGGCGGGCGGTGTGGTTCCCTCCCTCCTCCAACGCAAGCCCGACTCTCCGACGCACGCATTATTCGTAGATTGTTCTCCAGCGTGAGCGCACGAATCTGTCTACTCATGCCTACTTACGAGCTCGATTTTCTGAACGTGTTTATGTGAATCGCGTAGCCCAAACGAAAATGTACGTTTAATGTTAACTTACAAACGAAATATCCGTACATTTAAAAAAAATACACTCAGTCTCTCNCAGGATTTAACTAGCAAGATGTATTTGAAATTTTTATAAACAATATTTGCGACGAGATCTTGCTGAAACGAGATTTACATCGCTCCTCTCCCCCTTGCAAAAAATATGATATGTGTAGCTTAGAGTAAACGTTCTTAAATGCTGTGGATATCTGAATATCGGATTTTAATAAACTTTGTACTACGGAAGTTAGTTTCGAATTTCATCTTCAATTAACTTTGTCAAGATCAGACTTGGGCACATTGTGACAGACTACATCCAAATGGTTTCGACTACCAATGGAAAGGCGTTAAGAGACTGAACACGATAGAAAGTTTTACCGCGAGAGCAGACCTGGGGTACGATATACACGTAATTATAAGTCCTAGATGAAACACAAGTTTCCTTTTCCTTTGTGTCCAACATCAACAGGTGGCCATATTGCATCTAAAAGTAGTTCATTAAATATCTCCTCCTTAAGAGAACTGAAGAAATGGACGGTGCGGGATGACAGCTAGTACTTCCGTCGGTTGCCGGGATTACCTCTGATTTGACCTGGGATTTAAACATAGGGAGTTGTTAGCCTTCCGATTTACAACATTGGAATACTGCTGAACTATAAAGTTTCGACATGTGTAGACCTGCTAAAGAAGAATAGAGAGAACTTAGTATAGGAAAATTTAGCCTATACAACACACGATTAGATAGTAATTCACAGATTAGTTACTCATCCATCAATTTGAGATTAGTTCACAGATTACTGCACTGGTGATATATACTGACGCACAAATCAGAGAGTATTCCCAACAGTATAGCATGAATCATCGCGGAATTAATATGTTAAGAGTGTAATTTACATATCAGCACAAAAACAAGAGAGAAATACAAAGTTGTTGTTTTTTTGGGACGAAAGTGCTGCCAGCGAGGTTCAAGAGACAGTATGCATAACGTGACCATACGTCCCGTTTTGAACGGGACAGTCCCGTTTTGAACGGGACAGTCCCGTTTTTCGGCACTCTGTCCCGTTGTCCCCGATGAAAGCTTCGGGACGCCCAAATGTCCCGTTTTTATCAAGCGAGCAAAAATATTGATTTACTAATCATAAAAATCATTTCAAAATAGTAAATTTACCTTACAAATTGAAACGTCAGAATGCTGCTTCATCCGCGGTTGTCAAATGACTTCTCGCTCGTATTTTTTCCGAGACGCGCGGGGGCGGGCGGTGTGGTTCCCTCCCTCCTCCAACGCAAGCCCGACTCTCCGACGCACGCATTATTCGTAGATTGTTCTCCAGCGTGAGCGCACGAATCTGTCTACTCATGCCTACTTACGAGTTCGATTTTCTGAACGTGTTTTTGTGAATCGCGTAGCCTAAACGAAAATGTACGTTTAATGTTAACTTACAAACGAAATATCCGTACATTTAAAAAAAATACACTCAGTCTCTCTCGGACGTCAGATGTGAAAAATGCCGTACTGAATTTAGTTTGGCACAAGGAGGTGTCAGTGACACTGAGCAACATTTAAAATCAGAAAAAAACTGCCACGAATTTTACTCCTACTTAAAATCATCGCCTAATATATAAAAAAAAAATTTGTTCTTATGCAAAATATATATAAAAAAACATAACTAATAAACAAGTGTTTTTTTTTTTATTTATTTTTTTTTCAATCTACCTACTTGCAAATGAAAACTGACAAGTGTCCCGTTTTGAGAAGGAAGAAAAATGGCCACGTTAATGTATGCACCATAATGCATGCACAAAAAAATTTTTCATTTTTATTTCAGTAGTTAGCAATTTTGAAATGTCCCTTTTTCAATAATGACTTAATTTAATGCTATACTATGAAACTTGTATACTTAATATTAGCTTACAAAAAAAAAAAAGCATACAAATCAGAACGAGAACTTGAATATTTAACATCGTACCCATATACCGTTTGATGAAAAGAGTGTGGGCCAATTTCGTTTCAACAACAAAGTAATTACTNGCCAATTTCGTTTCAACAACAAAGTAATTACTATGTAATTGCACTATCTGAAACAATCTTTGATCTATATTTTGAATCATATGGGTACTAAATTTTTCTCCAAATCAGAGGAAAGGAATATATACGACTGTTACACAGTTATTGGGGATACGCAATCGATTAAATTATTTCAACGACTTTAAGATTAATTCCGTATCAAATAGAAAATAACGCAGTTACCATACTCCATTAAAAACATCACAAGCAACGTAGGTCACTGTATTCGAGCGGCCGCAGTGACATGTCAGGCAACGATCCAATGGAGCGTCGTTACATCGTTCCGGCGGCGTGCAAGGTGAATGTGTATGTAGGCATGTGTGGTGTGACNACACATCTTCATCGTCACTACACGACTAGCCACTGAACTACGTTTATTTATGATGCAACATAAATTAGCGACCGAGGTTATAATGGGTTATATTAGATGGCACTAGATTCAGGACTCAAGCTTAGGTAACTGGCACACTGGGGAAGCGTTACTTTCATTTTCAGCAAATTATTTTAATACTTCAAATTTATCATTCTTTTTTAAGCAGCACGCTTCTGGAACTCGGCACCGTGTAACTTCTTAAAACAAATTTAACTTGCTAAACNATCATTCTTTTTTAAGCAGCACGCTTCTGGAACTCGGCACCGTGTAACTTCTTAAAACAAATTTAACTTGCTAAACGAAGTGTTTTTTACGCACATGTTTGGAAAAGCAACATTAAAGAAGTTGAGTAAACGCAAACATTAAAATATACAACATTTTTGTTTCAAATAAAAAAGATAATTTTTTTTTCATTCTCCTTTCACGCTCTATGTCCCGCCCCCCGCCCCTTCCTTAGNAAGCAACATTAAAGAAGTTGAGTAAACGCAAACATTAAAATATACAACATTTTTGTTTCAAATAAAAAAGATAATTTTTTTTTCATTCTCCTTTCACGCTCTATGTCCCGCCCCCCGCCCCTTCCTTAGGTGCGCCCTGGGCATTTACAAAGTCCAACCAGTTATAACACGGGCCCTGGCGTATTCCTTATTAACTTGTGTAAGTTATGAAATAGCAGGTGTTATAACAGCTAGTACATCAGCAATCATGGCATTTGTAGTATGTACGGCAGAATTTCTTACCAGGTTTGGTTATTTGTAGACACTTGCCAAATTCGCGTTATTTTCAGACGGCATGATAGACTTCGCTGTAATTTGTACACTCTAGACGGTGTAACCTGTTTCTTTATTTCTGGCTCAGGAAGACCCGGTATTTTTTTTTAATCTTTAGTAAATTTGCTACACCTGATTTGACTATTTCATTGTAGATTAATTTCTACTGGCCCAATAGTCCTAGAGGATGTGTCAAATTAACTATGGCGTAATGGCAGAAANTCGCTGTAATTTGTACACTCTAGACGGTGTAACCTGTTTCTTTATTTCTGGCTCAGGAAGACCCGGTATTTTTTTTAAATCTTTAGTAAATTTGCTACACCTGATTTGACTATGNTTTTTTTTTAATCTTTAGTAAATTTGCTACACCTGATTTGACTATGTCATTGTAGATTAATTTCTACTGGCCCAATAGTCCTAGAGGATGTGTCAAATTAACTATGGCGTAATGGCAGAAAACAATACAAACGTTCAAGCATTTGGGGTCTAGCAAGTGACCATCTAATTGGATGAAATTCGCATGTCCCTAAAAATAAGGCAAGGTCTGTTTTCTGTGGCTGGTATTACAGCTTTCGTACTTTGCCAATCAATCTGCAGTTTTACAGAAGGCGGCTCACCGCGTGGTCTTAATTGAACTGATGATCAAACCAAAATATATTCCTATCTAGGTGACACGTACACGAGTTTCAAATTCATTCAAATGGCTTTAAAATTCAACAAAGCAAAATAATATTCACCAAAATATATTTACAATACATTTCGAAGAGATATTTTAGGCTTAAAAGACTACGCGCGTAGAGAATAATTTAATACAAGCTATGTTGCGAAATAATGAGTAAATAGTTACGTTTAAACTCACGTGTTTTATACGGTTGTGTTAAGGAAGTGACAAAGTCTTCTCTTAGCAATACAGCAAAACCAAATACAAAAAAAAAATGTGTGAGTGAGCAGCTGAGCTTAGACATACCTGTCTGAGTTTGGCCATGGCATCAGAGGAGATGAACTCCCCCTTCTGGAAGTGGCACACAAAGCACATAACCTGGTACTGGCTTTGTCCTCGTTCCTCCTCACCCAGAACCAAGGCCTTTAGGATCTGTACGCCCTGCAAACAAAAGAAAACTAGTCTCAAATATACATTCATTTCAGTTGAGCAAGCAAAAACTTGACAAAGTCCACAATTTAACTTCCTCTAACACCAGCTCCTCCAGGATATTTTAATATATGAACAGCAACATCAAAACATATTACAAGTAAACAACAGAAGGCCACTCCAAATTTCTATTAATCTATATTAATCAAGTCCATGACCTGATGCGACTGGCTCTGATCCGACCCGTTAACCTTCAGCTTCGGGATGTGTAAGCCCTGCAATAACAGAACACCACCATTATCTCTTACAGTCTCGTTTGAGCAAGCATATTAAATAACTGGCTCAGAATATCCTCCTCCAAGTATCAAAAACTTCAGGATAAACGAGTCCTGTAAATAGAAATGAACACATTTTTGAATACCCGCGATGGTCGAATATTCAAGACCTTCGCAGGATTATAGTAAAAAGTTACCGTGTATCTCAGTTCACCTTTCAACCAAAAAAGTAACAAAGCCTTAATTATTTAAAGCTAGTTAGAATAACTCCTACCATTAGCAATGCCAACGCCAAACATGTCAACGATATTCGTGTTTATAGATGTGTCACAAAACTTATTGTTACATACGATTGGAATATCGGGTAGAAGGGAAAACATATTCTGAAGAATGATATCATGAAATAACTCGTTTCCTTAATTCTGCGAAATATTTTACTATAAATAGCATGTCTGGTGCAGTAATTTTTAGTTAAGGCGTCCTTCAGTAACACCTGTACATTCCAATTTTTCGCCACAGTTTGCAGGGCGTTATGTCGAGGTAACAAACACAAGGCGGAAGGGAAACTAGATATCTCTATAGCTGTGCATTATACGAATGCCAATTCGGAGAATTCGGAATGCTGAGAAACTTCTACAAGAGTACAGATAATTCAAAGTATTCACGTTTGGAAAAAAAACATATGTTTATAGAGTATAAAACATAAATTAACAGTGGCCAACGTGGACACAGTGCGCTGCTTCTTCGTTCTACTTGTTGCATATTGTTTCAAGAAATACAAATAGTAATATTTCCGTGAACATAATGACAGCTATCAATGCGTCGGGGCAGCGGTGGCGTAGTGTTCAGGACGCTCGCCTCCCACCACGGCGATCCGGGTTCGATCCCCAGCGGGTTCACTCCCGGATTTTCGCATGTGGGAATCGTGCTGGACGATGCCGCTTGCCGGCGAATTTTTTCGGGGTACTCCCGTTTCCCCCGCCCGTGCATTCCAGCGCCGCTCCATTCTAGGGTTTCATTTCTGTCATGTCCGGGGATGACGGTCACCTACGGGTCCCAGCTGGAAAGACCGTATCTTGGAGGGCGTCGCCTTGCCCTGGGTGCGCTCCCCACACGCCATTATTATTATTATCCATGCGTCGAGAGAGAGCGTGAAAGTATTACACAAATATGTAAGACAGACTTCTTACTCTTATGTGTGTGTGTATATATACACACACAACACAAAGGAACCAATACAAATCAGATTGGATTGGATAGGACTTATTAACGTCCCCCGGTGTTATGCCTGTAAGCTTATCAGGGGACGGCTTAAAAAAAAAAAACTTATGACCTAACTTAAACTAACTCCCATACCTTACCTGGGAACCCAACGCAAAACCTCCCGCANTCCATTCTAGGGTTTCATTTCTGTCATGCCCGGGGATGACGGTCACCTACGGGTCCCAGCTGGAAAGACCGTCTCTTGGAGGGCGTCGTCTTGCCCTGGGTGCGCTCCCCACACGCCATTATTATTATTATCCATGCGTCGAGAGAGAGCGTGAAAGTATTACACAAATATGTAAGACAGACTTCTTACTCTTATGTGTGTGTATATATATACACACACAACACAAAGGAACCAATACAAATCAGATTGGATTGGATAGGACTTATTAACGTCCCCCGGTGTTATGCCTGTAAGCTTATCAGGGGACGGCTTAAAAAAAAAAACTTATGACCTAACTTAAACTAACTCCCATACCTTACCTGGGAACCCAACGCAAAACCTCCCGCANTAAAAAAAAAAACTTATGACCTAACTTAAACTAACTCCCATACCTTACCTGGGAACCCAACGCAAAACCTCCCGCACCGCAGGCCAGCGGCGCACCAACCGACTGCGCCACGAGAGGTCGGTCCAATACAAATCATTAATTTAAACGTGGCACTTCAGAGAAGGTGGTAGAGGCTAAGAACTGGGAACTATTTTTCATAATTCGCTGCCAACAGTACTATTTATGTTCAAATATATGCACTGCCGAGCATGTATTTGAAGATTGGTATGAAAAGTGCCCACCGACCCATCTTTACTTCCACCACGCGAGCCGTGTCCCAAACCTTGATGATGGAGTCCGCCCTGGTCGACAGGGAGACTGCGAGCCGAAGGTCGCGCCGTCGACAGAACAAAAACGGCTAGCCTGGCGACCCTCGACGAACAAAGGGGAAGCCGCATCTGGCGGCGACAGTTGGACCAACTAAACCAAGGCGGGATGCGGGAGTTGGGCAACAAAGTTGGTAGCGTCGCGCCGGCGACCCCCACAACGCCGAGAGTGCTGACCCGCATCAGGACCCCCGTGACAGGAGGTCTTGCGGTCACCCTCACCCGCAAAGGGAGTGCCAGGGCGAGGACGTTGTCACTGCGGCGCGAGCACAAAGGGTTTTGTTTCCTCTCCACGAAATACTTTTCTATATAAACTGCAGTTTTTTGGTAGCGGCTATTCACGGTAAAGTGAGCACTTTTCGAAGCCTTCTCATTTCAAATAATAGACAATGAATATATTTTATCGTAGCATTAGACGTTAACATTCTAGTCCGGCGAAATATATACACTGTGATTATTACTTATACAGCAATATTTATTTTTAAAATTGGCGGAAGGATAAAAAGTAACTAGGGCCTCAAAAATGCTCACTTAATCGTGGACTGCCTATACATGAAAATAGCGGATTATAGACAATTCAAGATTACTTCCGACTTTTCTGAAACCTTGCGAAAGTTCTACTTCCAGGATATTCCTCCGCCTCATGCAAACAAAGCTTAACGGAGTCTAGAAAATTACACCAAAGAAACAACGCACTACATTCATACACTCAGTGTAATAATAATTAGGGATAACAACTGTTTCTTACTAAGCAAATACCAATACACCTGTTTTCTTACTGTATTTTATTCATATTAATTAGGAATAAAATACATATTTTATACATTAAATATAAGTAAATGTGAAATTTAAAAAAAAAGTTACATTTATGTTAACAGAAGTACATAGCTCTTGTGATAAATGCCATATTTACGAAATAACCGAACACGCCATACATAGGGTGATTTTCCAAAGGTTTGATTTAAAAAGTGTGAAGAAACCGTGAATAGGCTATAATTCTGATTCACAAGATGGAATTTTGTACAGTCGTAGTGCATATGATGGATAATATGCGGTGTTGCAAGGCGTCCACGGTGAACTGAGCACTTTTGACAACCCTGTTTAAAATCGACTCGTGTGCACATTACGTATTATTACGCCACATAAGAATTTTACCTTCCGATGGGTCTGCTAATTTTATCAATGCATTAGTAAAAAAAACTGTAGAATTATGAGAAAAGTAAATATTTTACAAATTGGTTTATTTTTCCTCTTATAATCATTAAAAACAGAAAACAAAATAAATCATTTCAGTATTCAGAAATATTTACCTAACACGTTTAATTCAACGTTAAAACGTCGTTACCAACTATACTGGGCGCATACCAGTCAGTGTGCACGTTAAAATATATGCAGGTAGCAGCAGTGACATTTTTCAAAGGTTGATTTCAAAAGTGCTCAATTAACCGCGAACTGCAAAAATTAACACCTAAGAGTAATAGAAATTACTCCCATTGCCAGGGTAGCTGACATGATGCGTATTCTTGTAGAATCGTAGACGGCGACGGTACATATGCGGTGTTATCAAATTTAACAAAACAACTAAGGTTTTTTGGAATTACAATCAATCCGAGGATAGTTAAAGTGTTACTGACAAAACCAGACCAATAGGCTTATAAGGTGACTTCCACTTTCACAAAGGCCTATGGAAGGGCAGCTACATTCGGGAATACTTTGAAAAGTTTCGGAGTGACTTGAGTGTGCTCATTCAAAAAAAAATTTTAACTGATGATTACTTTCTTCCCTCGAATGTGACAGACAGACTTATTGATGACTAGCGAACTGGCCCGGTTTCGCCAGGGTACAATTGAATTTTACAGTGATACACCAATAAATTGGGAAAAGACAATTCATTTATGTGAAAAACGAATTATAAAATTATACCATGTTGGCCTAGGTTTTTAACTGATTACGGTAACCCAAAAGGAAGGAATTATTTTTTACCCAATAGCCAAGAAGTAAGGTATTGTTTTTGGAGTGTATCTGTGCAACTATCGCAAAGTTACCACATTTCCGCTTTCCAGCGTCGATGTATGAAAATCTAAAACGTGAGTTTCATCACGTTGTAGCTTAACAAAAACGTGTACCTGGGTATTACTTTTTACGCTTGGCTGAGAGATTTTAATCGATCACCAAAGTTAAGCAACGTTCGCAGCGGCACACATTTGGATGGGTGGCCGTTCAGTGGCATAACATATGAGCGCTTCCAAGCTTCGGATTGCATGTTATATATTCGGTCCCGGTTGTTATCGATTGATAGCAGTCATTAAGCCATTTCAGAGATCCTTGGGCGGACTGATAAACTCTGACACCAGAGGAAAAACATATTTCGGTCACGTTCCACGCCATCGCAGAATTACGTTTTGTTGTTATTCTACAATACCCATACAATTTTCCAGGATAAAAAGTATCATATGTCCTATTCCAGGACCTAAAGTACCGACATACCAAATTTCATCAAAATCGATTCGGTCGTTATGGAGCTGAGTGGTAACAAACATACACACACACACACACANACCTTCGGATAGCATGTTAAATATTCGGTCCCGGTTGTTATCGATTGATAGCAGTCATTAAGCCATTTCAGAGATCCTTGGGCGGACTGATAAACTCTGACACCAGAGGAAAAAAATATTTCGGTCACGTTCCACGCCATCGCAGAATTACGTTTTGTTGTTATTCTACAATACCCATACAATTTTCCAGGATAAAAAGTATCATATGTCCTATTCCAGGACCTAAAGTACCAACATACCAAATTTCATCAAAATCGATTCGGTCGTTATGGAGCTGAGTGGTAACAAACATACACACACACACACACACACACACACAGACGGTCGCATTTATAATATATAGTATGAACATTAACGAACTCGAATCATCTGAGCAGAGTCCAATTGAAAGTGAGAACACTCAATNAGACGGTCGCTTTTATAATATATAGTATGAACATTAACGAACTCGAATCATCTGAGCAGAGTCCAATTGAAAGTGAGAACACTCAANTTTTATAATATATAGTATGAACATTAACGAACTCGAATCATCTGAGCAGAGTCCAATTGAAAGTGAGAACACTCAATCAATTGTTGACCAGAAATTCAGCCGAAACACCTTCTAAGCATTCCATTAGCAGTGCAGGAGTGACCCTGGACCATAACGATACACCGCTGTTATAGAGATTTCGCATATTACACGAGCTGAACACGTCCAGTGCCACCGTAAAAGGGGCGAATAAGTCGGAGGTGTTAACTGCACCGCCTTTCAAAACTACAATGGAAGCTCAGCTCGACGAGAAAAGGTTGGGAATGNGCTGTTATAGAGATTTCGCATATTACACGAGCTGAACACGTCCAGTGCCACCGTAAAAGGGGCGAATAAGTCGGAGGTGTTAACTGCACCGCCTTTCAAAACTACAATGGAAGCTCAGCTAGACGAGAAAAGGTTGGGAATGAGATCCCACAGGGGAAACGGAAACGAATCTGCCCAACCAGTGAAAAGGAGATAAAGAATAAAGACTAAAGTTGCCTCGGTTGTTTTGAGAAGTATAATCCNTGAGATCCCACAGGGGAAACGGAAACGAATCTGCCCAACCAGTGAAAAGGAGATAAAGAATAAAGACTAAAGTTGCCCCGGTTGTTTTGAGCCCCCGAGAAGAGTGGGTTCAGTATTGGACAAGGCAGAGAATGGTGGCATTAAAAGTGCTAATCATATGGTGGAGGAACATACACTAGTGATTTATGTTAGGTTTTATGACATGCGCAGTCTAACCCACCTGTTCACGCATTCTTACCCCGTACAGAGGGCAAGACTATGCAAATGCGTCGCAATGTTAATTCTGAATTTTCTCCCTCGGTATTATTTGTAGATGAATCAGAAATGTTATATATGTGTGCAAGGTTCAAAACAACGGTTGTTGATTCGTTGACAATTTTGTACATCATCATTGCAGTATACAAAATGCCGAACATAAACTATGTCGTTTTGCCCCACTTTACTCTATGGTTTTGGGGGGAAATAATAATTGCTGCCAAAAATTCCCGATAAATGTTCTCGAAAATTTTCCGAAACATTAACGTTTCCATCAACAACGAGGAGGCGCAGGCGTTCCAAGACCGCCGAAGCAACCCTCGTCTTTCTGCAGCACGTCGACTCCGACATTCACAACACCGCGCCCCCAACGATAATTTACGAGGCGCCGGGACCGGAATACGAAAGCACTGTCCCCGAAAACAAGAAAATCGACACGACCGCATCCCGTATTTCCGAGGTACGCTCATGTCTGCGAAATTGATTTCTCTATCTCAACTGGAGCAGTTGCGCACTTTGGCGTTCTATTTGTAAATTACATTGAGGGTATTTTTTTCAATTAAAACGTTTCTTTTGATGTACCCTATAAATCCAGCTAGCACCGGCAGAATAGAAACATCCATTATGCCTACATATAATATATATAATGTATGGATATGTATGTGTGTGCAACTGCTTTTGGTGAAAAGGGTCCCTGCCTCGTTGTGCTGTATTTCAACTCAGATGCATTTTCGTAACAGGATGGGTTTAATAGATACATATCGCAGGTGCTTGCCTACAAATAACAAACGTTCCCTACCGGAATTACGTAATTCCGATTTGCCCAGCCAAATACTAAAATATTGTCTCGCTAGGACGCGTGCATAATAATCAAAGGAAATCTGCACGTGTACAGGCAGGAACTTGAAGTCGAGCCTGCGTGGAACTCGCTTCGGGAAAATCAGGCGTGCCTACTTAAGGAACTACATTATTTCACTTAGTTCAGTTGTAAATTAAATGTTTCTTAGAACGGGTGACCAATTTCACAATAAACCTAAAGCCTGCAAGTGCTCATTGCTGTCTTCGTTGGAATATCCAAAGTTATTTGCATCTCTCTGTATACGGTTTTCAATCGTTCATTNTCAGTTGTAAATTAAATGTTTCTTAGAACGGGTGACCAATTTCACAATAAACCTAAAGCCTGCAAGTGCTCATTGCTGTCTTCGTTGGAATATCCAAAGTTATTTGCATCTCTCTGTATACGGTTTTCAATCGTTCATTTTAGCACTAGTTTTTCTGTTGTTCTCGATTTCTTTGTTTATTACTGACTCATTATTTTTGCTCAATTCTCTGCGTGTTATTTACTGATTTGTCGAAGAATGCTAACCACAGACTATCATTTTGTATGCATTTTATCCTTTTTAGTCGCAGTTCTGTCTCTAATGACCTCGCTGTTGACCAGACGTTAAAACCCCACCCACCCACCTTCAGTCACAGTGTCCTATAGACCGGCATGGGGCATTACACAAAAAGAGAATTTGATTATATACGCTAATACAGATCAGAAAAAAGCGTGCAATAATATGATGCCTTCACGTGATGGGAGAAATCATTAGTAGCTGAGACTATATCTCGCAGTTTCATAAACAGCTGCTCTCAATAATATCAAACAATAACATACTTTTGTTTGTCCCGACGTACGACAGAGCGTTGGGCTGATACTCGTGCAGTTCGAAGCAAAATAATTGTTACGTTGCAACGCCTAAAACTGTTTATTTATATGTGACTACAAAGGTTAAAGCATATTCTTAGTTTTCTGCGAGATGTTACACAGATCTGAAACGTCGAGTGACAATAATATAAAACCATACAATAATATTAAGGATTCTGCAGACTGTTCGAAATTGAAAAAAAAACACTTTTGAAAACTTTGTTTTGTACCCTTCCGCTATGCGTAAAATTAACATTGCCATGAACAATATAATTGCACGTGGAAAGGTTAAAATAACCAATTATGCTACCTGTTTCTGTCTTTCTGTGTGTCTCTGCCTATTCGTGATGTGAACCTCTGTGTGTGTGTGTTGTGTCCGTCCATCTTCGTGCACAAATCCATCTACGTCTCACTTTCTCTGTTCGTGTGTCTATCTCTGAATCTGTGTGCATGTCTTTGTGTCTCTGTGCGGCTCTCTGCCTCTCTGTGTGATTTGTGTGCGTGAATGAGTGCCAGAGCATTTGTGTGTGTAAATTTCTCCGATAAGCTGCGAAGACAGAGATAGTCGCCTAACACCTACACTGAACAATCAGCGATGGTGGTGCTCGAAGTGCTGAGTGGATAGGGAAGGACAAGCAGATGGTATGCGTAATTTTCTTTTTCAAGTCTGTCGTCTACCTTGATTCAGTCCTAGAAGTCCTACTATTTTGTAAAAGCCTTGGCCGTATCCTGGTGTATAAGCCAGGCAGAAACTCAGTAACTCTAATTGTTGAAAGATGCCGTACGCTAAACGTAGGTTACGATAATAACGTCTTTATTTAAAGGATTTTTAAAGATAAATGAATAATTTTAAAAATCAATCCGCCAAACACTTATTTTATTATATAACGAACTCTCAAATGTACATTACATTAATGTACGGCCGCAATTGTTTTTTCAACACATAGAACACAGAATCAGCAGTCTCACATCGGACTCTTCACGCCATCACACTGTCCTTTGTATTCTACGAATGCACACGGAAGAATAGCAAACTTTGTTTGTAAAGATATAATCTAACAATGTACGCTTATATGGCTAGTTTGAGGTACATTGGGCAATTTTCACATACACATTTTTAAAAAAACCCTGCTTACCACTGAATACATTTTGATGTGCACCCTAAGTGTCATGCCTTTAGTAAAGTTGTCAGCTTGCATGAAAAGTAACATCATATTAGACGTATTGAGTTAAAATTTGTGTATGCTAAGTTCATTTTCTGTTTGTTGTAAACTACTGGGTGTTTTTGAACAACGCCGACGAACTACATCGGGTAATTCCTCACAAAAATATAAGACGAAAATGCATGTAAACTTTCCCCCTAAAGTGCTTTTTAAGGGCACTGCCTATCGGCTGACAGCTGCGAAATTTAAATAGGAAATCGCATGCTAAACACTTTTGTCTCAGTGCGTTGATTTTAAAGATAGGCGTTTCAAACAAAATGCATTCTTCAGCAATTTTTTTTGGAGAAGATATCTACGAGCGTATATTTTCAATATCGGGAGGCAGTATGTACTTTTTTTTGTAAAACATAAATTTTAAAAATTCCTTGCATACAGACTATACATGGTATGGAAACATAGGATTTCCTATTTAAATTTCGTGGCTGCCAGTCGGTAGGCAGTGCCCTTAANAAATTGAAAAAAAAACACTTTTGAAAACTTTGTTTTGTACCCTTCCGCTATGCGTAAAATTAACATTGCCATGAACAATATAATTGCACGTGGAAAGGTTAAAATAACCAATTATGCTACCTGTTTCTGTCTTTCTGTGTGTCTCTGCCTATTCGTGATGTGAACCTCTGTGTGTGTGTGTTGTGTCCGTCCATCTTCGTGCACAAATCCATCTACGTCTCACTTTCTCTGTTCGTGTGTCTATCTCTGAATCTGTGTGCATGTCTTTGTGTCTCTGTGCGGCTCTCTGCCTCTCTGTGTGATTTGTGTGCGTGAATGAGTGCCAGAGCATTTGTGTGTGTAAATTTCTCCGATAAGCTGCGAAGACAGAGATAGTCGCCTAACACCTACACTGAACAATCAGCGATGGTGGTGCTCGAAGTGCTGAGTGGATAGGGAAGGACAAGCAGATGGTATGCGTAATTTTCTTTTTCAAGTCTGTCGTCTACCTTGATTCAGTCCTAGAAGTCCTACTATTTTGTAAAAGCCTTGGCCGTATCCTGGTGTATAAGCCAGGCAGAAACTCAGTAACTCTAATTGTTGAAAGATGCCGTACGCTAAACGTAGGTTACGATAATAACGTCTTTATTTAAAGGATTTNTCAGTAACTCTAATTGTTGAAAGATGCCGTACGCTAAACGTAGGTTACGATAATAACGTCTTTATTTAAAGGATTTCTAAAGATAAATGAATAATTTTAAAAATCAATCCGCCAAACACTTATTTTATTATATAACGAACTCTCAAATGTACATTACATTAATGTACGGCCGCAACTGTTTTTTCAACACATAGAACACAGAATCAGCAGTCTCACATCTGACTCTTCACGCCATCACACTGTCCTTTGTATTCTACGAATGCACACGGAGAATAGCAAACTCTGTTTGTAAAGATATAATCTAACAATGTACGCTTATATGGCTAGTTTGAGGTACATTGGACAATTTTCACATACACATTTTTAAAAAAAACCCTGCTTACCACTGAATACATTTTGATGTGCACCCTAAGTGTCATGCCTTTAGTAAAGTTGTCAGCTTGCATGAAAAGTAACATCAGATTAGACGTATTGAGTTACAATTTGTGTATGCTAAGTTTATTTTCTGTTTGTTGTAAACTACTGGGTGTTTTTGAACAACGCCGACGAACTTCATCGGGTAATTCCTCACAAAAATATAAGACGAAAATGCATGTAAACTTTCCCCCTAAAGTGCTTTTTAAGGGCACTGCCTATCGGCTGACAGCTGTGAAATTTAAATAGGAAATCGCATGTTAAACACTTTTGTCTCAGTGCGTTGATTTTAAAGATAGGCGTTTCAAACAAAATGCATTCTTCGGCAATTTTTTTTGGAGAAGATATCTACGAGCGTATATTTTCAATATCGGGAGGCAGTATGTACTTTTTTTTGTAAAACATAAATTTTAAAAATTCCTTGCATACGACTATACATGGTATGGAAACATAGGATTTCCTATTTAAATTTCGTGGCTGCCAGTCGGTAGGCAGTGCCCTTAAGGGGACCGTGCGCCTCCACAAAACTCTAACTTAAAACGCCTTCTTATAAACTTTTTACTACCTGCATGCCAGACAATACACATTGCACATTGCTCATTGCACATTGCTTTAACTGTTACGCATGAATTTCTCAAAAACGTTTTACCTGAGTGTGTTCCGACATTACCACTTTTTTTTTGTTAATTTATACGTGCTGATTCATAATAAGTCTTACAAAATTATGTGAAATCTTCAAATAACATACATCTTAAGGTTACAAAGTTGTATCCAAAAATTTGATACCTATCCACATTTTCAGAGGTGTAAGATCANTTTTTTTTTGTTAATTTATACGTGCTGATTCATAATAAGTCTTACAAAATTATGTGAAATCTTCAAATAACATACATCTTAAGGTTACAAAGTTGTATCCAAAAATTAGATACCTATCCACATTTTCAGAGGTGTAAGATCATTGTTCTACAAAACACCAATCATTCACATATTTGTTGCTTANATTGCTTTAACTGTTACGCATGAATTTCTCAAAAACGTTTTACCTGAGTGTGTTCCGACATTACCACTTTTTTTTTGTTAATTTATACGTGCTGATTCATAATAAGTCTTACAAAATTATGTGAAATCTTCAAATAACATACATCTTAAGGTTACAAAGTTGTATCCAAAAATTTGATACCTATCCACATTTTCAGAGGTGTAAGATCATTGTTCTACAAAACACCAATCATTCACATATTTGTTGCTTAATTGCAAATAGCATATCATATTTTGAACAAAAATTATTTCAAAATTCAATTTTTGGGAGCACATAACTCCCCGTAAAATCACTCTAAGGGAGAAGTGATACATATAATTGCATCTTATTTCAGTTAGGAATAACCTGCCGAAGTTTGTCCTTGTTCAAAACCCCCGGTATACACATAAGAGTAACAGTTATTATTTGGCAACACATCTTACTTTATTAATTTACGAACACACTTAGGGGTTGCGGGAGGCCACGGCGGTGTAGACAATTCATCTACCTACAAGACTGATTGAGCTCGATTTCCTGCAGGGTCACCAGGACTTTCGCATATGGGAAACGGGGCTGGTAGGTTTTCTTGGGGCACTCCTGTTTCCCCGCTCTTGCATTCTGCCGCTGCATCTTCACCACATTTCACCCTCACCGGTGCTCACGACTGGAGCTTCGTTAGAATAGGCATTTTTTTCCCCTTTGAAACTATCAAACGCGCGTTCATATGTCCTGATCTACGAACAGAAAATACACTTGAGGCGAGGTACGAACACAACTTTCAAGACACGACACACATTATAAGCTCTATTTTCAAGCTCTCCGACATAGCTCAAAATTGTCTGTTCACACTGCCCTAACGCTAAATGTACTTAACTGAAACACTCAAAACTAGCATAGGGATATGTATTGAACTTTGCAACAGGCTTTGCACTAAGAAAATTATGGGTCACGGCTTGAAGTACCATAGTTCAGCGGTACAGCTGGAACACTGCAAGCCAGTTCAGAGCATTGCATGTTGATACACCGAGGCGGTATATATACGAGTTTTGTCGCCCTTATCGCTCCCTTGCTTCTATGACGCGAATGACTAATACCACTCCACTGCAAATACACTTAATTGGCGCATAAATAAAGTTATATTGTAAATGACAACGCTGAATCTACACATGGTAGAAGTATTCAATATGCACAGAAAGTTCTCAATTAACCGTAAGCATCATGTAAGACATCACACAGACAAGCACAAACACGGATGTAAATGTTTGTTATAAGATGTGCACACAGTTTGCTTGTTATACATACAGCCAGGGCCACCCCCGCCAACGTGCGAAGTAAGAAACTAGCATTTCCTAACGTAACCCAAGTCTGTCTTCGTAATAATTATTTCACGAAGTAAGTCATTAAAATATTAAGTACATAAAATTAATGCTAATTATTATTTAGTAAAAAAATTACACAATTTGCTGGTTTTCAATGACAAAAAGAGTTCCAAACATTTGTAAATGGAAAAGAAAATTTAATGAACTCATGCTTTTTTTTTTTCAATAATTGTTTTTCATTTACCTATAATCCGCGAAGTCGTGTCTTATTAGATAAAAACATTGCGTGCNATATTTAATGAACTCATGCTTTTTTTTTCAATAATTGTTTTTCATTTACCTATAATCCGCGAAGTCGTGTCTTATTAGATAAAAACATTGCGTGCTGAAAAAAATACAAACATTATGCATTATGATGTTCGGATTTGCAAAGAAAATAAAAAAAACAGGAAGGAAATGACACTTGAAATCCGGGTCTATATGTTAAGAGTCGGTGATGCCGGATACCACACGTGTAGTTCCCGGTCAACGTGAAGAATGCATAAAAAGAGGTGAGAAATGTGTGGGAAGTCGACGGAATAAAGACGAGGGTGACAACGTAAGAATAATCGAGAAAATCCACACCCACATAGCAGAACCCAACAAATCACCAGTTTCAGGATTCCTGCACTAGACATTTACCCGCCACGTTGATCTGGAATCGAACAAGGCTCAAAGAGCCGGAAGACTAGGCCCACAGGTGCTAAAACGTAATCTTCAAATTCTCAATTCTAAAAACAGAGGAACAAGCTGCGCAAACGATACTTTATCGAATGATATTTTTACCTCTCGAGGTAAAATGTGGCTTGCAATTGATTAAGGGGCAGGAAAAAAAAAAGTATTCCGAACAAAGAAACTAAAGGTAATTGATGAAAATGGTTATTGGAAAGGGTGGGAAGGAGATGAAACATCGGTAATTTCAGGAAGCAATAAAGTGTACCCCCGGTGGAAGCGAATATAGGCTACCTGCTGCGCACGGAAAGATATGGGTCGATGTTATTTACGCCCTCTTGCGCCACACAAGAATGTGGAATCAAGTTTCCCCAAGTGAAGTTGTTGAGGAGGAGAGATCATGTTGACAAGGGGGGAGGGGACCATCGCGAGCAGACCAAGTTGAAGAGGGGAAACTACGGGTCTCATAATGATATGAGGCAGAACTAAAAAAGAAGTCGGGAATAAACACCGTCGCTTGTGCGACAGAAATACGCTACTGCACAGAACACTCAAGGAAAAGCGAGAAAAAAAAAGTACCGCGTAGGATATGAGTATTGCTTATGAAGTGGCAAGGGTGCTCACACGTACAATACCCATCAAAATATAATAATAAAATTCCCATCTCTTGGGATTGATACGTGCAAAAAAAATTTTTAAAATTTTTTGTATATTTATTAACAGAAGTATTCGAATTGACAAATCCTTCGCTGCGGTAATATGTTGTTATTCCGCTGAACTTTAAATAATTTTGCGTAGATGTCTCTAAATTGTAAAACATGTAAATTTTATTTGCTTTAGAAATTACGTCAAGAATACCACTGCTGTTTGTTATTTTCGTAATACACAATTGCATTGTGCATGAATTAGTGACTTAAAAAATATTAGTTCAAGTCTGGAAACTGAAAAATAACGAAATACGTGGTAATCTAACATTAAAGCCACTTATCGTATGTATATAAATATCTCCGTAGCAAGAAAGATGATTCTGAGTTACGAACTGTGCACAGAAATAAGTAATTCGTCTTGTCACAGGGTTTCAAGCAGCACTTCCTGTTATATATATTTTTAAAAGGTAAATTTGTATTTGCAAAGGTGTATATATAAGTGCTGTTATCGACCTTACTGCTGCTGGAACAATAACTTTTTAGTGATGCCTTGTAAATAATCGTTCCCGGCACCCGAAACTACGAGAAAAGGTACTATATTTTCCAATTATGTACATATTTTCGCTTTTTAATTATTACGGACCGATTTCCCTTGTATCGACCAAATATTAGCATAAACACTTACGTCAATTAACGGAACATTTTAACAATCTACTGGTAGCTTAACACAAACACGAACAGAAACAAGGATTTTTTTCTGATACAAAAGAGCGATAGAAGTAAAACTACCAATCCAATATAGGAGTCGCGAAAAATACTTGGAATTACATTAACTCAGCATGTAATATCTACTCGACATAACACCAACAATACTTCTGAGAGAACATTCAAGAACAAATCAGAAAATAATATTGAACAAAAAGCAAGGAAGAGCAAAACACTTAACATACACACACGAACGTTAAGATGCGTTATACACGCCGATTTTTTATCTAGGGACACCCGAATTTCGCGAAAAGATTTCCGTGCATGCTAGATTTCAGTACCCTGCGGGCGACCCAGAAGTTTTATTTTGCTTATTGGCAGCGTGTGTCTATGAGGAGACATCGTCATACTTGACTGGCCAATCCGAATCAGGTTAATCCGATACTGTACGTCTGTGATTCGCAGACAGACACCTAAAACGCGAAACCCCTAGATCATCCAATCACGGGTGTGTATCTGAGCTGAATTATTAGGAAACTCAACTGGTCGTGAAATATTTTCGCAAAAATCGGGAGTCCCTGGTCATCGCTAATGACCGGAATAATTAGTTACGTAATATGAGAAAACATTAGACTTAAAAGACGAGTACGAAACAGCTAATAACAAACCAGCAAGAAATAAGGTACGAATACCGCGTAACCTGTTTAAAGGTAAAACTGGCTACTTGTAAGATGAGCAGTCAAAGGATGTTATAATATGCAGAGAACTCTTGAGTCTAGTCTGCAGGTAGCGAAAATTCACACAAAGGTTGCAAAGAAAAAATTTATTAAAAAAAAAAAAAAGAGGGAATCATTCGCAATCGAATACATGGATGGCTGCCTTAATTTTTGGGAGATAAATATATTTCCCCTGTCTTCCTATTAAAATCCTGGCAAATTTCTGACGTTCTATATATTGTGTTAATAAGGACTGTTCTGTGAATATACTCGTAACACTTCAGTAAGAACAAATAAACAGGAAAACAACGGATTAGTAAAATATAACAAATTTTTCGAAAACTTGCTTAAATTAAAATACTAGATCTNTCGAAAACTTGCTTAAATTAAAATACTAGATCTCTGTAATTGAAGAAAAATACGGTTAACTATTCTGAGATAAAATTATACAAAATTAAATGCATCCCTTCCCCGTCAAGTTCTAGTACCGTTCGCACGCATGAGGGACTATATTCTATCGGCGGTTTCTTCAAACTTTTTAATCAAACCTTTTAAAAAACACCCCATATATGACGGGTNTACGTCTGTGATTCGCAGACAGACACCTAAAACGCGAAACCCCTAGATCATCCAATCACGGGTGTGTATCTGAGCTAAATTATTATGAAACTCAACTGGTCGTGAAATATTTTCGCAAAAATCGGGAGTCCCTGGTCATCGCTAATGACCGGAATAATTAGTTACGTAATATGAGAAAACATTAGACTTAAAAGACGAGTACGAAACATCTAATAACAAACCAGCAAGAAATAAGGTACGAATACCGCGTAACCTGTTTAAAGGTAAAACTGGCTACTTGTAAGATGAGCAGTCAAAGGATGTTATAATATGCAGAGAACTCTTGAGTCTAGTCTGCAGGTAGCGAAAATTCACACAAAGGTTGCAAAGAAAAAATTAATAAAAAAAAAAAAAGAGGGAATCATTCGCAATCGAATACATGGATGGCTGCCTTAATTTTTGGGAGATAAATATATTTCCCCTGTCTTCCTATTAAAATCCTGGCAAATTTCTGACGTTCTATATATTGTGTTAATAAGGAATGTTCTGTGAATATACTCGTAACACTTCAGTAAGAACAAATAAACAGGAAAACAACGGATTAGTAAAATATAACAAATTTTTTGAAAACTTGCTTAAATTAAAATACTAGATCTCTGTAATTGAAGAAAAATACGGTTAACTATTCTGAGATAAAATTATACAAAATTAAATGCATCCCTTCCCCGTCAAGTTCTAGTACCGTTCGCACGCGTGGGGGACTATATTCTATCGGCGGTTTCTTCAAACTTTTTAATCAAACCTTTTAAAAAACACCCCATATATGACGGGTNAGGGACTATATTCTATCGGCGGTTTCTTCAAACTTTTTAATCAAACCTTTTAAAAAACACCCCATATATGACGGGTTTGGCTGTCTCCTAAATAAAACATGCATCGCAGGCGTTTTATACTTGGGTTAACATAAAAGTAGGTACCTTATATTTGGTTAAATTAAACTTTTATTTAATTTATAAGTTATAGAGTGGGAAAACAGGAAGGTTAGTAATACTTAGTAAGAAATAGTTCTTATACAAAACGTTATTACACTGAGTGCGCACGAATGCGGTTCGTTGGCCCTCTGGTGTAATTCTCCAAGCTTTGTTTGTGTTGGGGGAGGAATATCCTGGAAGTAGATCTTAGGCAGGGCTTCAGGAAATTTGGAAGTAACCGTGAATTGACTATATAACAGCAACGCACTCACTTACGAGACAATGCAATTACGGAAACAAAGCTCTCTGGACACGACACACACAACGCCGCGCGTGCGTTGCCTACCCTCCCTCGGTCGGGGGTTAGTAGAAGCGGGCACGTCGTCCGAGGGGGATGAAAAATTCACGGCGGACTGCTCATCACACCGCCGGCAGAGGGTAGACGAAGGGAAGTTCCCAGGAAGGGAAGGAGAATGCAAGGTGTGTCGGGGCAATCTGGGCTAAACCAACATGCGAGGGTTGCGTTCCTTGCACACGCCAGGAGCACTCCTCCTAACCCCGACCCCTACGAACAACCCTTAATCTAACCAAGACGGGGAAGTTCAAGGTAAACACCAGTCCCCTTGGGCGGAGATAACACGGCGTAGATGAGCGATGCCGTCCCATCAACCTGAGATACATCCATCTACCTACCTCCCTCCTTCCTAGACTTCACAAATTTCTCATCGCAGTCTTTACACTGTACACAGGAAAAAAGTTCAGTAATTATAAAATACTCTAGCAGTAAAATCGTGGTTGTGGTTTTGGAGTGGAGATGGAGGGAGAGCCTAGTTATCTGTGCAAATAAATAGTTTATTAGTCTTTGGAAGTGATTAAGAAATAAGAAAATTGTACTGTAATCACAAATTCCTTAATAACCACATCAAAATGAAACAAAATAATCATAAAAAAAACTGACAAAGTAGATTTCTGCGAGATGTCTTTCTTTTGCAGTTCGCAGACGTCACCCTCATATATATATATATAACAACATTTTTAACACTTGCTACAATATTGTGTTGTTGTGAAACTTCTTATGATTTTCATATTTTGTGGAAAATGTATCCTTAACGGGGATATAAGGGCGTAACAAGTAATTGATAAGAGTTATGTAATGAAGAATATATAAAAGAGGTTTATTTAACATTAAGGTTGTACAATATTACTGTCATATAAATATGATTGAATATGAGCTATACAAACATACTAAAATATTAAATTACATTATTTTATAAATATTTAACCAGCCACATTTTGATTAAAGCCTAATTGGAGAGTCCCCACCTTGTTAATGATTCCGGAGGCTAATTAAGATGGCGCAAGTCGACGGACGGACCCACCCATCTTAACTGGTCTTCTCGTTTCAATGGTCCGACGACAAAAGACACCGCCCACGGACCACACTGTCCTATATCGGCTCCGTTGTCCCCGTTTAGTGGCAGGTGGAGGCGGTTTCTGTGATTTGCGATTTCATAACTAATTTCAGCGATCACGGCCCGTGTCCTGAATAAATAAGTAAAGGTGTGATCAGGCAGGCCGCTCAACTAATGGCCTGGCCACAACCCGTAACAAACTGCTCACAGTAACTCTAGCTTTTAGTAATACACAAATGAGTTAATCGATAACAATTTTNCCACAACCCGTAACAAACTGCTCACAGTAACTCTAGCTTTTAGTAATACACAAATGAGTTAATCGATAACAATTTTTAAACTACACACAAAATAGTACATATTCTCTCCTTCTATGGTGTGGTTTTAAGCAGTCAACACAAGTAATGGGCGAAATCCAAGTAAATTATAAATGCCAGTAACCACATATAAAAAACACCGGTTCTACAAAAAGAAGTGCGAGTATGATAAAAAAATGGCCCTGGATACAAAGAGATACATAATTCACAGACGCTGCTCTTGATCGCAGCGAAACCCGACCACCCTTAACGAAGGATGGTCGACTAATAAAATTATTATACATAATGCAGGAATCAATAAAAAAACACCGTTGAGGCGATAACTCTCGTACGATGGTGCGGCGGTTACAACACATATCATACAAATGTTTAATTCTTACTTATGAATATTCATGAAAAAAAATTATAACGTGAAGCATTAAAAAACATTTGCAAAGTTTATGGTTTACATAAGCTGATTATTTATTAACTTTAAATCCGCACTTTGAAATTCAAACTAACGTTCATGAAATAATACCACATGCTCTACCCAGGACTTCACCACTACAATAAAGGAAAAGAAAAGAAATTATTGCAATAGTCAATTATAAATACATTTAAAAATTGCCTCGTACAATTTTCTGTTTCTGCTTTTAAGCCCTGAACATACATTAAAACAACACACAACATATTTCAGCCATAATACACATTTGTTAAAATAACATGATCACTATGAACAAATCGCGCGAATAGAACAAAGGTTGCAACACAGAATCGTTAAAGATGGTAGAAAATAGCCAACAATTGTTGCGCTAAAATATATTTTATAACACTAACTAGTTTATACTTTCATTATTGGATAAACATACTTTTACTCGGCTGAGTTGTTTGCAGAACAATTATGAAAGTTTTGCCTTACAGCATCAGAATCCTCATTAGCCCAGTGAAATGGGG
Source organism: Clitarchus hookeri (assembly GCA_002778355.1). Taxonomy (NCBI): domain Eukaryota; kingdom Metazoa; phylum Arthropoda; class Insecta; order Phasmatodea; family Phasmatidae; genus Clitarchus; species Clitarchus hookeri. The sequence continues at coordinate 500,087 of NQII01000310.1, read as the reverse complement.
TAGTAGCTTCATACATGCATAACACCCAATAAGAAAAGAAAACTGTCGGACATGTGTACAGTACGTTGAATCCTAGCAAACAATCGACTTTACCCGCGCAAAACCAACATCTGTAAGAATCGCCAAGGCCAAACATGTATCTCATTTGCGTTTAATGTGGTTTCCTTCCAGGTATGTGCTACTACGGGATAGAGATGACCCTCCACCATGCACAGCTGCAAGACACCGAATAAGGCATAAGTAGCAGTGTAAGTCACATAACAAGGTCAGATTGTGCTGTACGATGAGGCCTGTGAACACCTTTGTGACAAAGGGGGTTTTCCACAAAGAACTGCGGCATCATAAACCAGCTAACACCCAGTTTTGGTACGCAAGCAGTGTGCGGGTGTGTCTGAATGCGTATTTGGGACGTGCACACAAGCCAAATGACTGATTCCCGTGACAGTTTACAAATAGTTAATTTTAAAGTTTCATGTATTGGTTACAGTAAAGTTAATAAGGAAAAGCGAGTAACTTTGTGGAGCAGGAGTGAATTTACTGTAGGTTCTGCATAATCGTGGTTGCTATGCAATGTGAGCACTTGATGTTAATGTTTGAACTGCAGTTCCGACTTAGTAGAGGAAACGATTATATTCTAGGATTTGGAAATGCAAATTGTAGTACATGAAGATGGCGCTTATAGATGAAAGAAGATCCACTACGGTTTGCTGCATGAACAGGAATAATTTTCTACGCGAGTCAAATGCTTTTGTGAGGTTATGCTGCATTTTAGAGGAACTGTAATTTTAATTGATGCGGCAGTTATCTACAGGGGATGGACACACTAATATGAACACATGGCATATACACAATATTTATTTATTAATAAGGTGTTGGGCCACCATTTGCTTTTAGAACATGTTATCTGTAATCTAATACAGCGAATTGTGTTCGCCAGAACTCTTCCTCCTGTGCCTGATCCGCATTGGAATAACAGAAGAAACCTTGCAGAGCTCATATTAAGAGTGCACCTCAGGATTCATGACTTTCGGGCATTTACTTTGTCACTTCAGACATATTCACATCAGGCATCATGACGTGTAGGTGCACTCTGCCAGGCCATAGTACCAGAACATGTCAGTTTTGAGCTTGAACAGAGCTCATAATTGCCAGCAGTTGAATGCTGCCAATATAAAGAGATTATGCCCTTTCCAATCGCAGTGGATGGATGTTCTCCACCCGAGAGTGGTTCCACCTCACCTGTCAACAGCATTATACAGAGTTGAATCTGCACATGCCACTTCGATGGGGACGAGGACTATCAACCTCTTTGAAACCGCTTCGTAAACGAGTCCTCTTACTAGGCGGACTATACCGACGACCTTTCGTTAGTGAGCACCAACCCTTCGAAACTAACACCTGAGGTGATCCAGCATGCTTACGTTCCACGGCAGCTGCTACTGACTGTGCCGACACACAGGGCCAGCCCTCCAGGCAAGTTCCCACCTCCAGATCTCCTTCCAAGCATAAGTTTCAACCACTACCACCCAGAGTCCGACCCGAATTAACAGCACGGCCGAAGCCGGGGCTTTCACGCTGATCCCCTGGGTACCCACAATTTTCATACATGCACACTGAGTTTTCCTCCAGAGCAGCCCAGCTCCTCCAGGACGCCAGTCAATCCCTTCATAGGAGCTCCGCCGCCCCGAGATCCACCTCGGATTGCCAGGTCGAGGCCCCAGCTGGGGAGTGCAATTCGGTTCGCGGGTCTTCACCGTATGGCGCAAAATATATACAACCCCTGGAAGGCTGCACATAACCGCGCCATAACTGTTCGTCTGTGCACAGACAGGCCATTACTCCGTCAGCCACGGTGTGGCCACCGTGTTACCACCCCAGACCACGAGGAGGTGGAGATGGACTTGAGTTGGCAGCCTTCACAGTGGCAGGGGCAAACCCAATCATCAATGAGCGGGCCCCACCGGAGATCACCAGCAGCGGGCAGCTCGGGGGCAGACGAAACACTGCGGGAATTACCGCAGGTCGCTGGGGAAGGCACCACGCTCCCAGCTCACTCTTACACTTACGCCGGTTACCACTGCTAGAGCTTTATCCGAGGGATGGCCAGNCTTTAGCCGGGGGATGGCCAGACAAGGACAGACATTCCGCTTGCGTCATGTCAGTCCCACCAGGTATTCGGAGTCCAGAATCCTCCCCTACACAGCGGACTGGACGGAAACAGCCCGGTTTTCAGGGCACCCAGACCCCTCACCTTACACCCATTACAGGTTGGTTGCCAGACCACAGCCCAGTCCTAACCCCGTCCCAAAAGGCCTGCTTTTAGGACAGCTGCAATTCTTCCCAGAATAGATTCGTAGAGTATCTGAATAGTTTCCATCGGAATGTTGTCCCATTCTTGTACCAAAACATCCACCAATTGCTTCAATGATGTTGGAGATGGAAATCTGCTCCTCACTCTCTGCTCTAAGACTTCCCATAGCGGTTCAATTATGTTGAGGTCTGGCCAGGGAAGATGTTTAATGAAACCAAGACTGAACCTTTTTGGTTGTGTGTATGGGCGCATTATCATCTTGGAATATGGCAGTGTTTGGCAGCAATATTCTAGTCATATCAAGAACTTCATCATTGAGGATGTCGAGATATTCATTCGCAGTAATCCGGCCAGTGATGTGCATGAGAGGACCAGCTGAATACCACAATATAGCCGCCCAAATCATAACTTAACCCCCCCACCCCCATGCTTGACTGTAGGAAGCAGGCAGTCCGGATAGTAGGCTTCTTTTGGAGTTCTCCATACATAAACCAGGCCGTTTGTAAGAAACAATGTAAACGATGACTCATTGGACCATACCACATTCTTCCAATCATCAAGTGTCCAGGTTTTATGATCGTGGAACCACTTCTTTCGCGGCTTACCGTCGGCTTCCGTTATAAAGGATTTCGCAATTGCAGCCCTTCCATGAATGTTAACTTTGTGGAGCTCACACCATACTGTTTTTGTGGAAACAGTATTACTCAAGCGAGTGTTGAGTTCTGCTGTCACTTTTTCTGCGGTAGTTTTATGTTGTCTGGCCAAAATTCATTGTAATGCTCGTCGGTCTCTTTCAGTTAAGTTTGGGTTTTATCCACTATTCCTCTTAGCCGATGATGTTTTACCATCCATGTTTTGTGTATGCTGTCATTGCCGTGGATACTGTCGCTCGTGAAACGTTAAACAATTTAGCTGTTTTCGTTGCAGACGCTCCCGCTAACCGAGCACCAACGATTTGCCCTCTTTCGAAGTCTGAGAGATCACACAATTCACCGATAGCTTGTTTTAACCGTCGCAGAACAAAGCGTATAATACACTGAAATATAACCTACAAGACTTGGCAAGTAAACTGTGCAATACATACGCGTCGCATTATTTACACGGAAGCAATGTTGCCAACATGCAACAAAATGTACTCATGGTGTTCATATTATTTTGTCCATCCCCTGTATATTTTGAGTGACCTTTTGCTGTGGTTACTGGGTTGTTTTGATATTAATCATTGTAAGAGTTGAATATAAATTTGGTGTTTTATAATTATATTTCATATTGTTACTGATAGCTGTCCATATATGTACGAGCTGTAAAGAAGCAGAAAATTTGACTTTGGTTTTGCTAAGTTTGCTTTGAATCTGAAATAAAAGGAGTATATGGCCCAGCATTGTTGAGGGGTAGGTATCGTAACCCAGTATTATGAGTGTTGAATTTTATGGTACCACCAACGAAGTCATTACCAGTTAAGGTCACTCTGCATTTATAGACTTTTATGCGAGGCAAGCAAATAGCACATTGAGAGCATTCTGTATGGCATTACTGTCCTTATGGGTTTTCATGAGTAACGAGTGTGTATTGTATTCTAGTCATACAGAGACGCAAGCACTTCTCATCCATGTTATGTTGGTGCATTTGATTGTTTGTACTGCTAAAACTGTAAGTGGTAAACGGGTCGTAAAGTTTCTTAGTGACACTTGGTGAGTTTTGCTGGAGCCTGAGCTGTTAAACAGTAAAGTCACATTTAGAAGAAATAAAAATAAGCGAACTAATCTGCACCACAACAGAGACGGGTCAGGCGATTGAAGAAACTCTGATGGAGCGGCGATACACCCAAGAAATTCGTCGACCATGTGCGCTCCCCTTCCTGGTGAAACTTGACAACCCCATTTTTCAGCAGGATAATGCCTGGTCTCACACAGCACAGGTTATTTCTGGCCGGCCTTCGTTATTTCAAGACACTTCGTTGGCCAGGTAGGTCCCCAGTCCTCTCATTTACCGAAAATGTTTGGGGCCAGATTGTCAGCAACTTCTGCCAGTAGTAACTACGGCAGATTTGGAGGGTCACTTGCACCAGCGTAGGCAGAATATTCCTCAAGAAAATATCCGACGTCTGTGTGCATTCATGCCCCACCATATTTCCTCCTGTCTCCTTTATGCTACAGATGATCCAACACTATACTAAGTGCATTGTGCAAGTGTTGGTCTTCTGCAATAAATGCTTGGGGTGGTACAGAATTTTGGACGTTTCTTGTTTACATACTACCGTGTCTTGTGCCCGTACCCACTTAAAAGACCCTGCGATGGCACTTTCTGCATAATTAACTTTTTTCTTCAAATGAGTGTATAATTTACACTATTGTATTTCAAAACCACATGAATGAATTTTAACTTCGTAAATGTGTGATCAAGTGGAGGAATCGTTTTTAGGATCATTGAAAATTCCTTTCCAGTAGTGTCTATGGGGAGCACCCCACCCTCTGAACCAGCACTTGAATTGTCAAGCACGAAAGCTGGTACGCAACTTGCAACAGAAAATTAGACAGGTCGTGTAAACAAACTTGGGATGACACCTGGGCTTTCAAGATCCCTTCCTCCTTCCAGTTGGAACACACTTAATATGTGAATATCCGATTCGATGAAACTTGACTGAAGAACCTAAGTGACTCACTGACATTTACACACACATATAAGAACCAACTTTACGATAAGTGAACTTTCTAATGAATTTAGGATAATACGGCCATCAGTAGAGCCTATTATAACTTGCATTTGTACACTATACCTGTTGTTTCCAGAACACGGCTTCTGCTAAAATGAACATTTTGACGCAACACTCCTGCTGACACTGCTGATATATCTAATGGGATCTTATTATCTGCCATCTTTATCTCAAAGTCTGTCTATCTAGCGAAATAATAATAGGTCAATTCGATGAAGATATATAATGTTTAATTTTTGGACATACAACCTGCACCTTTGCGTTGCCAACAGAAAGTTTAAGTGAATATTTAGATACAGACAATTGCGAGTCTTAATTGGAAAGATCTGAGATCAACTTTCGGGAAAATTCGTTTTCCATAATCGCAAGCATTTTAATGGTAACAATGGGTTGCGGACTTGTGGTTGTGTTCCCGCGAATGAGGAAAATTTTAAACTGTAATTACATTTTCATTGGTAACCTTACGTTAGTGGCCTGTGACAATGCTTTACCATCGTCATACACACAACTGGATGAGAATTAGCGCATTATAAAATTTCAGTTAGTTTCGCAGTTTCACTCAATCTGCAAAAGGATACTAATTGAATTTTCTATACATGGAGCGAAAATGTACGATATTGCTGAAAGAAATAACTGGAAGTATGCAGGAACCAGAAAAGTTTCATTGAAAGTTTCTCAAGCTTACAGAAAGATAACTTCCCACAGCTGAAATTTGAAATTTTTCCTCGTTTCCAAACAGGCCACTAATTATGGACACATTAAATAATGATACATTTATATTATTTTATATTTACATTTCAATAATTTGCAATATGTATTCGGACTATATTACATTTATATTGTATCAAGATATAAAAAGTACATAATTTTTAAATGCCATACGTAAAGACCTTTGAATAATTTTTACCCAGCTACAAAAAAAAACACTAGACATTGGTACATTAAATTTCCATGCGAAATGGTCAAGCTTACGAACTCTGCACATGTGTCTATATCTGTACATATGTCTATCTCTGCACGTGTGTCTATCTCTGCACGTGTCTATCTCTGCACGTGTGTCTATCTCTGCACGTGTGTCTATCTCTGCACGTGTGTCTATCTATGTGCATCTCTTCACCTCTGTGCATCTCTTCACCTCTGCGCATCTCTTCACCAATGTGCATCTCTTCACCTCTGTGCATCTCTTCACCTCTGCGCATCTCTTCACCAATGTGCATCTCTTCACCTCTGTGCATCTCTTCACCTCTGCGCATCTCTTCACCACTGTGCATCTCTTCACCTCTGTGCATCTCTTCACCTCTGCGCATCTCTTCACCACTGTGCATCTCTTCACCTCTGTGCATCTCTTCACCTCTGTGCATGAGTGTCTATCACTGTGCATGAGTGTTTATCACTGTATATGAGTGTCTATCTCTGTGCACGAGTCTCTATCTCTGTGCATGAGTCTCTATCTATGGGCATGTGTGTCTATCTATGGGCATGTGTATCTATCTATGTGCATGTGTCTTTCTCTGTGGGTGCCTCTCTATCTGTGTGTGTAACTGTATCTGTGTATTTCTATCTGTATCTATATATGCATCTGTCTTCCCCCATCTCTCTCGCTTTCTCTCTCTTTTTCTCAATTTTCTCTCTCTCTCTCTCTCTCTCTCTCTCTCTCTGTGTGTTGGTGTGTGAATGTGTGGCAGTGTGTTGTGGGGGTAAATTTCTCTGATAAGCTGTGGAGGCGGAGGTAGTCTCCTAACACCTACACCGAACGATCAGCAAATGCGATGCCCGAAACGCTGTGTGGAGGCGGAAGTGCGGGTAAATGGAATGCGGAATTGGTTGATGTGGTTTTTTTTTCGGTCTCTTGTCCTGGATTACTCCCCTCCGCCACCATCGCCACCTTTTTTTCACGCATTTCCCCATTCCCTTTTCCGCCGATTCTTGCCTTCCCCAGGCTCTCAGCAATTAGCGGATTGCGCCTTTCACTCCCTTTCCCCATCCAGGCGCCTAGCACATGTACACTTGGCGACCGTTGTCGTCGTAATTGTGTCGCGTAGGGGTGGTGGTTGTTCCGGCCACGCGTCGCGTGCGACTCTCGCATTCGCTCGTAGCGTAATGGAGTTGTTGGCGCGCGCGCGCGGCCTTACTTTTCCCACACCCGCCGCTCGCTACAGTTTCCAAGTCGCCGGCTTGCGTGATGATAAAAACCAGCTGTGTTAAAGAGCGCTCGCTCGAGAAAGGAATTAACTAACGCTGAAAGTGCCTGCGGTCCACACGCGAGCAGCAAACGATAGGGGAAAAAATTGGAAATGTATAAGTCCTTCTATAAATCTGCGGTCGGCATCATGGAATATTTCTATGCTATTCTATACTATCTTCAGTTATTTTAAAATGTATTAATTGTTTTCCCTAATGTAATTATAAATCACACGTCCTTCAAGTGACATCCTGAAGTTGTTACCAAAAAATTTTTGCCATAAAAACAGATATTATTCTACTTTCCACAAAGAAAACAAAGCTACTTCTTCAATAAAAATTATTTATTTGAACTACTTTTTATATTTCACTGCGAACGTAACATAAAATATTTTAAGTCCACATTAATGTATAATTTCTAGTGTTGCAAATTAGAAAAAATTTTATGCATGGCACACTTAAACTGGCGAAGATCTTGTTTCGTTTTCACAACCAGACATCTGCAGGCTTTGTGTTCGGTGATCAAAGATATGAACCTCTTATAACGTAGCGCAGTGGAACGGTTAAGAAATTAACTACTCACAAGAAAGATCATTGGGAATAGAGCCTCATAGATTACAGTAACGGTTAAATATAAGCTTTCTGTGAGACACGTTGACGATTGTGTACAACGGACATGAAAAGGTTAAAAATTCCAGCAGGTGAATTAATTATTTGAGGCATATATAAACGTGTAGCTTTAAGTGCTGCAACGAACAAAGTTCTTGTTTTAAAAACTTTACTAGTTTAAGTATAGCATCGTGTCATATGCTGGGACCAATAAATATTGTTTGCATTTGATGTTATTGGCAGCAGCTGTTTATTGGACTACGGGCGATGGTGTAAACAACGAATGATGTCTCCTACCAAGTCCTACCACTTGTCTTATCGGATGTTATTTTCTTCTGTATATATATATATATATATAGCCCCTAATGAAACCATGGAACTATACTGTAAACAAGTCGGAAGGCAAAAATAAGTTAACGTGTTATNAATGGAATTCACGCCACCATTTTAAGACTTAGCTTTTTTTTTTTTTTTTATTTTTTTGCAGGCTGAAAGTCTTGATTTGTTATTACTGACCGACAGACCAACCGGGCACAAAGAAATGGCTTTTTACATTTTCTAAAGTGGGCAATTTTCGACAGCTGTTATTGTTATAATGTGCCTTCACCAGTCGGACAATTTACCGATGCAAATTACGTACAGGCCCCTATACCAATTAAAGAAACACTCGAGAGAAATCATACATTCAAGAGATAGACCCCTTCAAATACGCGCCGGACGATGGGGCTGACCGATGGGTTTTCTCAGGGATCTCTCGTTTCCCCCACCATTGCACTCCGGCGCTGCTCCGTACTCACCTCGCTTCATCCTCATCGACTATCAAGACCTCGATGTTAAGAGCCGCCGAAATATCTTTACTGACTAACACCTTCAAATAAATCAAAATGGCTAGCAACATTCCAGTATGAAATGTCTTTATATTTCCCAGACTTTTTCATGTACCCCATTACTTAAATTGACTATCCTAAATAAAAGAGATTCAAAACTGTTTTATGTTATTTGTTTAGAAATTGGAAACTATTTCATGTTATGACTACCGCCAACACCATTNATGGTGTAAACAACGAATGATGTCTCCTACCAAGTCCTACCACTTGTCTTATCGGATGTTATTTTCTTCTGTATATATATATATATATATAGCCCCTAATGAAACCATGGAACTATACTGTAAACAAGTCGGAAGGCAAAAATAAGTTAACGTGTTATTACGAAGTACGGATAGCAAAATGTCATACAACTCTCATCCATGCACTTAACATGTTGTCTTATTAGTTACATTTATTAGTAATTTATCTAGATACCCTGCCCTTAATGACATTTTTCTAAATTTCCATTACTTTCCCATAAATGTTGAATTATCTGATGATTCACATTTTTCCTTGTTCTTCCTGATGCTAAACACTCTGTGAATGCAATGCTAGTAAGGGACTTCCTTTTCACAGGTTGATATGAGATATGCTGAACTAATAGTGAACAAACTTTATTCACAGTTTCGCTAGCCACGCCTCGTTGTAAATACTTAAGTGCTTTCAAGAGCTTAACATGATTTTCTACATTTTTTTACATGTTACATTCTTTCGAGTAGCCTTAAGAATTAATTGCCTGAAAAAAGTATGAAAACAAAAAAAATATACTCAAAACAGAAAATAATGAAACGAGTTACAGAAATTTTAAAGTTAAATCTTGTTTCGCACAAATTTCAAAATGGTATGAAAGTAAAACGTTATACTACAGCTCAAAACAATAATTGCTCATATTATAACAATGTATTGAAGAGTATTGTCTCAAAAATTAGTTATTAGGTTCGCCTGGGTTTGAGTTGTAACTCACAAGTTAAAAGCTAAGCACCACAACAAAAAAGGTGTTATATATTTGCACCACATACTGTTCAACTTTTAGACATATTCAGTAATTACACTTTTCTCGCAACAAAAAACAATGAGCGCATGGTTTTCGCATAAACACACGTCAAAATCACAATTTTATTGTTTTATAAATCTGCAAATAAAGAAAACCATCCTACCTACAAAAATGAGATAATTACCACTACAATATGATTTCAATACTTCTATTAAATTGCACAAAGAAACGTTTTTGCAATTTTTAAAAATTTCCTAAAATAAGGAAATTCTCGCATGTTTTTGATGCGGTATGTCCCTAAATTTTGGAACACAAGTTTTCCTAAACATACCTTAAAATGAATTACGACAATATCTTTCAGTTGCTCTTTTTAATTTTTTTGCAAATAGTTTGGTTTATTTGATTTGTACATTACAAAAAACAGTAAACATTTTGACTGACATTTCATTTTTCAGAAACCATGCGATCGAAAAAAAAATTATCAGAGGAAAAGGTAGTCACAGATAATGTCTACAAGATGAACAATATGTGGGACAAATATAAAATAACAAACTTTCCGTGGCCAAAACCCTTTAAGTGACAACAATTTAAAGTTAAATGCTTACCGCAGGTGAACAAAGAGTCAGATTTCAAAGAAATTTCAGCATGCCATTCCCATGAATTCAGTTAACACTTAAGCTAAAACAGAACTTTGTGTTAAAAGTTACTTTTTGAAATTTGTAAGAATCAATATTTGAAGTTAACATTATAGCATTTATGGCAATAAAAGCATGCTAAACATAATTGTTTACATACAATTTGATATTATTTTTATTAGGTTATCGACGGTATCATGTCATGCCACCATAAAATATCCTCGAAAACCAGAAAAAATATTTTGCAGTTGAACAGCCTTAACTCGCCGAGCTCATCGGCGGAGCAAGCACTGGCGAATGCACCGCGCCCAAATGCACGACGGTACTCGTACTGTGCGGGCATTAACTCGGAGGCCTTCCAGCGCCGGGCCACATGACACGCTGCGTTGTGGGAAGCCCACTAGGCCCGGATGACACAGGTCACATCGACGCGACGTCTATTACTGTTAACAGGACCATCAGTCACGTAACCCCTTCCCGCGTAAAGGCACGCGACAGGCCAACACGCCATTGGCTTGTGCTATATGGCCTGCATACAGCTAGCTATCTTGCGCGTTCGAGGCCTCGAAACAAGTGAGATATAAGGCAGAATTGTTGTGCTCATTCAACACTTGACTCCTCGTCTCTACGCAGTACACTCTCAACTGGCGGTTAGTCCTCCGTTGGAGACGCGCCTCAACGAGGCTTTAACTGTGACCCTACATTTTTATGAAACGGTAATAAATAAAACCGCACGAGAGGCGTGTCTAAGTATAACTCTTAATTTTTGTATATACTATTTGCCCGCTAAAACAGATTTCAAAAACACCCGTTTTAGACAAACTTACACCCAAAAGAAATTATTCTTGGAGATGAAACGGCGTGACACGTTTCTTGAATGCTTCTCGTGTAGAAACCACTACGAAATATTCAACCGTTGATTAATCATGTGTCTTCTAACAAATCTCTGCAACGTCCTTCATGCATCAACCAGACGGAGCACGTAAGGCTAGTGTTGCCAACGTAAAATTCAGCAAGTACGCAAATTGTGTTTGGAAATTCGGTTACAAATACAATTTGACTACTTTACAAACCTGAAGACTTTCCACACTAGAAGACTATTAATAGCAATACCGATTATAAATGTAAATACCCAGCACTGATTCATTAATTATATTGTCATGCATTCTTAATAAACCACTTCAAAGAAGAAATTGAAATCCAACTCTTATTCAAAACATTGCCGTGATAACAATCTTCCTGAGAAATAAACAGAACGATGATGACATTTTAAGCGGAAAGTAAGTGTGTTATACATTATTAGCGGTTTCTTCACACTTTATGAATCAAACCTTAAAAAAATTACAACATGAATGACGTAACATGCTTAGGAGACAACAAAGCACATGTATCACAAAGATTTTATACCTTTGTTAACACATTGGTTAGACTAAAATTTTACTTACATTTTTCTAAAGGACTAAACTATAATATCTAATATATAATTAATATGAATAAGGAGAGACAGAAAATTGATGTATTGGTAATACCTACTAATAAATAGTTCCTATGCAAAATATTACACTGGGTGTGCACGTATGCAGTGCGCTGTCATTTGGTATAATTTTCTAGATTCAGTTAAGTTTAGTTGGCATGAGGCGGAGGAATATCCTCGAAGTTGAACTTAAGCAGTGCTTCAGAAAAGCTGAAAGAAACCCTGAATGAAATACAGTGATGTTTTTATTGGGGGAAAAGAAAATAAATGAAATATACGAGTAAATGAAATCGGACGAACTTCATTTTGGCTACATTTTGACATCCGGTAATACTCATTCTGCTATAAGCAACGTAACCTAAAATGTATCTAAATGTAGCCGAATTCGGTTACGGGCGGCAACACTGCATAAAGGCCGATGCAGCCAAAGGGTGGCTTTGTCTCTGGATGTGTATGATAAAATGATGGAACCTGTCCGCCATGTTGTAACACACAAAACATTGTAAACCTAATCTGTCAAAATTAACATTAAACTATTCTATCGGAGCATCATGATATTTATCCTGAGAGTTCAGAATCATTAGTTTTTATTAAGTCTAAAAACCTTCCACATTTTACATTCATTAAATACGAAAACGTGAAGGACATTTCCATTGCTTAGGGTGTCACAGTATGGCGACGGACGAAAATGCATCTTCAATGACGTCATAGCATGATATCTCCTGTTATTTCTTGGGCTGCGAATCCTCCCGGAGGATTCGCATGGGGGAATCGTGCCGGACGATGCCGTTGGACAGCGAGTTTCTCGAGGATCTCCCGCGTCCCCCACCCTTGCATTCCAGCGTTGCTCGATACCTCGCTTCACCTTCATCGGCTCTAAAGACCTCGATGCTAAGAGCCGCCCAAATCTCTTCACTCACTCACCTCTGTTATTCCTACATCCATGGACGCAGCCTTTGGCAGGCAGCGATAGTAGGAGAAAGCCCGCTTGAGAGGTAGACAAACGGCACGACGCTTCCTTCCCCAGTCAGGAATTCAACCCCTCCCATCAGACCACGTCACGTCCAACCAGCGGCGATACAGCTCGCCGTCTGGTGGCCAGCCTCTGCGCCTCAAAGCCTCGCATTGCTGGAATTTAACCACGCGCGTTTTCAGGTCAAGCCCTCTACCCCCCTTCCGTACCAACCAGCTGCTAAACCGCGCGCTATGCCCTTGTGCAAACACGCCCGTCCACAGGAACGTCCACCCAGCCACCCCCCCACCCCGCACCCTTGCTGGAGAACTTGCACGCAGCGGCGGTGCAGGTCGAATGCTCGCTTACTGGATTGTGTCCAGAGAGAGTATCTGGTAGTGCGGGGAGGAGGAGGCTGGCAGGCAACTATGATTACAATGCCAATATTTTAATTTCATGCTATCACACTAAAATAAAATATTTATTAGTGGCTTCAAATATTATTTGGTTAATGCTTTCCAAGGCGAAATTTTGTTGCTGGAAGAAAACAGATTGTGGTGCAAGTTATTTAGTGTTCTCTAACATAGCTATTTCCAGAAAAGGGGTTTGTCTGTTTCTCTAAATACGCATTTACTTGAGTTGAAAGATTTGGGCCACTCTTAACAAAGAGGTCTTGAAAACCGATGTGGGTGAAATGAGGTAAGAATGGAGCAGCACCGGAATACAAGGGCGGGTGAAACGGGAGATCCCCGAGAAAAACCTCCGACCAGCGGCATCGTCCGGCACTATTCCCATTTGCGAAAGTCCGGGAGTGGCCCGGCAAGGGATTGAACCCGGCTCGCCTTGGTGGGAGGCGAGCTGTCTAACCGCTTAGCCACCACGGCCCCCACCAAATATATAGTTGGCAGCAATAGCAATCAAGTCGTTCACAGTAAAAGTTTTGCTACGACTGCGCATGTGAACCGGCTTAATGAAAGTGACCACCTTCTGTCTGGCCACAACGACATATTTGTCTGAGTTCATCTCCTTACACCAGGTTACGAACTAGTTCATGGAGGATATTCCTAAGAAATTACGGTTGTATTACATAAAACCTGTATTCTAAATAAATGTTACACATAAATGATTCCAGATAATAAACATTCCGTGAGGCAAATTGTGAATGCCATGTTGTGTGTGTCACACATCAGATTTCTGTTATGTACAGGTTCAAATCTAATACTTCAAGGTCGAGGAAGTAGCGCAGTGGTAACACTCAAAAATCGCATTCTAGAGGACCTAGGTACGATTCCCCGTCCAGCCAATGTGATTGTGGTTTTTAATTGTTGTTAAAACAATACCTACCAAAGCTCGCAATCCGCGAAACACTTTTGTGAGCCTCACTACGGAGCATTACTGTTAGCACCTAACATTTTTGCTATGACTAACGAACACTTTACTGCCTACAAACACACTGAATTTGGTTGCCACTAAATACTAGCTGGAATGACAAAAAAATGATGTTGGTGCCACAATGAAGTTTTTTTTCAGTGCACTAAAATTGCTTGAATTCACATATACATAATAGCTTATCAATAACAATGCTAAGAATCGCCCTCACAAGTTTTTTTGCATGTATTCGAATAATTCTGGCTACATCACCAGCATGAATATTCATAATGCAGGTCAACACCTACCCCTAAGATATATTGTGGCTACGTCCCTGTTTGCTGATCTCGCGGTAGGATAAATGCATAATCGCGAGACCCGCGGCAAATTGATGATGCATTGAGCAAACAATATATATCAATGTCCGTAAAACAATTTTCGTTGACGAATTGGCAATGTAACGGTTCCGTAGTAAATATGACGAATTTTTTTTTCCTGTTTTTAGGAATGACATGGAAAACATTACGTGATGAGGTTTCTTTTAAATCAAGAATTGTTTTAATTTTAATTTTTTTGGGACGATATGTAACAGTACAGTGTATTTGTAGCGATCTTGCCTCTCAGCCGTGTGGGATATGGGATATATTGCAGCACCGACGTAAAGAATTATTGAAGTAGCTAGCGAGTCTTGTTACCCCCCTCCACCCCCCTAAAAGTCGAAAAACAAAAATCCCGGGGCGCGGCATAATTGTCGACACTTCGTGAAGATGCGTGTATGTAACACCAGACGAAGGAGGTGTGATTGGCTTATCAAGGAAACACACAACCACAAGACAACAGTTAAGAAGACGAGCGAAATGGTTAACAGTATTTATCTCATAGCTGTATACTAAAATGTAACAAAAATATATAGATAAATAAAAACTTGGAAAATATATGTAACAAAGTTGTAGTCATTGCAATTAAATAAGTTACGACCACGAAAATAAATTAATTATGTCAGCAGGAATTTTTTTTCATTGAATTTTGCAGAAAGGAGAGTACACCGAACAAACTTTCAAATTATGTACAATAAAAAAGGAAGGAAGTATTCTACTCAAAGAGTTCCGAAATATTTTACGCCTTGGCGTATGTTTATATGCAATTAAGGTAATAAATACAACTGTAGTCTATGCCGGTAAAAAGGTGGAAGGGATAACAGTTAAAGGAATTGTGTAAAAAGGCTAAGGGATCAGATTTAGGTGGCACCTAAAATCCGAATATTGTGCGCCGATTAGGATGAGGCGAGGTGAAGATGGAGCAGTTACGGAAACGGGACCACCCCGGGAAAACCCGCCGGCCGGCCGCCAAGTTTCTCACCTAGCGAAAACCCGGGTAAGACCACGCCGGGAATCGAATCGGTAGGAGGCGTGTTGTCTGCATTCTATAAAACCACGGACTCGATATACGTGAGCTCCAAATCGTTTGGATATCTAAAATTTGCTCAAATTATTTGTCATAACGTGTTTTTTCCATCTTGATCCGCATTTCGGCGTTTTTGACATACGAGTACGGCGATGGCCACCCATAACATAGCACATTTTCGAGTACTTAAAAACATTTTTTTTTTCTTTGAGTGCGTGCTCTCACTCCAATAAGTAATTCGGATGTATTTAAATATGATGATGAAGAGTAGGCTTTCGTGCAAATAACTTAATAGTGTTATCAGCAACGGCCTGAGAAATAAACTACACTTGTTCACAGTCATCTGCTAAATTGGGTAAGCTGCTTTGCTTCTAGTTTCATCCCAATGCACGTATTTTCGAAGCCACGTGTTTTATGCTGTTCAAGGTGAAGTAAACACTTCTGAAATCAACCACAGANCCTGAGAAATAAACTACACTTGTTCACAGTCATCTGCTAAATTGGGTAAGCTGCTTTGCTTCTAGTTTCATCCCAATCCACGTATTTTCGAAGCCACGTGTTTTATGCTGTTCAAGGTGAAGTAAACACTTCTGAAATCAACCACAGAAAAAAAAATCACTGCCTTTTAAATACATATATTGCTCGTGTATGCACTGGCGTTAAGACCCCAGCAAATTTCGTAACGAATTAAGTAAAGTAGTTCCAAGTCGTTTATACCCATTACAGCGCGAATGAGCACATTAGTAACAATTTAACATTGCACGCAATTTCATGTTTCAACTCGACTGACGCATGGATAAAGTCATCAAGCCAATGGTAATTTAGGTTGCATGTGTTGTAGAATGATAGAAAATGAGGAGCGAAACAAACATTAAGCATGCCATGCAAAACAAAAGTTCAATTAACAGTAGTAGTATGATTATGGGAAGTCTGAGGCATCGCCGTCTTGTCGTAGGAGCTACCGGCCGGCCACCATCTTGGATCCGTGTGACCTTCGAGATTTAAACTTTAACACCAAAAATCCCAAAATATTAAAAACAAATTCGAACATTTTATAAAAAATATATATTTCAAATAACTTAATTTTCGGAGGTCCTCCCTCACCATCCCTCCGCCTATAACCATTCCGCCATCTTGATAGACATCACAGCCACTGTCCGCCATTTTGGTATTCTTATTTGTCATTTGTTTATACATACGGAGTTTGTCTTTCACCTTCGTTCAACCGCCATTTTAGTTTTTTTGTTTCTCATTTGTTTTACAGTGCTGGTGCTCTCTCCAGTACCATTCCCAGTAGACGACTGACTCCCTCCGCTCCCCCCTTGCAATATATTTAATTGACCGATTGCCTCGCCCTGATTCTCATTATCTAATTTCCTACCCCCTTCTAATATAATAATTACTCTGCCAATGTTTTTTATTGGCTAACTACTCGGCTGTTTTCGGAAACATTCGTCCCGACCAATCGGCAGACTACATTAATAGCGAGGGCGGACTACTTTTTCCCCTCATAAACTCTTTATAAGACGCACTCCGAGCCCCCTCAGGAAAGCAGTCATTTTTCTCGCTCTTAGAAATGTATGCGTGTTATCCGAGCGACCATAAAATTCTTTCGGCCATTTTAGCATTTGGAAGGGTGCGCTCGCTTAATGCCTTGGAAAAACGGGACGAGTTACAATACCTGCCTAAATAATTTCTCCTGGTCTACGCACCTTACGAAATTTCGACCGTATTCAAGTATTTGCCAGCCTACCTGCAGCAGAACGAAGACATATGGGACTGCCTCTCGCGCAAGGAGTGTTTCGAAGGGCTGAACAACCTCTGTCCCCGACACGCCACATCACACGGGATGGAGCAAGGCCCACCGAGCAGCCGTCACGACTTCTGCGCCCGTGGAAGACGCCCTTCCTGTAGAAGACGACATCCCCGTTGAAGACGGCCTCCCCGTTGAAGACGACTTCCTCGTTGAAGACAACCTCCTCGTTGAAGACAACCTCCCCATGCAAGCTATCTACTCGCAAGCTGTACCTGTGGAAGATACTCCCCTTCAAAAAATCAACTAGTAAGCAATACCCGGCGAGGAAACCAACCCAGAACATACGTGCCCGATGTGTATGGACTTCGATGAAGTTTTAAATTACTTTGTAAACCAATTTTGAAACTAGGTGTGTGCATGGGAACTTAAATTTTTTTATATAACCAAAAAAGCATATAGTGAAAAAAAAATGTCTTGCAACATGTAAGGTTTTCACTCGTTTGACTCTTATACCATCAAGCAGATTGCCATCTCGTACAGTTACAAAGACGAGAAAACCAGAGTTTTAACTTTTTTTATTGCCATTTCCATGCACCACACAAGCGTACTGCCTACATAAACGCACGGACTAAGGTGGGGCGAGGGAAATATTCCATATGAGGAAATTCAGGCAATGCTGTACTCAGCTATAATTTCCTATTATCCTGTGGATGTGTTTGGAAGACGCCAAGATTCGACGATTAGCAACGCGTTCCCCATAGGAACGAACCTTGTAGACCTTCACAAGCATTGCCATTGCCCGCCATTTCGAAAGCTCGTCGAGATGTAAACCACAAGACTTCACGAGTGCAAAAATCAAAGATATTGCTGTGCTCTGTGCAACGCCGAAGCCCTAAGATTGTGGAGTTATGACTTTGAGGAAAACATGGTACATTAAAATAATATATTATGTTTGAGTAATGCCATACATTACTCAGAGAAGAAACTCGTTAAAAAATTTATTCCTTGTATTATGCAGAAGAAGAAGAATAATGTAATGTGTACATAAATAAATGTTTTTTAAAAATATTTTTTTTTTATTATTTCGAGTTATGTCCTGCTTACATAAGTAAAAAAAAAACAATTTTGGAAAAGAAAAATATATTTTGTATGTATCAGTTCTGTTATATTTTAAAGAAAAAAAAAAAAAAAAATCTTCAATGAGACTCTAAAATAACAAATAATATATTTTATGTGTATGAATGTGATTATTTATTTAAATAAATTAAGGATAAGAGGTAAAACACTTTGCAAATGAAGGAGGCCTAGAAAATTATCTCTATACGCGCCGCCGTATAGTGGCTGCAGAGACAGCCGGAGTTCAGGTTGGCACCGCATTTAGTAATCACGAGTTGACAGCCGTGAGTTGGACTGTGCCCTTCCTGCTGAACACGCAGTGGCCGGCTGGGCCGCCTATGAATGGAGGCTGGCAGCTTCACGCTAACTAACAAGGCTTGGAATATTTCGCACATGAAATATAAATACTAGAATCAATATTTATTATTCCAACAGAGAGCGACTGCATATTTATTTATCATGTAAAACTTTAATAAGTTGCAAAAAGAATTCACGAACGCGTATTTATTTTATCATACGAACTTCAATACACCGGAAAAAAGAAACACACTTTTGTCTTTAGCCCATTTCAGAATACACACAAAATCACACTGACAGGATGGTATAGGTTCGGCACTTGAGAAAAATTTACACATCAGCCTACTGATAAACGAAATATACATGCTACCATACTGATTTATGAGAAATAGACATAACATACTTATTTATTAAAAAAATTGACACAACATACTAATGGGAACAAACAAAACATATTGATGAAAACAATTAAACCTGTTACCACTCTGACTCGTAAAAAAAAAGACAAAAAATTCCTAAAAATATTAAACTCACGTTACATACATTCCAAACACATTTAAAACAAAATTAAAGCCAGCACACAGGGAAAATATTATGTATAGAAGTATCTGCACCATCCATGCATAATAAGCTAAACGTTAGTTAACAAAGCTGCGAATATTTCGCACGCAAAACATAAACTAAAGAATATATATTTATTAAGTTGATCACATCAAATTTAAAACAAAATACTGTAAAAAACATTGTAATGTTCTCGTTAGTTCACTAAAAAAAAATGTATGGTAAAATGGTAAAATAATGTTTGCTGAATTTTAAAAAATGTAGATTTTCTCTGAACCAGTATAATTACAATATCATCAAATATGAGGGGGAAGGGGGGGGGGTAAGATCTCCTAGATAATTTTATTCTGTGTTAGTTGTGATGGAAAAGCATATTTGAAACGTATAGTCTTGGACAACGTATCCTTTCTTAATCATAATTCCAATGTTTGAATCGCTCACTAAAACCCAAAGAAAAAATTAAGGCGTTCAAAACTTTAATGAAAAAATTAATAATTTTTTTGTCTCGTCTGTGGTTTTGATAACGAGCGTATTTAGCACAATATGTTAACATCGATTAAAAAATATATCTGGTACAATGTACGTTTAACACCTGAGAGTTTTACTTCTATTGAAACTGTCACTGGTAGAAATTTATTTTTGCAAAAAAATACGTGTGCATCCCAAGGTGTGGAAAATATACCAGTTTCACGTAATTTTCTTCGCTTTTATTTTAATTTTATATTGAAAATTATTATTTTTGACTTATTAATATTTAATATTCCGTTCATATTGGCTCTACACTGTTCAGATAGTATTTACAGAGTAAAAAATTCTAGCAGGGCTTGTCTTTGGACTGTGTCCCGGCAGTCAGGAAATATGTCGTTCTGTCTGCAGTATTTGTGGGAAAATCGAAATATTTCATACACGCCTACCTGACCTCACCAAACCCCATTCCCATTGGCTGTAAACAAAATCCCATTCACATTGNTTAATATTCCGTTCATATTGGCTCTACACTGTTCAGATAGTATTTACAGAGTAAAAAATTCTAGCAGGGCTTGTCTTTGGACTGTGTCCCGGCAGTCAGGAAATATGTCGTTCTGTCTGCAGTATTTGTCACGAAGGAAATTGTACTGAGTACTACCCCGTCGCGTCTATCTATCATTGGCCTCGGAGGGAATTGTACTTTGTACTCCCCCACATGCCGATTCCCTATTCGTCGCCAAAAGTCAGAGTGTGGGAATTGAGGAGAAATTAACGAGGGTGGGGTAATAATTCCCGGTAAAATCTAGTCTAGTATATAAGGGGCATAACATTTCTAAGGTCATGATGTGAGAGACAGAAAATGAATCTACCCTCTCTCTTTCTACATTTCTCCCATTAGCGTAACATTGTGTTCACTCGTAGAAGTGTGCATAAAATTTCCAAGGTCATGTCATGAGAGAGACAAAATTATCATTTCATCTCACTCGCACAATCTGAGAAACTTTACAGTCGTCAGTTCCAATAATTTACAATACATGACCAGTCTCGCGAAGGGTACTGAGAAATCTGAAAACGTGGGAGGTATAAACATCCCCACCATTCATTGCTTGCGTTGACACGCCTACAGCAGATACCTCCCATCAGTGGTGGGAGGTATTGCGAATTATTGATAAAAAAAATATATTTTACAAAAACAATATTTAAAAAAAATAACACATTTGCGTAATGAAGAAAACGATCAATTAATTAATATGTTAGGTTTTCATTTTTTGTACGAAACAAATATAATTTTATGTAAAAAATTATGATTGCGGACTATTTTGTTTTTGCGGACGAAAGAACGCGGAGAGGAGAATAGACTCCTCCACCTCATCCGCGGAAGAATACATCAATATCGTACTGGTAAACAATATAAGCTGGAAACAAGTCTGTTTCCTCTCATTCCGTCTTGTGAATACGCTTCGTGCGTTTCCAGGCCTTCTCTAGTTTCATACGTTTTTTTTGCTTCCATCAACCTTTCTTCAGGTCGGAGGTAAGTGCCTTACATACTGTCACAAAATTTCATTTAGGACTTGAGTTATTTTGCGAATGATTTCAAGAGCGCATCTCGTTTATTTAACCCGACTGCTAAAATCAATGCTTTCATATTCGAGTTTTATTAATACATTTCTTGACCAAAAAACTTTTATGTTGCGGGTGATAAATGGTTAATCCGGTTATATATATATATATACAAACACGAGTGAATGTGAGTGTAGCTGTGCTGTACGTACTTACCGTACTGTAGGCCAGGAGAACAGACTGCGCTGATTAGGCACACCCAGCCAGGCGGGCGCTTGCACCAAGGCCATCGACCGCAGCTCACATGCTTTGTGCTCCCTGTTCAGTAATATTAATTTATGCATCGTTTTCCCTTCACAATATTTACAGAGTTTTGCTTCATGCACGCTTTACCGTGAGACATTAGTCTGATTACTCGCCTCCCACTACGGCGGACCGGGTTCGATTCCCAGGGGGGGTGTGTGCTCAAACGTGTAATTACACAGGATACCCTATAATGCGTTATATTTTGTGTACAGATATCGCCACCTGTGTTTTCGTTCAGCGTAGAGCTACCGTTTTGGTGTGATCCGCTCGGCTTGAGACCAGAGTGCCATCTTCACGACGAGTCGTCTTCGTCGAGGTCCTACGCCCTACTGCATATTTCGTTTACAGGTAATTTTAATAAAATCTACACGAGTCCTTCCAGCGATGTTTGTCATTTACCGTTTAGATTTATTAATGCACATTGTTACTTTTTTTTTAGTCTTCAATCCCGTAGGCTCAAGCTGTTGTCGAACTGCCGACGAGTCATCTTTACGTCGCAGCTAATTTCGTCAGTTCAGTCGGTGAGTACACATTAACTTATTTCCACTGAGCTGCGTTAATTTTCAATCATCACATACCACAAAATTTCAATACTCAAACGAGCTGCTCATAATTTTTTTATTGGAGCTGAACTTTTACTCACATTCTAGGGTCTGTCTTAAAGGATAAAGTGTTATAATTGTTTAGGCGTAAATGAATTAATCAGTAGCGTGATATTTTTTTACAAGTGCGGGAGATCGCAACACATTAAGAGACAGCCTGTGATTAAAAAATTTATTTTTCAAGATTTTAAATGTTTTTGTACCTAAAGAATATAAAATACGTTGGAACTGCGCGTGTGTGTGTGTGTGTGTGCGCGCGCATGTGTGCGCATGTGTGTGGGCGTGTGTGTGTGTACAGAGAAAAAACTCGCCTACCCGCTACTAAGAATGCCGTTTATATGTATATTGGCATTAAAAACAATTTTCCCCCTTTTCATAATTTCTATCGAATCTAGCACACATTTTTTAAACAGTCGTGATGCTGTGTGCTTGTGCGTGATTGTGTGTGACATTCTCATAGTATGTGAAGCGGGTCGGAGCCTACACTGATTCCCGGCTCCATTCTTCGTCACGCGCAGGACTAGCGGGAGATGAGCTCCGGGCGAACGCCGTGACACACCGCTATGGTGAGTCGTGGTTAGATTCCTGGTGGGTAACGTTCAGGATTTTCTGACGTTAGCTTACCGGTTTTCTCTGTTCCTTCGTCAGATCACTCATCGTCACCGTTCATTGAATTGTCTGCACTATCTTTCAAACAAAACAGATTCTGCATTTGTAAAAAACAAAATGTAGGGTATATTAAATAGGATTTAAATACATTAAAGAGAGATGACGGGGTCATATTCTGACGAATATTGGGAGCGTAATAAATATAATTTTTAAATCAAACTACGCCAACTCGAGAATTTAAAATAAATTGTTACCTGGCTAGGAATTACACTGTATGTAACTGAATATTATTTGTACTATACAAAAAAATTATGCAAATGTATTCATATTGCAGGTTCTTCACGAGTGAGGCGAACCATGTCCGACCGTTGTGCTGCATCCGTCGTTCCAACACCTGCTGGGGTAAGAATGATGTCACCACCAGTTTCGTTTTCCTGCGTGTTTTGTGGAGCATCATTCGCTGTTTGCAAGAATGGGCTCCAACACGAAAGGTCGTGAGTGCATGACCAATACAGAGATGCACCTCAGATTTGCGAGCGGCGTGGTATCACCAACCACCGCAAGGATAATGTCCCCAAACACCTTCGTAGCTGTACAGGCAAGATCGGGCAGGTAGCAACTCTGAATTGCAAATTTTGTAATGTGATGTTTAAGCGAATCAACGAGGTACGTCGTCATTAAACGAGCTTCCACTGTAACCCCGACAAACGTTCATATACTTTCAACGAATACTGCAAAGAGTTTACTAGGTCAGATACACTTAGGACACATGGGGCAAAGTGCAGTGGTCCAACCCCTCCTTCTGCCAAACGCGCGCGACTCGACGTGGCTCCCCAAAAGCCCATAGCCCTACAGGTTCAGGCCCCTGCTTGATCTTCGCGAAGGCGAATCGTGGCAGGGTCTGGGTTGGTTACTGGCAATGGTTTCGTAGAGGCTGAAACGGCTTTCTGATGTAATCTAAAAACATATATCACACAAAACGAGAGCAATTTGGCTAAAGATATGTGTACTTTTTTAACATAAATTAAGAAAATTATAGTTAGACAGCTCACCGATGAAATCAAGGCGCACGGGCCCATAAAATTAAACATTTGTTTGGAATGCAATTATGTGAAACCAGAGCCGTTCGACGAAGGCACTGATAAGAGGCCCTTAAAAACAAAACATGTGGCGATATTCGAGGCTAGCGATACAGAGAATGCGGTACGAAACAGCCTAGAAAACATATGCGAAGAGGAAGAAATGTCCAAAGAGCATGGTTGTGGGAGGACATTGCAATCAGTCAACCACCTGCAGCTGCGTGTCAACAAGCTGGACCCCCTCCGAGCCTCATCATACGTACAAGTCAGCCCGCACCAATCAAAAACAACAAATCAATCATCAACCCAAAAAACACTAGTGACCACGTGTGTTTCAAACGGACCTTGCTTGCAGATTGTGTAGAAGGCTGGAACCGCGAGCAAGTCGACCACCACCGGTAAAAAGATCTCGAATCAAAATTTGACTTTTCCATCCTCGAATTCCCGACCCCGCTCCGACATATAAACATTATTGAGAAAAATCACGAAGTTTCCATCAATATATATGGTATAGACAAAAACCAGAAGATCTACCCTGTACGAGTGGCTGAAGAAGAAAAGGGTGAGCGTATCGACCTCCTCCTCACCGCCGAAGATGGGAACCCCCATTATTGCTATGTAAAAAAATTTTCCTGGCTCGTAACATCACAATTCACGATCCACCATGGTGGAATTCATATATGCAAACGAACAGTGCTTCACCAATTATCATGATTTGCCATTAAATTCCGGGCTGACAGAGCAGCAGTGTTTGGAAGAACACAAAACATATTGCAAAGATAATGTCCCAGCCAGAATCGAGATGCCACAGCCCGGTGAAGATGGACGGCCACCCGTTTTGAAACTTGAAAATTTCCACCACTTTGATAAATTACCAATCGTCGTTTACGCAGATTTTGAGGCCATTCTGAAACCGATCCACACTTGCGAACCGGACTCCACCCACTCATACACGTGCGCCTACCAGAAGCTGAAGGCTTACAGCTATTGTACTCGTATATATGTGAAAGTCTAGAATAATGTAATTCCTGAACCGCTCACCTCGTCACTGCCTAATTAACCGGTACTGTATAGAGGACACGCTGCAAAAAAGAAATGTATGGAAACCATAGTACATATCGGAAAAAAAGTAAAGGATATTTACGTCACTTCAAAGCAAATGCTGCCGCTCACACCAACAGAAAAGGCTAGCGCAGTAGGAAGATTATAAAGTGAGTGACCATGACCATTTTACCGGCAAGTACATCGGGCCTGCATGCACCCGCTGCAATTTGCTGTGTCGCCGCCCTAAGAAACTCGCCGTAATTTTCCACAACTTGAGCTACGATGAGAATTTTATCGCCAGGCAGCTGGGATACGATACGGAATACATCTTCATTATTCCACAAACGAGCGAGACAATGATCACATTTTTGAAGCAGCCCGCAGTCTGGCATCTGGTCGAGTACTTACCGCCTTCAAAATTCACAAATACGCAGAAGTTCTTCAACCCCATCCAACTAACACTTGTCACACGAAAAGGTGTATTTGCATATGATTACGTCGAAAGCTGGGAGAAGTTGAACGAGTAGCAGCTGCCCCCTCAAGATGATTTTTACAACAACATTACACACTCTGGAGTCACCGAGGAAGATTATGCTCACGCCTATACAGTATGGCGAGCATTCGGATGCACTTAATTAGGCGAATACAGCGATATATACGTCAAGACAGATGTCCTTCTCCTGGCCGATGTTTTCGAAAATTTCAGGGACTTGTGTATTTCCACATACAAGCTCGAGAGTGCTCACTACATCAACGACCCGGGGTTCGCTTTTGATGCCATTTGATGCCATGCTTCAGATGATGGGGGTAATCCTGGAGCTACTCACCGATTATGATATGTACATGTTTATAGAAAATGGAATTCGCGGTGACGTCGCCCAGTGCATAAAACGTCATTGCAAATCCAATAATACCTAAGAAACGGAAACATACGACTCCAGCAAGCCTTCCATCTTCCTGCAATATATGGATGCCAACAACTTATACAGCTGGGTCATGTCGCTGCCGTTGCCAGTACGAAACTTCAGGTGGGTCGACACCAACATCAAAGTAATGTCAGTGCCTGACGATGGGGCGACAGGTTACATTCTAGAGGTGGATGTTGAGTACCCGCAGCTTTCCACATCGAGCATCGTGATTTGCCATTCCTAACACTTAACCAGTGTCCACCAGGCTCCAAACATATGAAATGTATGACAACACTAGAGAATAAGAAAAATTACATCGTCCATTACCGCAACTTGAAACAGGCGCTGGATCATGGTTTGAGACTAGTAAAAATTCATTATGTACTAGAATTCAAGCGAAGCCCCTGGCTGAAAACTTACATAGAGCTCAACACTGCAAAATTTCAAGGTGCTGAGAACAAGTTTGAGGAAGAATTTTTTTAATTAACGAACAACCCAACTTTCAGAAAATTGATGGAAAATAAGAGAAAATGCCAAATAATGGAGCTTGTGTGCAGTGAAAAGCGACTAAAGAAACTGGTGGCAAAACCGACATTCTTACACCTAACCATTTACGAAGAAAATCTTTCCCTCCTCCATCTGCAGCACGAATTCATAGTTTTTGATAAACTAATTTATGCAGGCTTAGCGGTACTCTACTTGTGGAAAACTCTCGTGTATATATTCCATTACGATGTGATTAAGGGCCGGTACGGAGACGACACTGAGATCCTGTATGTGGATACCGACTCGTTCCTCTTTGAGATCAGAACCCAGGACTTCTATAACGAAATCGTCCCGGATACAAGATTCTTCGCAGAATTTGACACCAGCAGATACCCTATGGCTCACAAGTGCTTCTCGTCTGCAAACCAGAAAGTGGTTGGGAAATTCAAGGACGAGTGCCAAGGGAATACAACAATGCGTAGTAAACAAATAAAAATAATGTTTACGATTTTATATATGTTTTAAAGCAGCACCATACGATGCGAGTTAATGTCCACACTATAAGATCATACATACACGATTTTTTTTAAGAATGTATAAATAAGATGGTCCTGACATGGACGGACGATAAGAGGCAGCTACAGAAAAACAGAATACATACACTACCGTATGGGTGCAATGAGACATAAAAAAAATATATCAATGATATGTGAATATAGCGATAAACAAGGTTCGCTGTTTTCTTACCTTGCTATGTAGCTGCTGATCGAGAAGCCATACACATCGATGACGTAGTTCGAAAGGGGGATAACATGCTATAAAATGTGTGTTGGTTCCTGAGAGAGGGTGAATGAGGCTGGGATGCAAGGGCAGTTCCTCACCTCAGGAGTGCCAAATCTGAAGCGATTTCACTCCCCTCTTTACCACTAACAAAATAAATACGATCATCATAAAGGGCTGATACGATTCAATTTCATATTCGCAATCACACATACACATGGGTCATGCATCAATGTTGAACCTCCTACCAGGATTTAAAGTCAAAATTGAGGTCGTAAGTGAGCTCAGAGAACGAGTGAGGGAGAAAATGCCAGATCTTTGATAAATATCGCATGGATTCTGCATTAAGACCAATATGTTCACAACGCTTTTTGATGCAGGTTTTCGTGGGGAAACGCATTCCCATGGTCCAACATCCCCCATATTCGCCAAATATGTTAACGTTGTGACGTCATCTGTCCGCAACGGTGATAGTGTATTCAAAGGAACACATTTTAAGTGTGATGCATACGTGAAAATAAAATAGAACAGCGGACTTGTTGAAGAATTAGACAGCTGATGAGTTGCAACACACCTTTGAACAGTAGCAGATTCAAGCACAGCGGAGCACATATAAGGTAGGGGAAGAATATTTTGATGAATATTAAAGTTATGGTGTGATATTTTGGTACCGAACATAATTTTTCTTAGCAGTCTACCTTGTATATGCGAATAAAATATACGCAGTCATGGAAATATACACGCATTTCTTTTATTTCAAAGGCTGGTCACCCAGTGCACAGTGCCGCGATAATCCACCAGTACCGAGCCCAAACATCACCACGCATCGGCGACGGACACAGCCGATAATTACACGTCCAATTACCGCCCGGAAAAACATTTATAATTCAATCATTCGTTAGTATTAATTGGCAAAAACTTCCCAGGGGGGGGGGGTGACAATGGGAACATGTACCACGACGGTGTGGTAACCGGTTGTTGTAAAAGAGAGGGGTTGGGGGCAATTACTAACACCGAACACAAAACAATGCATAATTCCACACACAACACCGGGAAAAAGTGAAGCTCCGTAATTATCGGGAATACAAAATTTACATTACGCAACACAATGACGTTTATCTAAATAGCCTGGGGCCTGACGTTCCCATTTCCAATTTTTTTCCTCCTGCCCGTAGTATTGTAAACAAAAAAAATTGCCATAATTCATAAAAATACTTCTGCAACATATAAATAAACTTATGTGAATTTATTTACAGTGTGGTATGTGTACACGAAATACCGCCATTGGCGCTTGCTTTGTTCGAGAGGAAAATATGTAACCGGAAATAAAGTAGGCCTAAAAATAGTGATTATTATATAAGGTTGACGAAAATTGAGCATTGAAAGATTTTTATTCACACGAACAGTAACAACTTGCGGCCTGTTACGCGCACAGTGCAATAAATTAAGTTACTTATTGCGCAGTCGGGAATAAATAGAACCTTGTCTGTTCCAAGAGCCGAAGGGTGCAACACGGGGGACTGAGACCAATATTAATTGGTCATGGCAGAAGCTGTGCCAGGGTTGAATGCCCAGGCTGAACAGCCGCCACATCGAAAATATTGAGAGCTGTACAGCGAATAGGAATGTATTTCCTTCGTAAGTCCTCGGCTACAGCAAACATACGGGCACTAAAACTGCGCCCACTTCCCCCCCACCCCAACCTCAAATAAGGAAGTGGTCACAATTATTTTGGAGTATAGAGCAATTAATAAGGATCATTTGTGGTGTTTACACGAGACGACGAACATACACATTTGTATAAAACATGTAATTCAATGATCGAAGGGAAAATAAATGGCCGAGCAGCGAGGCAAGTGGGAAGGGAGTTGGTTCGCCACAGGGGCGTCACAACACAGTAGATAAGTACACAGAAACGAAAAGGCGTGGCAACTCCTTTAATCTGGGCGTACCCCTTCTCTGAGGCTGTACGAGGCTCTAGGAACGGGCCTTGGGTCTGATTGGCTACTGCGTGCTGCGCAAGGTTCCCTATTGGCTGGGCTGCCAACTGGCTAGTACGTTGCGTTGATTTGTGAACGGCGTTCCTGCATGTTGCTGGCAAGTGAGGCCATTTGCCTGGCGTGTACGGCTCGAATTCAAGGTATAAGCGGCCTTCACCTCTGCATTCTTAAGTAGTACTCTGTGGCGTGACAATGGGTCGAAGCGAGAGCTGATTGACTGGCGGTATTCTGGGCGATTGGCTAGGGAATAGTTGCCGAGAGAAAGGAACAGGGGTACTTCATATCGGAAGTTCGGAAGAGAAAATCAGGACCTCCGAGGGATGCCTGAGAGCAATTTAGGCTTTCAGGAAGGCTGGATTGCAAACTCTTAGGAATTACTGTGCCTCCAATAAATAATCTTCTACCGTGGAGAGTGTAGCAAACCTACCTCTAGCTAGGCGGTTCTATTTTGTTTAGAACTAATTCCCGAGGGCCGGCACAGTCAAGCCACGAAGGACCTCGCAAGCCGCTTCGTAGCAATTTACACACTTCGTCTGTGAATACTAGCGTAATGGCCGTGCTGCAAGAATATGTAAAGGATTTTCAGGGTAAAATGAGCACTTTTGAAATCAACCTTTGAAAAACGTCACTGCGAGTATTTTAACGGGCACACTGGCTGGTATGCGCCCAGTAAAGTTGGCAGCGATGAAGGGAAAGTAGTCCCATGTCTTGACATCGAATTAAAAGCGTTGGTTAAACAATTGTGAATACTAAAGTTATACATTTTACTTTCTGTTATTAATGCACATAAGTGTAATAATTAGGAAGTTTGTAAAATATATGTATATTTTTCATAATTTCATAGTTTCACTTGACCGACGCACGAATTAAGTGGCCAGGACCATGCCAATGTTAATTTCACATATGGTGGAAGAGTACAAAATGTGCATACAAGTAGATCTTAGCAGGGCTTTCAAAAATGCTCAGTTTACCGCGAACCACCTATAACCATGCTTCAATCGTGAACGTACGGGATATGTCACTTCCACTCCACTACTTAAGGAGAATCAGTCCCTGCGATCTTGGATTTACAGAACATTTGCCACAATAGGTAATACAGATTTTATATTCTATTTGAGACAATGAAAGGGCATAGTGTATTGCTTCGCACATTTTCTAAAATATGTATTGTTTGAGTGCTGTTTCTGGCATCATTTCTGTAACAGCCCGCAAGAAATAATTACAAACGCATTTCTTGCTGATAGTCACTAGTCAAAAATTAATGAAGGCAGCGAAGCTGTATTAATTTGCTAAAGCTTGAGAAACTATTATTTATGCCCTGTTGTGTGGAGAATTATGTTAAACATTCTTTGGTGGAACTTACGGCGAAAATATGGATAGATACAAAATGACGGGAGCTGAACCCCTTAAACTAGCGTCTACTTTGAGAGACTGTTCCCACTAGTGATGACGCCACAAACATTTTGCCGTCTCGCCAAAACCACCTCCTGCCAATATTACTATGGGTGGTGTCATTCCAGTCAAGTTAACTTGAGAGATTTACTAAGAGAAACTAACCCTTCCAGATCAACTTTAATTTACAGTTTCAGGTGTTGCAAACAAAACATTTTATGATGCGCACTGTACTTGAGTCGACACAACACTTGTTTCGTTGCCACAGTCAATGAGATGTAGGCTATATGTTCAGCTACAGTAATATGAACCAGTTATGACTTAGACCCGTAAGAGGTTTTGCGAATCAGTTACCCACACGTAAGATCATTGGTCATTGATCTTCGCAGTATGCAGTACAGACCAAAAATTACCTACACGTGCGTAATGTACACATTCATGTACAGATAGTCTGAATGGGTTAAGTCTTGAACACCAAATGACCCCGAAATGTGACTAACGGGTCATAAGTCTTGATAGACACTGGGTATGTTTCCAGATTAAGTATTACATTTTAACTTTGATTGTGTGGACTCTCGACCTTAATGTTCTGGAATGATAGGCTATTGTTGAGCTGCTTTTAAACTTCACGCTTTCCTGAAGTTGTAGTTTTTATGAAACATCGGATGTCTCACTTCCCCAGAGATTTTTATAATATGTCAGCACATGTGACCCGCGCACAATAATATACAGAACATAAATTTTATTTCACATAGTTCCACAACCAAGCATTAATCACAATCTCGTTCCTGAAGAATTTACAAAGCACCAGTATTCTCTCCTGCGTATTTTGTACAGCAAAACTATTAAGAACGGTTTAAGGGTTCTGGCGATACGAAGTTAAACTAAACGAGATAAAAAAAAAAAATGTGCTACAAACACATTGCAAATTACGCCTGCGATACGACCATTTGAGCGGCATTTCAACGTACTCAAAAATCAAATAATACACATGGTTTTACTACTTGGTTAAACGTCAACCAAAAAAATATATATTTGCAAAACCATTAATTTGCTGTGCATTAATTCTGCGTAACCCGTTGGGCTCTCTCATAAAATGTTATGAAATCCTCCCTTTTTATTTCTTATTTAGTCATTTTCATGAACCAGCGAAGTCGAGGGATCGACTAGCCTTTATGACATGATAATTTCCTACCAGACGCAAATAATCTACAATATTTCATGTTTTTCTATAAAAAAAAAAACCTCTAACGCGTTTTCAAGTGATCCACAGGCTATATATTAATTGTAGGGCAGAGGATGAAACTTTCTGTAACAGTGACGACATCCAAATACCAAGCCTAACCTGAACCACCCCCCCTCCGCCCCTCACTTTTCGACGGCTCTTCCTCCTAACGTTAGCTACCGCTCATACTACTAAAGCACACCCACGTGCACAAGAACAACGAAAATACTACCTTTTTTCTCAATTATGAGCAATAAAATGTTAATATAATAGCCGTATTCACTATATAGCAGTGGAGTAGTGACAGAGCACGTCTTTAAACTAAACTTTCCTTCATAAAAAATAAAATAAAAAAATCACAATAGTTAATCCAGGAAAGATTAAATTTTTTACCTAAGAGAAACGCAGGTGTAGAGCAACAACTTTAAAGTATAACTTAAGCCCTGAATGCGTATGTTTTCCTACATCCGACATACTACAAAAACGCACATATATGAATATTCCGGAAATTTTATTATAAGAACCTTTGGTAAAAGTGGTGCTTAGGGATCTTGACAGCTAGTTCTTTTGAAACTGAGTTTCCCCTTTTTTAAGTAGAGCAAGAAATAAAAAGAATGTTGAGAGTTTTGTCTGAAGTGACGTCCTCTTCGGCCGACTGCAACGAGAAAAATGCGCAAAAGAGGCAGAGACGAAAAAGGCAAGGGTTGTCTTCTCCATGTCTCTCGTACGTGATTTCCTCGGCATTACACGTCTTTACCTGTTGCAAACGCCTGAGGATATGCTGTGCATCGCCACAACCCGTCAGCAGAAACGAGTACACAAAAGAACACAGAGGAAACACACGTTCCGAACAGTTTCAGCGCCAAGAGAATTTTCTACTCTGTCAGTGAAGGGTGGTGGTTGGAGATGAAGCGAATGTTTCACACTTGTTCATAAGCCGGGCTTTATAAAGCAGTAGCAAAGTAAAAGATAAGAGTAGAACTCTATTAAACATTAAAGGCAGATTGCCGTGTGTTAATAATACATAGAGTTTATTATTAACACACGACAAATTGAGTAACTAATCAGTTTAACTGCAAGTGTTTAAATACTAACACCAAAACAGTTAAAAAATTATATCTTGCGAGAAAATAAATTTTAAATGAAACTGTGGCAAAGCCAGTATAACGACAGAAATACGTACAAATACAATACTAAACGAAATGAAAAACACAACTAATAAATTATGCTATAAAAAAGGAACAAAAAGAAATGTTCAAGTCGAGTATCCAGATCTTACAGCCTGCGGTGATGTCTAAGAAGTTATTTGCAAAGCTTTGTGATACCCCTTAGAGGCATCACATGGAAGTTGGTTCGCGTACGAAGCAATCTTCAGTTACGCCGTTAAAAGAAAGAAAAAACAAAATTACGATAGCTAGCGCTGCTAAAACTTATCCAAAAGTTTCCATGAAATTATGGGCATTTAGTTTCCGAAAATGTTATAGTATCCTGAGAGTTGATAACAGTAAAGATTATTATTATATACAGGTTATACAATGCCGTTTAAAAATGCTTGTTTTCGCACATGTGAGTATTTACAATTTGTATAAAAAAGTGATAATTGTTTTTTTTTTCACACGGATTTGAACAAGGACCAAAAATTTAGTAAAATCAGCATTCTGCGTATCTGTCAGATTTATTAAAGCAGTGGTGTGGAAGTCATGAAGTGTTGCCGTGTGTTGCCAGAAAGGGGGCGCGGAAGCTGCGCTAAAAGGAGAAATTTGAATGTCAAGGTATAAGTTGCTCGACTGTCTTAATTCCTACTGGAAGGTTCATTTTCAGGTTACAGCGACAAAAACTCTTCGTATATACTGGCTACTGCTAGTCATCAGTGCATTTCCGTAACAATTTCCGTTACATTTGCAAACACTGTACGTAGAACTACAGCTAGTCGTACACAGCAAACAATTCCTGGCAGTTTTCTGTCATTTTTCTGTTGGTGCTTCCAGCTTATAGTCTGTACAATTACTTTTAGAATTTACATGCCCTCGTTCGTAGTCTAAAAAAACCCAGCTCCGGTTTTATACACAATAATACTAAATTTTTTTACTCGCAAAAGAACTATTCCTTATCAGTGTGTACGGCACAATTAAAACTGAAGACGCCAACAGAAGCCTACAGATTTTTGGCTGCTAATATAGTAAAACCAAGAGTGTAATATTACTAGACAACTTTTTCTGCCAACTCAGTCAGAATATATTTTGCTAGAGCGATGCACTCTTGTCAAGAGATTTCTTACGCCATAAATTGATACGATTTACTGTTGCGCAAGATTGCAAAATATTTTCTCACAATGTTGGGAAAACCAGTTATTTAGAATATTCTGTCCGCGCTTTTTGTTTTGGCTTAAAAAAAACCTGTAAACTCTATGAAACGGGTTTGGCGTCAATTTATCCCACGAGACATAAACGAATTTAAATAACCATGGAAGAGCCTTATTCGCACTAATGCGGACTTTTGACTGATGGCTTTTGGCTTTTTGACTGACATGGCGTGTTACACTTACACACCGCCAGTATGATTGGGGTTTATTATATCCAGTGATAACAGTTCTCTAACGTTTTAATGAGAAACGTAAAATGGTATATTGCACAACGGGTCTATGAGAGACGATTTTAAATAACGGCAAATGTCACTTTACACACACAAACGATTATCTAAATCTGAAGCAAAATATGCACGTATATAACAATTGTATGGATACAAAGAATGTTTTGAAAATGACTGCAACTGCATGCCTGCCTACAATGGATTGTCTGCCAGTTTAAAGTTACTTAGACGAGGGGTTCTTAAACTTCGTGATTTCGCCGACCCCTTTGATATGATATACATTTTTCAGAACCAAACAGTTTCTTTAATACAAGCCGAGATAAAATTTTCATGTATACGGTCCAGTTATTTATTTTCACTATATAAATGGTTAAAATGGCAATTTTAGTTAACAACAAAATTTGCACAAACCAGCTTCATTATTTAAAAAAGTTACCCAGTTACAACATAATCACAGCATATTCATTATTTTCCATAATCATGTACAATTAATGAAATGTATAGTTTCACTCGCACAACCCCAGAGATCCACAGACTACAGTTTAATAATTGTTGAATTAAACTGTTTAAATATTTATTTTACTAGCATTTTTGCTATCGTGTCAACTTAAATTTATATTTAATTTCCTCTACTGTGCTGAGTATAACAGAAAGAAGCCAAAATTAGGTATCGTTCAGAGCAGGTTTTAACCGTTTCAAAGTCCGCACCCAATCGAAGGATGTCAGACAAACTAATATGTGAATTCCTCTCCGGTAAAAAGAGAACAGAATGCACATAAAAAGCAGTAAATATTTTAAGACATATGACACCATTAACGATTATTTCTCGTGTTCATATATCTTAAACGGCTTCAGTTTAAAAACCGTGACCGAAAATTTTTTAATAAGCTCTGTCAAATGTTTTGCAGTGATGACACATCTGCTTTGTTTGCACCATAACATTTTTTACACAAAATACAATTTGTTTATGAACTACAGTCGTGGCAAGAGACTCAGTGAACGTTCGTCAAGGCTTCCATCCATCAATGTGAAAACCCAATACACTCTTTGTTAATGTCTGCCCAATTTCAGACGCAAATTACGTACGCTACAAAAAAGATTTCATTACGAAATTCCTTAAAAATTAAGGGCTACGCACGCATACTTTCACTGTCACCTAAAAGTATCGTTCACAGGAAAATAAAAGTATAACGTTAGGTCAGTTTCTAGAAAAAAAATACCGGCAAAATCCATGGTGCTGTTGACACAATAAGGACAAATTATTGAAGAAATAAAATACTCTACTCCGCGTATCTACGGCTTTGTGCGCCGCAGCTGCAAGCCGTGTTTGTTGTTAGTCGATACAAGTCGATAGCAGCAACAGCTGCGACAATTCCAGCGAAAAGCACACGCGTACCTACAGAAATAGGACGGGTTATACAAATACAACCATGTACTGAAGTATTGCTACTATAACGGCCTCTGCACTCTTAAAAACTTCTGTAGATTTACGGAAACTGTTACGGAGATTTAGAGTTATTTTACAGAAATGCACCCCGTAATGATGAATAACGGAAATGAGCTCCGTAAACATAAAATACGGAAGCTCTTCGTATTCTTACGACTTCGAATTTTGAGACACGAGCAATACCGATGATACCTGAAGCTTATAAAATCCCATCTTCACAATACTACTTCGTGTAAAATAGTAGTAGGTGAGTGGCGAACCACTCATGGAGTGCCAATTCTTTGATTCTTTTTCAAATTCCGCTTCGGGCACTCTAACACGACTTGAAACTAAGAGAGGCGCGTTCGTCACTTTCGTATAAAATCCATATTTACGAAATACAGTACTTCGTGTAAAGGTGTGGTAGGTAAGTGCCCATATAGCACGCATACATCCAAAGAATATCTAATGGATGTCCCCACGTACGTTCTGGATATCCAGGAATAGCAAAATTACATCCAAAAGAATACCAAAAGACATCCAAATGTCCGCCCAATATCCACACAAGGATACACATATTTTGGATATCCTATAGAAATCTTTAGGTTTAGACATCTTTATATTTTGACACCATAAGTAATAGTCATTGGAAGTTTTGTAACTTCTAATAGATATACAGAAAGTGGTACGAACTGATATATACTACTAGATATCAAACGGATATCCTGAAGAGATTCACTTCAGGACTTAGATGACTTTAAGATATTGTGGATGTAATTGGGATATCCAGTGGTTATACTGTGCTATGTGGGTTGTTCCAGTTATTGAGTGTTAGTTTGCCGATTCGTGTTACAATCCCGCTACCGGACAAAACTGTTTAAACTTATTTACAGTAATTTTTATACACAGAGAAACACCCACATAACGGAAGAATGACTTTTTTTGTTACCCCTTTGTATAAAGAGCAGATGTAAAAAAACGAACTTGCAAGTTTATGGATGCAATTAGTGAATTCACGGAGATACGTGAAATTTACGGAGAGAACTTGATTGAAAATAACGAATAGTCCATAATTTCAGGAAGATGTCTGGATAATTTGTAACTGGTACTTTCCGTAATTTTATGGACACTTTTTAACAGTGTGGCGGCTCCACTGACGTCATATGTATTTGACCCGTTCAGTCCCCTTTTCAACGATCAAGTAAGTGTTGCATATGAATACAGTAAAACTCCGGTTAACCAAAATGAAGGGGATGGTGGATGGAGCCATTTCAGTTAACGAGTTTTTCCGGTAACCCATGTACATAAAAAAATAGCCTATTCTAATAGGTTTTACAAGGTAAACGGAATTCAATCGGTATTTGTCAATCATGTTCTTTACAGTATTTTACACTACTTTATTACACCAACATTAACATTTCAGTACAGTAAATATTTTTTATATGATTTAATTTTTCCATTACGTACAGTATGCCACAATATATATTTTACTAATTGAAAAACTCAGTATTTTCTTTTGCTTCTTCCCTTCACAACGTTTACGAGCTGCCTAGCGCGGTCAAACGCAGAAATTATTTGACATTTATTAGAGTTCAGTAGCCGTCGTTTGTAAGTAATCCGACTAGTCACAATGTATTTTACTGCTCCTTCATGCATGATTAATGCTAATGACACAGAGAACGCAGTAGGCTGTTCGCTGTTCGCTGTTCACTGTTTGAGGGAAGCACGCGCCATAGTACAGCGCACACCAAAATATTACATGACTGCAACACTTGAGCTCGTAAATAAATCCGGCACGGAACGAGTTAAGTAGAGAATTACGGATGGTGAGTAACGAACTTAAGACACGAAGTGGTCTGCATAAACTCACAGCGCAGGAGAAATCGCAATGGTTTATTTCCCCGAGAGGAAATTAGCTAAGGGGGTGTGAAAACAGTAAACTGCAGACAAGTAAAAAAAAAAGTTCAATTACACGGTGGACAAAGCGGCCGACACGAAGCACTCAGAAGTAACGAAAGAAATAAAAAAAATGTTCGTGCCCGCCGGGAGGATTCAAGACTTCCCATCCACGCAGTTACGAACATCAGGAAAAACTTAAGAAAAAAAAACATTTAATTACTGGCGCATTTAAAAACTCATTATAACTAATTCAGAATTGTCGTTTGACGAAGTTAGGAACATTAGTAAGAAGCCGGTAAGGGGGAAGATTTCTAGGAAGTAATTAAGCGCCACATCGTTGAAAGTCACGTCATAATATTCGGACTTGCAGGGGAAAAAAATTCTGGGCGAGATTCTAAAAGCAGACCATGCTGATGGGAAAAGGGGCAGGGTAAATGGAAATGTTTAATTACGACACGGTTTAGCCAAGACCATATAAGAGTCTGGTACGAAAAATTAAAAATTACGGCACCATTAAGTCAAAAAATTTAATTTTCTATCAAATTTACAGCCACACGATTATGTCTGCATAACCTACACGATAATNGGGGGGGGGGGGTTTATTATCAAAAAAGTGAAAATTATGTTCTTCGAAATATATCTCCAAGTTCGAAATAACTTTATACAAAATATGACTATCATTAGTGATGACATGCATTCACTAAACACACACACATATATATGTTTAAATAAGTAGTTATAAATAGTACATTCTCCACCACGGAATGGGAGCCGACCGCCATTGTCATGCAGCCTCTTCCCCCCCTTTACCGAGGAACTTTCCTTTTTTCCCCCCAAAAGGACCAAAACCGCCAGAATTTGTCTCAAAACTTACCGACTTTCCCACCAAACCGGCAACATTTTTCACAAAATATGTGTTTTGTACAATGCGGCTGACTTTTGCACAATTACTGCACAATGTGACTAAGTGATTCCTTTTTAGAGAATGAGGAGTCGAGAGGTTACCCTGACATTCACGCTCTATCATTCCAGGCAGGCACCATAAATCTTCCCTTAAGAATGTCCGAGTTCATTGCCCCATTATGCAACTTCTCTCATCATGCTCTGTTATTCCACTTTGTTTTCCTCATATTACTTCTGGTCTCCTTTTACTAGTGTCCTGGCAGGGACGAGTTTCATGCTCTGTCAATCAACCTGTGCTACACGGAGTGTATCCTGCCCACACACGCAAACCTACAGTCGGACCGCGCGCATGCATCAAGTACGCCCTAAGCCCATATATAATAAAAGTTGGATGTAATTTCCTAACCATTTAAGGTACAGCTACCAAATTCGAAATATAAGTATCACCCCCGAAAACGAAAACGGCTGCAGGGTCAAGTAAGTCCTAAGCCTACATATAAGCATAGTTGGCAGTAATTTCCGAACCATTTAACATACAGCTGCCAAATTCATTACATGACATAACCCCCGACAGCAAAAATGGCTACAGGGTCAAATATGCCCTAAGCGCACTTATAAGCATAGTCGGCTGTAATTTCCTAAATATTTAAGATACAACCACCAAATTAATAACACAGGCATCATTCCCAGCCATGCCCTAAGCACCCTTATAAGTAAAATTGACTGTAATTTACAAACTGTTTAAGATGCAGTCACCCAAATTCATAACAAATGTATCACCCACCGATGTTGGATATTATTCACGAACAATTTAAAATAAAGCCACCAAATTCATAACATAGGCATCGCCCATGATGCTCAATAGGATTATAGAGACAATTAAGCCTTCAGTCTCCCATGTAAGCATAGTCGGTTGTTATTTTCGAACCATTTAAGATAAAGTCATCAAATTCATAACACACACACCACCCCAACGACAAAAAGTACTGCAGGGTCAAGTATGCCTTAAGCCCTCTTATAATCATAGTTGGATGTTATTTCCAAACCATTCAATATGCAGCCACCAATTCCATAACATAGGTTACATCCCTCACGACGAAAAGGACTGCAAGGTCAAATAGGTCAAATATCCAATTACAAGTACAGTTGGTTGTAATTTTCGAACCATTATAGATATAGTCACCAAATTCATAACAGTCTTCGCCCTCGACGACGAAAATGGCCGCAGGGTAAACCACGTTCAACGACCTTTTATAAGCATAGTCGAACACAATTTCCTGTCCACCGAAGCTATAGTCGTCAAATTCAAAATATAGATATCGCCGCCAAAAACGAACAGGATGGTAGCGTCAATCCTTTGTAAAAGCATAGTTGGCCACCATTTCCCACCCACCGAGGCTATAGTCATCAAATTAATAACATAGGCATGACACACACCATATTCTAAAATAGGCATAACATCCGACGACGAAAAGGATCGC
The DNA here is from genome assembly GCA_002778355.1 of Clitarchus hookeri. Classification (NCBI taxonomy): domain Eukaryota; kingdom Metazoa; phylum Arthropoda; class Insecta; order Phasmatodea; family Phasmatidae; genus Clitarchus; species Clitarchus hookeri. Next base: position 460,090 of record NQII01000310.1, on the reverse strand, counting down.
AGGGTCAAGCACATATTAGCCCTTCGTATAATCATAGTTGGATGCCATTTCCTACCTACAAAAGCTATTGTCACCAAATTCATATGATAGGGCTTACCTCTAATTAGAAACAGGTTGGTAGCAACAAGTACAACTTAAGTCCTCTTATATGCATAATAACCCAACGTTTCCGACCCACCGAAGATATGCCCACCAAAATCATACCATATTCATCACTTCCGATTGCAATCAAGGATATAAGGGCAAGTAGGCCTTGAGACCTGTTACAATCATAGTTGGCCAGTAATTCTAAACCTTTGTAGTTCGGGAACATGCAACAACCACCCACACATGTAAGGAAAATAGAGGTATACATAAAGGTGCATCGCAAAGTTACAGTTCCATGTAGGAGTGTAGGGTCTGAAATAGTACACACATACGCATCGTCCTGCACGCACTCGACAATCGCCCACTGCAGCATGTTATGCGATGTAAGACAAAACCAGGCTCTCCCAGTCAGTACAACGGAACAGCAAACGTCGTCCTTACGAAACGACTGAAACGAATCCATCACATTCAGAGTACGACCAACACTCACAACACTAGCAGCAGAACATGTCCAACCCAACCGATGTTGTGTGATCGAATAACATCTTGGGATTCTGTAAGGCAGATCAGAGGGTCGACCTGCGGCACGAGCACCAGTCGAAGTGAGTGCGCATAACACTAGCCGAGAGAGACACGTCATGCTCCAGGGCAGCAGACCAGCCAGGTCACACACATACACTTCCCTTTACAAAAAAAAAAACTAATATTGCCTTACCCCACTTAGCAAAATGGTCATTCTGGGAGTTGTCGTTATATTGATTAATCACGCAAAATTACACATAAAAGAAATTGTCACGGCTTGGAAAAAGAATTTAAAAGAGGAAATGATTATACATTACATTACATTATAGGTTAAACTCGGTGCCTCTGTCCCCTGCCGTTTGGACATGTTGTGTATTGTTTTTATCGTTGGTATTGATGTCTGTGTAGTGTTGTCTAGGTGAACTGTAGATCAGCCCTGGTAGGCCCCGGCCGCTAGCATCGCCCCGGCCAACTGCGAATTTCAGCCGGTGGGGCACCATCGGCAAGACCCCCCACCCTAACCACCCACCTATAGTGTAGTTGTTTAGCTTTAGGCCGGGGACAGGCGCCACGGCCGACCCGCACGCCACCTCCACCCAGACCAATCGGCTCAACAGTAAACTAGCATTTCGGCGCGTTCACAGGGCCGTTGCTGATCGGCGCGGCACTGCCGGACAAAACCAATCGGCCGCCCACCCCCTGCCCAGAACTGTGGTTTAGTGTTTGTCTTTTAATTATTGTGTTATTAATTTTAATTAAAAATTTATTTGATTTAATTTTTGATTTTTAAACAAAATTTTGATTTTTGCATAGTCTGTTCGGTGCCGATTTTAATGTTCTGATTTTGTTTTTATTAATTCTGAATTTTACCTAAATTTTTATAATATTCTGAACCACTGGCAACTGAACTACTACTGGTTACATTTCGGGAATTTGGATATAGAGGTTAAGAAATATTTGGAGTTCTACTAAGGCTTGGGAATCTATGGGGTCTTGCACTTTAATCTTTTGAGTGCGGGAAGGGTGCTCTTAGTCTAGGCGCCCGTGAATTTTGTTCAATTTTTCTATTATTTTCTCATTCCCCTCTCTCAAGAGAGAGAGGCGAGCTTTGACTATGATATATTATATTCTGTTGTTGCTAAATTTCTGTACTATTCCCGCTGGGTCCCGCCCGGCGATGCCACTCCGACCTGCCGGCGTACCATTAAACTAGCCTTTTGGCCGGCTCTCAGAGGCCTTCGCCCGTCGGCGAGACACCGCCAGTACCCACCCGCCAGCGCCACCCCGGTCAGTCGGCCTACCTGCAGACTAGCCTTTCGGCTGGTTTATGAGGGTCCCTGCCTCCTGGAGCAACCCCGCCGGATCCGACCAGAAGCACTACTGATCCGGATTATTCCCTACGACCATTTTCAGGTCCAACCTAACAGTAGTCTACGACAATTACCCCTTCAGGACCGCCAAAACCTTTCCTTCCAGTGAACGTAGGGAATGGAGTTAAACTCCACACTGGCACCTAGTCCACGGAGAACCACGAGGAGGTCGCTGCCCGGCTTCCCAGCACCGACCACCCCCCTCCCATTTTATTTATTTATATTTTCCTGTTTTTATTTATTTTTCTTTTTATATTTCTACAATGTGTATATAAATCAAACGAACAGTCAAACGAGACACTTCCCTTTACAAGAAAAATTCAGTTATACATTACAAGGTATCAATATATCCTGTTTGAAATACTAAATATATGCATGTTTATAAATTTGAATACATAGCAAGTTTAGTGCTAAAACTGTGAGCACGCACAAAACAAAATACATTAAAACCATTAGTCGCACAAGAGAGACGACACTGATATGGGCTGTTTATACGAAATAATTAATGTGCCTTGAAGGCGTTGGAGCCGTGCAGTAGATAACAAGCAAGTCATACTGTGATAACCCGATATGGACAACACGAACCATCATGTAGTGATAATCGTATAAAATCATACATAATTTAAGAAATGGTCCAAACTTCGTCTTCGATTGTGGCAGAAAGCACATCTTGATGTCTACATTCATCTAAAGCGATCGCGTACACTGTTACAATATTAAGAACTAATGATTTATTAAAGACTTACCATCTGTAACACTGATTGCATCGTCAACAGCAAGGGACTCTGGAGATTCGCTCCTTACATCACGACAACATGAAAGTAGTCATTGCATGTTCGCCCACAGCGATAGTCTGAATATACATAGAAAGAAGTGCAAAGACAATGTTTGATGTTTATCGGTTCATTTTGGGGTTATCGACGGAAATTGTACAAAGGTCAGCCACATTGTTCAAAACACATTTTTTGTGAAAATTGTTGCCAGTTTGGTGGGAAATTCGGGAAATTTTGGCGACATTTGAGGGGAAAAAAGGGAAAAAATAGGCCTTGTGAAGATGGCAGTCGGCTCGTCCCTCGTCCGCAGCCACCAGCCCCTGTCCCAGAACGTACTATTTCTTATTTCTTATTTCGGACCATACTAACACTTTGAATTATGCCTGTGTACATGCAGACTATGAGGCCGAAATTGATAGTGAACTTGACCAGTACGAAACTGTATAAACTAAGGACAAACGCATAATGCATGATGTTTAATGCAATGATGTGTCAACGGAGATATATGTATATATATTATATAAAAGTGCGTTCGAAAGAGCCATAGTTGAAGGCCCACGAGTTCGGGAATTCGGTCACAGAGATTTCGCAGAAGTTCAAAGTTCCTCGATCCTCTCGGTAGTTGTCGAGAGGAAACTGCCATGAAAGTACTCATCCCAAGCACCGTTCTGGAGGGCACAAGGAACTAACTAATCGGGTCCTTCAAGCTCTAAATCATTTTCTGCGAACAAATCGTCAAACAGCAATGTGAAAGACTGCACAGTACTTCCGTCGCACAGCTATACTGATGCCAGTGACAGAATTATACACCAAGATGTGATAGCATCTGGTTTTCATGGGCATACTACTGGCACTAACCCACAAATTGCAGCCTAAAAAAAATTCTGGTAAACTTCCTAAGCTGAATTGGAAGTTTTTAATCCATATATCGTATGGAAATAATACCACACGACTGACTACAAATATGGAATGTTTAGCGTCGCTACTATACATATTTGGGAAATTTCCTACGCATTGGACTGTTTCCTGAGGAAATGTAGGAGCGCTAACATGAATGTATGGGAAATAACTTCACAATTCACGCTTTCTCACTCTACATGTGCACTCATATAATAAATTTGCGATTAATTTCTTACAGTGTACACGCACCAATGCCTGACGTTGTTTGCAGTGATACGGACAACATAATTTTTTGACTGTAACTAGTGGATAAAGGTCTTACAGAGAAACGAGTCATAATACATAATCTGTCACTCGAATAGACGTGTAACCCTGACTGATACCTGACAAAATTAATTTACCTGAGTGTATTGTGACGAAAGTTAAATTTCGCAGCACGGAGTAAAGATCTTGAGCTGTTTCTCTTGGTTTTGGATTGGGCCACTGGTTTTAATCGAAGTATCGACGGATTCTGCCACGTGCCAAAATATTTTGGAAAACAATAAGCTTCTCACATGGTGGAAAAGTTTGTAATAGGACGTTTCCTGTACAAGCACAATAATTCTCTTCTCCGTTAAGCATGGTCAACTGCCACGTTGTCTGAAGACAAACAGGCAGGACTTCTTACCCGGTTCGCTCGAATCCTCGATGCAAGGTAAATAGAACATTTTTGAAATGAATTCGAAAGTCGTTTACGTGCCAGACTATCAATATGTAAAACGATAACTGTTTTTTTTACCAGTGCGATAACAACTTGTAATAACCTATGAAACTGGGAACTGTAAAACTTTGATAATATTATGACAAAATGATCGAAACATATTTTTTTTGTGATTAAAAGCCTTTTTCTTTAAAAAGCATTAAAATTGTAAAAAAAATTATCATATTGGCCAACTGAAAGTAAGTACAGAAGTAACTTTTTACTTTATTTTTGATAGCTCCAATTTTCGAGCACTGAGTAAGGTTGTCATAACTATTAATACACGCCTGCTTGTTTCGAACGCTAACTTAACCACTACGCAAACGAGCTGAAGGATATCGTACTAAAATAAAAAAAATGCACGGGAAGCTCACATTTTACCAAAATCCTGTCAACTCTTCAACGGTGTCGAAATAATTTTCTCAAATATGAACAATGATTGGGTAGAATAAAGTAAGAACGGGGAATGGGTTGCAATTTTTTACATGTGGACTTTTATTTTCGCTTTCATAAGGGATAACGAACTTACATCTGCAGAAAGTAAAGTGTAACATTTTGTATAGCAGGGGAAAAAAGCCTTTATGATGTATACAATTTCAACTTAAAAAAAGTTGCAGAGCGGACCCCATCCAAACCGTAATACCGGACATGCTGACAAGTGTGTGGAACGAGTTTGAATATCGCATAGATGACGTAAGGGCTGCTCGTGGTGGTCACATTGAACATTTATGAATATATGATAAACCAACATCACGGTTCCACGGTTCATTTGATTGGTCAATCAAGGTTGTAGGTTACTTAGTTTTGATATTATAGACCTTCAAAGTTGGGGTATTCTTTTATACTGATCCCGTATAATAAAATGCATTATAGCGAGCAGCAACTGCATATTTTTTATCACTAATAATGGATTATTAATAATTGTAATACTAATGTTCACAACCCAATGGGCAGAAGAGGTATAGGGATGACCCCCCAATCCCCTCCCCATGACTACGCTGCTGTCACCAACCATAAAAATATTAATTTGTTAATGAGGATGGAATTATCATGACGTCTGCTAAATTGTTGAAAAATAATAGCATTTCAGTTTTGTTGAAACCAGGAACTCTAGCTGAACTGATTTTCTTTACGGGTTCCAACGGAAGTTGTTTGATTCTGGTTTTATACTTGAAACTTAAAAACCACTCAGCCGCAGCACTTTTTTGTAACCATTAATTGCGGCAATTTTATTCTGTTAGCTGAATAAAGCAACTTGGCATGCAAAATTTCTTACTTCTTTAAGCGTACATACATGTCTAGTGATCGTAAAATTTTAATAACGAACTTTTTTTCATGAATATAATTAAACATCACGTAAGAGAGGAGTGGAGTGGAGGAATTTGGGATGCTCTAAACAGTGAGGTCTTGAGAGCCTATGAAGATGAAATGGAGGTGGATTTGGAGCAGCACCGGAACGAAAGCGGGGGAACGGGAGATTCTTGAGAAAACCCGCCGACCATGGTCATCGTCCGGCATGATTAGGCTTATTACGTACGAAAATCCGGCAGTGGCCCCAACGGCGGGAATCCAACACGGTTCGCGCTCTAGCCACTACGCCAACCGCAGCCCCCAGGCCAGAGAGAAATCGACTGGAAGGTTTATTAGCTGTCATCGACATTCTTCAAGGATTTTTTTCCCCTACCTAGCGAGAATCCAATAGTTAATTTAACATTCCGCTGCGACTTTTTTCTAGTGCATTTTCCTCGAAATAATATCGCGCTGCTGTTAACATAACGTAGAAAATCATTTCTCCAGACAGTTTTTTTTTTTTTTAAATTTCAGACCATTTTTAATCTGCCAGGATAAGTAAAGTAATAAACGAAAAATTCAATGAGTTAGTTAGACATGAGACAACGCCTGCCCTCTCTCACCATTTTATGTTCAAATATTTTGAAAATTACGTTAAAAAAGAAATTAAAATATGTTTTAAACGATGTGAAATTCAGTCGCACTACTTTTCGTAAGTGAAACGAGGAAAAGGAAAAAAAAATTAAACCTGACGTTCAGAAATTTTACTCAAATACTGTCTTCGCAGGAACTCACTTCTAGTTGCAACACAAATATTGTTCTCTTCACCCAACTAACAACATAATGTTGAGACAGTTCCAATATACATTTAAGAGCCGTTCTTATCTCAGCATTTTAATGACCGTGAAATTAGTGGAGTAGACTTAAGCGGCCCTTAACGTCGGTGTTTTAAAAGCCGATCAGTGTGAAGTGAGGCGAATATCGAGCAGTGCTGGAATGCAAGGGCGTGGGAATTGGGAGATCCCCGGGAAAACTCGCCGACCAACGGCATCGTCCGGCACGATTCCCACATTCGAAAATCCGTCGGCTCCCCACCGGATATCGAACCCAGTTCGTTTGGTGGGAGGCGAAAAATGAACTTTGCGACAATCAACCCGTGTGACAAGACCCTGTCTGTCCTGCAAGATGAATAGAATTACGCCTCTAATTTTTTATTCTAATGCATGATGACTTTGAGGAACAAATTTTAAAAGGCGGTTATTCTCAAAATTTTAGCCGCCGTTTAAAATCTGTGAACTCTTAATGGTTCGTCTCTCAAGACCTCGTAGTTAAGAGCCGCCCAAATCATTCAACTCAACTCAAGACTCTTTTGATGCGTTAACGAACTCCGCTAGGGCGTTTGCACTATCACATTTTTTACTTTTTTACAAATGTAAAGCTATGTTTTATTAAAGTCTAAGCATTAAAAAAAAAGTAACTAGTTAATAAAGAAACAAAAATGGTACGGCCTTAATTCGATAAAAAATTATCTATTAAGGTAGACCTAAGTTAACTAGACAATATTGCATCATACTAAAACAGCGTAATACATAGCTTTGGTGTGGGGGCGGGGGTATATTTTCATTTCGTATGATTATGTTAACCGAAATCAGAAACATCTGGAGTTCCAAGATTATAATGAACTCTTAACCGACTGTTACCGACTTTATGCTCAAAACAAATCATCTAGAGGTAGGGCGCGAAGGGCTACCGGTCTGGCCTCTTCACCACACAAACTAATAAAAAGCCAGCCAATCGCGCCACTTTCCGAAAGTCCAAGCTCAGCGTGTGATTTTTTCTTTCCCAAGCTGCACGTTCCCAATTTATACTTTCGTCGCCTCCCCCAACCCTCGGCACCCTGCGGACAACAAGCGTGAATCATATGCCGGGCGACACAAGGCGTGAGTTTCCATAAAACGTTGACTCCAACACACAAAAAAAAAATATTTTAGCCGTTACCCTTCCGCCTCTCGACAACGGCCGGACGCGCGAGGGCTAAACTTTTTATTATTCATGCGGGCGATGATAGGGCCGACAGGTGAATAAAACGTCCCCGCAGGGAAGGTGGGTGAGTGAGAGAGAGAGAGAGAGAGAGGCGCCTGAAGGTGTTGTAGAAGGGTGGGGGAAGTTCAGATGGGGTAGAGGGGGATGTTTGGACCGGACACGCTCGCCCGCGTGCAATCTCAACCCCCCACCGACGCATAAATACAGCTAGCGCCGCTGTCCGCACCCAGCAGGGGTGGTTCACGGAGTACGAGAGAATGAGAGACCACCCCCATTCCCTCCCTCCAAGGGAGGGTGTTCCTTTCCGTAGGGACGGTAGTCGAGTCCGCCAAAACTTTCCAGCCGCAAATTGTCGTACCTTACAGTCGTAATTCTCGGGCACGCCATCAGAACATTCCCACGAGACACCACAAAATGTGCTCAGAACCACAGAGGGCTCAAGGTTACCTGCATTTAATAAAACGATTTTGAAACAAGCTCTTAAAAAAAAACTGTACTTAGCCGTATCCCTACAAATTTTGGCAGCGAATTAGGAAAAATATTTTCACGCCTTAACGTCTTATTANAACTGTACTTAGCCGTATCCCTACAAATTTTGGCAGCGAATTAGGAAAAATATTTTCACGCCTTAACGTCTTATTACAAGTTTGATATTTAAATAAGCAGACAATGAACAGGCGTTAAAAAAACCCACATATTCATGTTTATAATACTTTCAAGGTGTATACTGCTACTTGGTGGACTCACAGTACTAGTTNTAAAAAAACCCACATATTCATGTTTATAATACTTTCAAGGTGTATACTGCTACTTGGTGGACTCACAGTACTAGTTACTACGTCAGTAATTCACAACATTTTCACAATTGTTGTAATCAAATTTGTTCCACGCATTTTACTTTCAATCGAAATAGATATACGAAGCACATCTTAAAGAATTCAGTGTTACAATATTTCAACTGCCTCTATTAATGTCAGTAAATACACTAATAAGATGGTATATTATAGGTAATAGAAGACTTAATTTATTGGGTAAGATTTAATATCTGCTCAAAATTTTGCAGTGTGCCGCGGCACACTGATTCAGAAACACTACCTCAGTCATGAAAGTATTAAATTTTCCATGAAGCTGGAAAACAAAAATTTATATGTACCGATATTATTCACGTCTTTCAGGTAAAAAATTACAAAAATAACAATAAAAACCCGAGAAAAATCCTGATACGCACGTGGCAAAACGTACTGAAGAACATCACGCAATAAACTTTTTTATCGCTGAAATTCTTGCACAGAAGTGTAGAGAAAACAACTTTTACTAGAACATTGTAAACAGAACTAGCACTGGAAATAAAAATGCTGTCTCTAAAGAAAACGTTTGAAAAACTCATCGCCACCACCACACGCTTCACTATTACAGCAAAATTATTATGTAAATAGCAAAGAACTGTTGTGTGTTGACCACACAAGGATTACACCAGAACAATAACTAGATAATGTTGTCACCACCAAAATTCGTTTATCTGTGAACATACTAACAAAATACTCTGCGGTGACCGCAAAGCGTTTCTTTATTGCAAAATCTGTGTGTGTTTGAGAAGTCTCGTATAGTTGGTAGCACTAAGAAGTCGACCGTACACCNCCCATCGCTATTGAAATACGTGGGTAAATTTTTATATTTGAAACAGAGCTGTAAAGCATTGAAACATGGCTGTATAGAATTCTTTGATTTTTTGTTGTTGATTAGGTTTCACGAAGACAAACAATTTGAAAATGCCACTTTAGACCTTCGACGATTAACCTTACTACCCTGTGATATAGAAAGAACATGTAATCGGTCAGGTTTGAATGAGATAAATTTTAATGGGATTATTAAACTGACACGTCGCAAATGTACATTTGAAGTTCAAATGCTACGGCTAAAATGCAGGGTACGGTAAGCAAAAGGAAGAACTAAGTAGTGACTCTACGAAATCCTTCCTTATAGAAAAATTAGCAAAAAATCAAATAATTTAATATGGCAATTTCGGGTCTCAAATCTCGCTCAGCCAAGCATAGTTCATCCTGATGTAACGTACCGAAAATGCGCTGGGGCAGAAAAATCTCGCCGGGTGACCTGCAGGTTAGATACTGAAGTTTGCTGTACATGTGATCCTCAGCTGTTTGACGATTAGCTGGCGCCCCCGTAGGCAATTTTAAAGCTAGACCAGACAAGACAGCCATGTGATTGTGTCCTTGTTAACTTGCAAGTTTTTATTGACTCAACAAAGATTATCAAACCGTGGGTTACAACGTTATTTACTATATTCTGTGTTACCGGAAATAAAAAAAACTATATAACATAGGAGTTATAGAGAAGCTTACCGCGTAAGTATTCTACACCTTGAGCAACCAATAGTCTAAATAAAATAATACAAATTTACGAAACTCATAAAAACGTTGAAATATTTTCCAGAGGATAAACCTGTACCAAATTCTAAGTATTTAACTGAAACAATGCAGAAATTTCGTCACGTCAAAAATTGCACCCTCCTTTATTCGGCTATACCATTCCAGAAAAGTGGAAAAGGAGAACACAAAGTTTGTGGGAGGGTGGAGGGGACGTGATTGACACATGACGAATGGGGCAGTGTTTTAAGGTTTATTACCAGTGAAACTGTTTTTAACATAATGTTGAAATATGGGTTGTCGTTGCAAAAAAAAAATTCATGATTATGTATAGCCGTGTCAGGATCCACAAATACATCGTCTCAAGGCGACCTCGGCGGTCGATGTGGTTACCGCTTATTCGACGACGAGATACCAGGTTACAATCCTGGCTGAAACACAGGTGTGCACGTCGTTTTAAAACCTACGTTTAGGTTAGCGTAGTATGTGTTCCGTGCAACTATAAGCCTTCAGTTATAAAGCGTCAACTGTTACAAGGTAAGGGCAGCCCTTCACATTGCGTACAAGCTGAAGACGCCGTAGTAATCGAAGGTGGCATTCAGGCAAGCATAATGATTTCAAAACAAGGGTATGATAGTTTAGAGTTTGCGAATTATTACGCCGAGATTCCAGTGTCTCTCCAATATGTGTGGCGTTGAATAAGGTACATCATTAAGCCATGAAGACGCCACAGTAACTCCTAATTATCTGTATGTTATTAACTTCAACACGAAAGACGTTTCTACAACTGGATGTGCCGAAAAGCGATGCAAGAACTTTTGATCGTCTCCGGCGTCTAAACGTAGGGTTGAACTCATATTTTTGTAATATTAAATTTAGTTATCATGGCATCTATAATTGGTTAGTAATGTTTTTAATTTCTTCCTACTATATGAGGTTCTTGTAAAACCCGTTAATAATAATTGATTGTGTCCCTCCAGCTGTTATTCATACTTAACAATCATTTTATAATAAAACTATTTCAATTTAACGTAAACTTGATTTAAGTTAGTCCTACCGTTTAAGATGTCTACGTACAACAACTTAAATTTTCTGTTAATAGGACGTTAACAACCAATTATTAAAAACCAAATCGATGACGTCCTCTTTACGTATGCCTAAACGCGATTTCATAATTTGGACACAGGGCCTACTAATATTTCACAGCAATTTAAAAAAAAAAAATTAGGCATTATTATAGGTTAAAATATGGCATAATTCTTATGCATTCAAAACGAATACAAACTTCTGCATGAATCTGGTGCTGACAGACGGTAATTATACATTCAGTACGAATGTACTATTATAGTGAATGGGAATACCGTCGTTTGTATAAAAGACAGCGTAACCCTAGGCAAGAATGTGCAGGAATAACCACTATATTATTACAAACAACTATGTCCTGGTCGTAAGAGGCGAGACCGCACGCGAAATACGTACTAGGCTCGACCTTACACTCGCACGAGCACAACCAAAAGGTACTGCGGTGAAAGTACAAAGTCATTTAAAAGTTTATACTGTTCCAGATCTCATTAAGCGTAAGATTATTAGGTCTCCGGAAGCGAAGATCATTTATAAAGGTCCATAGTGCTAATTTAAATGCAAGCATTATCGCCCCCATCCGCATNCAGACCTCATTAAGCGTAAGATTATTAGGTCTCCGGAAGCGAAGATCATTTATAAAGGTCCATAGTGCTAATTTAAATGCAAGCATTATCGCCCCCATCCGCATGGGGGAGAAACTGCGCAAACCGGAGTGCGCACAACTCGCCAACAAGCAACCTCTGGATGAAGTTTGCGTATTAATAACAATTTCCCTAAACAAATACCCCTCAGTAAATGAACACAATGGCCTCACTAATTCCATGCGTTGTTAAGGCGTTATTAGTCTGCGTAACTGGCCGTTGGGGCGGTCCAATTCTCGCTAAGTAATTGCGGTGAACTCCAGTGCTGCTAACAACACAGCATTTAGCATTTTACTGAGACTAGTAAGAACTGCTGGCCAAGTTTCTTTAAAGAAAAACAAGAAGTTACGGATAACTTATGAGCCTACTTTCCTCCACATGAGTGCAAATAAATTTTAGTGTCTTTCTTGTAAGCTTAGAATGTACACCGAAGGGCCAAAAAACTGGTACACCTGCCTAATATCATGTAGGGTCCCGGAGCACGCAGAAGTGCCGCAAGACGACGTGGCATGGATTCGACTAATGTCTGAAGGTATGCAGGAGGCATTTCATACACCATGAATCCTGCAGGGCAGTCCACAAATCCAATCTGCGCCAATTTCAGACGTTAGTCGTCGTTTGTCCCGTTCTTTCACGATTTTTTTCCGGCCGTAGCGATGTCAAAGATGTGATGTTTTACCGGATTCCTGATATTAACAGTACACTCGTGAAATAGTCGTACGCGAACATCCAAATATTATCGCTACCTCGGAGATGCTATGTCACCTCTCTCCTGCGCCGACTATAACACAACGTTCAAACTCACTTAAATCTTGATAACCTGCCATTGTAGCAGCAGTAACCGATCTAGCTGCCGACCGCATCGCGTAACTCTCATTGGTTCCAAACCTCTGTTTTTTTTGCATACGCACGCCTATAAGAGTTTTTTTGACTCTTCAGTGTAGGTTGTCGTAAACGTCTCATTTACAGCAATGCTATTAGATATTAAACCAGAAACATGTGAAACAGTACATAGACAAATAAAATACACGAGTGACTTAGCCGGGATTCGAAATTAGAAAAACTTACAAAATTAAGCCAGCTTGCAATCAACTGCATGCCATTCTAAAAATGAGAGACTTACATAATTAAAACAAATACACTCATATAGCCGACCACAGCACAACTTCTTCGCCAAATTTGAAATAAATTGATTGAATATTTCTCGAGATACGGCATAAACACTAAATTATTTCATGTGGAGCTATCCTACGAAATGGCGGAGAAATGAGACTATGGATTGACAATTTTGATGGATACAACTGATACAGCAAGTATAAAAAGTTAAGTTGAAATTTATTTGGCAGTTTCGTAGATAAAAAAAATTCCCAGCTAATATTTTTCTATGGTCGCCATTTTAAAAATAGGCGTCTGAACCTCTCAAAATTTATAAGTTTATATAGCCTGCTAGAGTGCTAATTGTTAGCCAAATCTGGTAGAAATGGATTGTTTTTGTTTTTTCGGAGATCACATAATTTTATTTTATCAAGTAATACTATTTTACAAAATGGTGGACAAAAGGAATTTTGTGTACACATTTGATTGCTGTAACGTGGTATCGACGGATATAACATACAAAACCATTCTTAAATAAGTTTCTGACATACCTAAAACATATCAGTTAACATTACCTTCCGCAGTACTAATTCTTTTCGATATTTGGTAGGAAACGGCCAACTGTTTCCCGAGATGACATAAAAACTTGATTTATTGGTGTGGCACTATCTTACAAAATGGAGAACGAAAGAGGATCCGTGTAGACACATTGTATTTTATTTTATATACTCCCAGCATACTAAGTTAAGTTGAAACNGAGAACGAAAGAGGATCCGTGTAGACACATTGTATTTTATTTTATATACTCCCAGCATACTAAGTTAAGTTGAAACTGATTAAATGTTTTCGAAGATATAGCATAATATGCTAAAATAACTATATGACCGTCATCGTTAAATAAGTGACTGGCATACTTGAAACATATTTGCACATATCAACTGCGGCAGTACTACTTGATTGCCAAATTTGGCAGGAATCTGTCAATTGTTTCCAGAGAAATTACACAAAAGTTTTATTAATTCATGTAGCACTATCTCACAAAAGTGACTGTTTTTTGCATAGTAGATGCTTGTAATAGATACTGTCAACGCACAAAATTTGGTTGAAATTTTTTTAATGGTATGGAAGTGATCCCAAATAAACCTAAAAAATCTGAAGGCCGCCATTTTGAAAATAAATACCTAATAAAGTTTAATTACTAACTTTTACCTGGCCTATTGTAGTAATTCTTATGTGCCAAATTTGGCAAACATTGGTTGAGTAATTTTCGAGTTATGTAAAAGATGAACTGAGTTGTCCTGAGCGTAAACAGAATAGAGAATGAGAGTTACACATCCTTGCACGAAGTATGTAACTGAAAAGAGAAAATCATAGATAACATTGGCGATAAGATAGCAGTCGTAGGGGAAAGATAAGCGTTATCTCAAAGCCATATATTTAGAAAAATTTCGCGCAGTTTTTGTCTCCCAAGGCTAAATCTCTCTAAACCCGGCAGCGCACAGTAGTATAATTGTGCTCTTGCTGCCGTTGGTGTTGAGGTTATGTTACAGCAAAATCAGAACCACTGAACCGATTTCTTTCAAACAAACATTGTCATTTATGCATTATACACAAGCACTACATAGCCAAGAACATGCAAATTTCCAATTATAACAATTAACTTCCTATATATCCATATTTCATCTCCAAGCTCGAACCTAATCTTCTTACGGGAAAAAAAAACAGGCGATGAAGGAAAACTAATTACAGCAGTCTGATTAACAACACCTTCATTTACTGGCACTGTCTTCCAACAAATTATATCACATTAATCCATTTCAGCCAAATTCGTAAACGTCTGGTTACCAGCATTATGACGCTTACGGAAAAAACAGAACTCCAATGAGAGAGTAATTTGTAATAAGTGATGTGTGCAGCTTGCTGAGTTACTTGGTTTGGTAAATTCATGCTTGTTTCTTATATACTTGCCCAGTATGATGAAAACTCTTGCTGTTAATGTATTTTTACAACCTTTTGCATATTCTAATAGGACTATGTATACATGCTAATGATGTAGGCCTAGTGCTAAAAGCACAATTTGAACATTTCCATTGGTGGTTTTTGGGTTATACAAATGATCTGAAGCTTACATTTTTATGGCATTACAAGCATAGACTAAGTTGCTTAAGTACAGAATTCTCAAAAAACTTGTTCCCGTGTGTAAACTAAGATAATTTTTTTATAACTTGGTCAGAAAGGTGCAGACAATTACTCCTTTGTATTTAGTATATAAGTTGTTGAATGCTGAAAAAAAAAATTACTAGCAAAATGTGTGTAAAATTTTCATTGTGCCTTTTTCTCCCCTTTGTATTTTCCCAGAAAATTGTATTTGCTATCATTTTAATCTGTTACGTTGATACTTCATTGTGTTTGGGCAAATGTAAGGGGTGAACTAGAATTTTCCATGACGACAAGCGTAAATAGTGTTCTTGGAAGTAAATTTACAAATACATTTTTGGCAATGGTGGTGTTTGGATTTCAGTGTGTACAGCCTTCTGAGTATATATGTGTGTATGCGTGTGTGTATATATATATACACTAGCGGACCCGGCAGACGTTGTCCTTCCCGANTAGCGGACCCGGCAGACGTTGTCCTTCCCGAACGTTGGCTTGCCTGCTATTAGCGGTCATATTTTTATTAATGCGAGTTGATAAACAATGTTTTTCGTCAATCCCTAGGGTGTATAAAAGAACAAACTTGATGGTTTTTCTATGACCAATCGCGTGCCATTGCATAGCTTTGGTGCACTTAAATTCCGAAGCAAAATTATTGGTGAACCAATTTTTAATCGCAAGTTATGTGGTGGCATCCCCGGCAAATCCAGTGAACTCAAGAATTCAACAGGATAGTTAACTGCTTCGTCAGGATCGACAACAGTGTCGATCGATTTGAACGACATCTCATTGCCAGCCAATGACTGTTGTATTTTGAAATTAATAACGTTAGCATCGATATTTTTTGCGACCAAAATAGCTCGTTCACGTAGCTACGCATGATTGAGGTAATTAGCGCGCAATTCTGGGAATATGCTTTCAATCAAAGCATCTTTCGTGGCTACCATGTTGCAAAAATTGTCTGGTAATTTGATGCATTGTGTATTTCCATGCAATAGAATTTTTCCATTGCCAATGTTGAGCAATTGTTCGGAGAATGACAGTGCCAATGGATCGTTTTGCAGTTGAACACGCATATTTATGGTACGGCGTAGTGTATTGACATTTCTCCATAGGTATAATTGTTTCAAACATGCGTTAATTTCGTCCGCATATGTAGCGCGTGGAATGACCGGCATGTCTGTCTGAAATCACCGGACAACAGCAGTAGAGCGCCACCGAAAAGTCTGATATTATCGTTGAGATCTTCCATCGTTCTATAGAGAGCTTCAAGTGAATGCTTATGGACCATAGTGCATTACTGCATTCATCCCAGATAATAATTTTGCATTTTGCAAAACTTTAGCCATGCCGGAATGCTTCTTTATGTTGCACATTGCGTCTGGATTTGTGTGAACGTTCAATGGCAACTTGAGTGCGGAATGTGCAGACCGTCCACCATAAAGCAAAGTCGCTGCAATGCCTGACGAGGCAAATGCCAACGCAATATGATTTTGTGATCGAATGCGCGCAAGCATCAGTGAGATGAGGAATGTTTTGCCAGTGCCACCTGGTGCGTCCAAAAAAAAAAAAAAAAGAATCCGCCTTGTTGTGCTGTAATGGACAAATTAATTCGATCGTATATGTTCTTTTGCTCAGTAGTGAGCAGTTGCTCATTATTTGCAACAAAAGTAGTCCAAGAGGCCGCATCGAACTGTTGTTCGCGCTGAACATCGCTGTTAATGATGTATGTTGCTGTGCGGTTAGGCGATGGCATACCTAAATGAATAAGTGGCATATTCGAAATGAGAATGCAAATATCCTCAATCTTTATTAACGCCTCGTTATATATTTCCGGCGAAAAATCAATATTGGGATCTTGGTTAGCGGTCCNTCGAAATGAGAATGCAAATATCCTCAATCTTTATTAACGCCTCGTTATATATTTCCGGCGAAAAATCAATACTGGGATCTTGGTTAGCGGTCCGAATGCGATGCAGAATGTCTTCGCTCATGGAATCTTTATATTTGTCCCAGAGAGCAGAAACTTGCGACGGAAAACATATCGTCAACATTATGGTGAATAATTGGCGAATTTTATGAGAAGAGGAACACAGTACTGCATCTGTAAGTGTGAGATCCCAATGGTTGTCATATTCCAGCAAATGCAATTCGCGACATGCATCGTAGTACGCGTCGTAAAAAATACCATTGACTGTTCGCCAGTACTCGAAGGACGTCGGTCCAGGAACGTTAACCAACAAAAAACGCAAGAAGAAGCATTCGCGTTGCTTTGGATGGACTGTGTATAATCGGCCTAATGTATTTCCTATAAATATGCCGTCGTATCCTTGGACTGGAAAACCTCGCTTTCATGGATCCCACTTTTTTTACTGTTTGTTCCAAGTGAAAAATCGTGGCACACCAGTATACATTAAAGTCTCTGCGAATTGACCGAAAATATCTGGTCGGTTGCATAGTTCGAAAAACCCAGTTAGTGTGGTTTTTGGGGCAGTTAATGCTCGTTAATGCTCTCCAGTGAAATAAACACGCTGTCCATTTTCAAGGTGCACGGCCAAATGTAAAACAGAAGGGTCTCTGTTGTGTATTGGAAAACTGAAAATGCACCAAACTGCTGCATTGCTGCGAACGTATCGGCCCATTTGATAACGTGTTATTTCGTCGTTAACATTTACATTTTGAACAGGAAATACCGCCACATCGCTGCCCTTATGAACGTAGTGCAAATGTATTTGATGGACTTCACAGAACTTCAGAATTCAACGTTTATGTGTGATTTGTAGGTTTTGGACAGCAATGGCGAATACGGAACCACCCAGCGATTGTCAATGTCAACCGGATTTCCACCGTTTAACATGCGCAATTGATATGATTGGCCACCATTGTCTGGGTCTCTACGACGATACAATGGCTAACCATCGATATTAGTGACAGTATCGTTTATACACATTTTTGGGAAACGTTTCGTACATTTTCCATTGTCCATGCACGGCGCCGTCATATTGAGATCATCGCATGGGCCATGGATAAATTGACCATTTTTTTTTTAACTCAAAACGGGACATTTTTTTATTTGGGTCAATTAACAAGTACCTAGTCAATGAAGAAGAAAAAACATTTTTTTTACAATATTTATTTTGAAAATAACTACTTACTAACGAAATTCTTTGTGCGAAAGAATTTCAATTTCTCTGTTATTTCAAATTTAAAAAATATATTTAAAATGTTTAGTTATATTTGTCAGAGGAACAAATTTGCTTTAACACAGCTGGCGATGATTTTAAGTAGGAGTAACACTCTTGGCATGTTTTGTTTATATTCACTTTAGTTATCAACATCGCCTTTAGAACTGGAATTAGTAATTGGGTTTTTTCAGATGTCCACAATTTGTTTATCATAGGAAAAAACTCTTTCTACTGGAGCATTTGTAGCAGGCAAACATAAAATATATTCAATTAAAATAGAAAAGTTTTCATGCTGAAGATTGTTGGTGTGAAAGTGTTTGAATACTTCCACCCAACGAGTTTCCATGGAAACATTTAGATTATTCCATTCAATTACTTTTTCTGATGAAATGTACTTAGAAATTAATGAAAATTCGTCGAAAACTTCTGTATCTTTATTACAGTCAATATATTTGTTTTCAATTAATATATCCAGAGATTTTTAAACGTCTTTCCATGCGGGTACTTTTTTTAAATTTGCCCAATAAAATATATCCATTTCTTTGGTAAGAAAGTAAGTCCACTGCACCAGATATTCACGGCTTGTTTTATAAAATTCTGTAGCCGTCCTTTTCACAAACTCTTCATCGATATTAGTACCATTATTTTTCGATTTCACTCTCTTCTCGCCTGGAGGTTGATTCTGCTCCGTGGTGGAGCTCTGGATTCCACCGTCTGTTGTCGGCAGGCTGCGTCGGAAGATCACCGTCAGTCGCTGGCGTCGCAACGCCGTCTTTGCCCTCGCCTCCACTCTCCGCCCGCGCTTCCCCGTCGTCGATCCGCCTCGTTCGCCTCCGTCGTACCAACTCTCCCCTGGACGTCCTTGCGTCCCGTTTTATGTCTCTCTGTCCGCTATATTAAACTGCCTCCTCCTCTGCGGCGTTGTTGCTCTCAGTGGAGCGTCCTTTGAGCATACCACCCGGGTTGTCCGCGTCCGCCGCGATTTTGGGCACTCAAGTTTTTCCGAGGGGTGGTGCGCGTGCTCCTCCAACGCGTCTGTATTAAAGCGGCAGAGTCAAGCCAGTGCAGAGCGCAAGTGGAATAATGGCTGTAGCTAGCCTTCAGTAGAGTTTTCCTGGAAGGAGTGCAGCTGTGAGTGGCGACGCGTCCTCAGGCGGTCGCCTGTGGCTGTGAGGTGTCTGGGAACGTATCTTCTGGCGACACATATATGCAGAAACGCCCACGGCGTCAAAATAACTTATGATTGCAAAAGAAAAGAACTTCAAGTTACACGAGCGTCTAACAACAACAAAACAATTGCGAGAAGTGAACGGAAATCTGTCAAACAAAAATAATGAACCAATCACGCGCGCGAGCGACCATCATCGGCTATCGTCGCATCGACCGACGACGCGGTCTCGCTCCCGCACGCCGCCGCCGTCCGGCCGGCCGCGCGGGTGGCTCGGCTGTTCAATTTTCGTGCGGTTTCCTAAAACGGGACAATTTGGCGTCCCGGTGTTCATTTTGGGGACACCGGGACTCGTAATCAAAAAAAGGGACAGTCCCGTTCAAAACGGGACGTCTGGTCACGTTAACATGGATCATGTTAGCGGTAAGAATGTCAAACAACTCTTGATCGATATTCCGATCCGGAATTTCTGCTGAAATAATTTTATCAATTTCTTCTGGCCGTACTTTGTCGACCAACCAAATCAAAATATGTGCAAGGGGCAAACCTCGGGTTTGCCATTCAACAGAATACTGCCAGCAATGTGTTTCGCCGAATACATAGTAATGTGTAATCAAGTTCATAAACGATTTTAATTTTTGTTTGAAGACATGTGCAGTGATATCATGGCGATGCATTGCTGTTTGACATGGCAATAACGAAATTTTGATTTCATCCCAGTTATGATTGCACGTAAATGTAATGAACAAATCTGGTCGGCCGTACGCGCGCACGAAAGTCATGGCGTCTTGAATGTATTCTTGCATATGACGCGGACTACCAATATATGATGATGGAAGAATATATGCGGTACCGATGTCGTTGATATTAGTTGTTTTATATGCGTTACTGACAATAGCATCACACAATTGAATGTACTCCTCAGAAGGCAGCTTCGCTTGATTATACTTGATGTACCGTAATCGCTCGCTTTCTATTTTCTCATACATATCAACGATGTATTGATGAAACAGCTGGCGGCATCGGAGAATGATGTTGTCTTTATTTGCACGAATTATCAACCGATATGCGTACAAGTTCATCGTGCTCACTTTCTTGTTGGTTTCTGCACTTGCAAAGTAAAAATATAAATAAGACGAAAATAAATTAATCGTACAGAAAAATAAAAAATAAAATAAATTGTAGACTGTACCTGTCGCTGGATTTCTTTGTTTGATGTTGAAATTATATCCATCTTATTCTTACCAAAATATAAATGGATATTGCAAAGCGTCGTAAGAACGATGACTGTCTTGAATTGTCTGCACCGTGTTATCTCTGCGTTGTATCCGTATATCTCGACGTTCGTATGCGTCGCCAACCATAAAAACTGCAACTTCATTAAAGGTTAGTGCATTGCGTCGGCCTGCATGCTCTCCAGATGGTACTTTGTCTGCTTCTATGACGATCATGTAGCTGGCGTTTTGCAGTTTGTTTAAAATAGTATTAAACAACTGGACCAACTGCTTGTGGTTTCGCAAAAACGGTTCCAAAGTCGCCACAATTTCTCGCTCCTCCATCTANGCGTCGGCCTGCGTGCTCTCCAGATGATACTTTGTCTGCTTCTATGACGGTCATGTAGCTGGCGTTTTGCAGTTTGTTTGAAATAGTATTGAACAACTGGACCAACTGCTTGTGGTTTCGCAAAAACGGTTCCAAAGTCGCCACAATTTCTCGCTCCTCCATCTGCTCTATGTGGTTGTATTGGCAGCGTGTGTTTATTTGTTGCTCCCCATCGCCCATAAAGTAGATTTACAAGAATTTTGGATCGGCATCAGACATTGACATTAAAGAACCAATTTGATGATACACTTGGCCCTGAATCTTAAACGTTGATACAAAATTGCGACCATCCTGATTCTGAAAGATTTTTGTTGCTCTAAATGATGTAATTTGGAAGCAAGAACTAAATTTACGAATTTTACGCAAAACAATATTGATTGAGGTGTGGCTCCAGCCAATAGTGTTTTCAATGGTTATGGCGGCGAATTCAATGGTGGCAGTACAACTTTTCCAGACGCGCAGCAGAAACCGGCCGATTCACCTTTGTATTTAAATGCATGGCAGTGTTGGCATTCTTTGTCCCTAGCGTCGATAACAATTTGTGAATGTGACGAATAGTCGATGTCCGACTCATATTCGAACGCAAGGCCGAGGAGGGATGCACGTGTCAATGCGCGATGTACTTGCAGGCGCTGTAGTTCATGTGCTCTGTGTGCGTCGGTGGCTCGTTGACGCGCCTGTCTTTGTCTCAATGCCATTAGCTCGAAGGCGTTCGTTGCGTTGCTCTTGACTTTCATTTGCACGTGTGTTTGCAACCTGGTCTCTTAAATTTGCATTGTCCGTCAATTGATCTTCTGCCGTTCTATTTAACCGACGGGTCTGGACTATTTGTGAATTCCGTGTACGTCGACCAATATTTCCTCCTTGCCCACGAAGACGTGGCATTGTTCTGTAATAAGCACACAACACACAAATATAAGTAACTTATATTTGAATTTTATGGACGATATAATTTGTTGAATAAACTTACATTTTGTTTAACACTCCGTAAATTTTATATGTTATAATATGCAAAAAATCTTAAATTACAAAACAACGTCAGTTATTCATAAACTTATTGTTTTTTTTTAATAGGGGGACGGTGGGGGTGAAATTTTGTGGTTATATGTTCTGGTATACGAAAAGTCTTAAAAAAATATTTTTAAAAAATTCGTCAAAAAATGTAAATAAAAAATCCTGGAACCCGATTGCAGCGCCACCTACCGGGTCCAATTGTGAACCTAAACCATCCAGGGAACCACTCAAATTTTCGTCAAAATCGGTCCAGCCGTTTAGGAGGAGTTCAGTGACATACACACGTACAGATTATATAAATATATATTATATATTTCAGTGTGTAAGACATGAGGTTTGAGAGATTACTTTATTTCAGGCTTGCCTTTGTATTTTTTCTTTTCTTATTGTCTGCAACATGGTTATTCAGCTATATTATATAANTTTAGATTTTCTTTTCTTATTGTCTGCAACATGGTTATTCAGCTATATTATATAAGCAAATACAAACAGGGACCAATCACATNTATTTTTTCTTTTCTTATTGTCTGCAACATGGTTATTCAGCTATATTATATAAGCAAATACAAACAGGGACCAATCACATGAAATTCTTAATTAAATTTAAAGAAAAAATTGTTTCAATTATTTTGGAAAATTACTGTGGTAAGAAACAGTTAACAATAGCCTGAACTGTAGTTGCCATGAATTTAAAATACATGTTGTGGGGTGTTGTCAACCACTAGCTAGAATAGTACATTGGGAAAACGTTTCAACTGGAGAAAAATTTTAATATAGTGATACATTTTAAAGTGGTAGGATGTAACAGTTTCATCACTTCACAATTGGCTTAAACTCGTATTTGTTTTAATTTTTTTTTCATTTAGGTGATTTTGGGAGGTTTTTTTATTGCAGATAACGTAGATTATATCTTTTACAGTTTTAATTCAGGATAATTGAATTGGTCCATAAGAGGTCAATTTTTTTTGTTCCAAATATTTATACCAAAAGAAAATTGTAACCTGAACCAAAAGCAAATTTTAAAATAATCTTTTATGCGAAAAAAAATTCAAATTGGGTGGTAGTGGGCCATTTATGTATAGCATATTGCAGAAGAAGACTGTAATTATAGATTAATGTTACAACATCAAATGCAGTGAAACCTTACTATGTTTATGATGTGACAGAACATTTTATGGTTATTAAAGGATAAATTAATTTGGAGGAAATTTACTCAGGTGCATGAAGACAAAGGTATAATTATTTAACTTCAAACATTAACACATTTTTAANTATTTGGAGGAAATTTACTCAGGTGCATGAAGACAAAGGTATAATTATTTAACTTCAAACATTAACACATTTTTAAAGGATCATAGCTTCTTGAGTTCTAGTGTTATTTTGGTGGAAAATATGGAGTGTAGGGTGAGCAAGTATCAGTTTCACTATCCCATTTGATTATTTAAATGAGTCAATTATTTTTATGTATTAACCTTGACCCAACAAAACTTTCGTTGGGTGTGAAAGAAGAGGTTCAGGTGAACGAATGGGTCATCTTGGTACACAGAACAAAGTCGCTAGTTGAACCAACAAANCACTAGTGTGAAAGAAGAGGTTCAGGTGAACGAATGGGTCATCTTGGTACACAGAACAAAGTCGCTAGTTGAACCAACAAAACATTTGGTAATGTGAAGGTAAGGATATAGTCGGACCAATAAAAATTGGGTAGAATGAAAGTAAAAATACGGTTGAACCAACCAAACATTTGGTAGAGTGAAGATAATGATATGGTTGAACCAACCAAACATTTGGTAGAGTGACGGTAAGAATACGGTTCAACCGTCCAAACAGTTGGTAGAGTGAAGGTAAGAATATGGTTGAACCAACCAAACATTTCATACAGTAAATCCAAACATTTGGTTAAACAGACAAAAAAATATTTGGCACACACAACTCATTCAGTATGTTAGTCTAACAACACAATTAAGTTAATTTTACCAAATTATTTGTTTGTTATTACCAATACAAGCAAAACAATTACTTTGTTCCGTCAACAAAATATTTAATTGCCCCTATACAAACGATTTGGTAAATCTGAGAAAAAAATGGTTTGGGCAAACAAAACTTGTTTGCCCCAACCTATTTTTTTTTTCTCAGTGTAACTTCCAAGTGGGGCGAATGATATTTAGGAGCATCTCATATAAAGGGGCTGCGGTGGTGTAGTGGTTACTCTATTTGCCTCTCACCTCGACGAACCGGGTTTTATTTCCGGCGGAGACGCTGTGGGAATCGTGCTGGACGATGCAACTGGTCCGCGGGTTTTCTCGGGGATCTCCCGTTTCCCCTACCCTTTCATTCTGGCGCTGTTCCATACTCACCTCGCTTCACCCTCATCGGCTCTCAAGACATCGATGTTAAGAGCCGCCTAGATCACTTCATTCACTCTTCACTCACTCATATATATGCTGCAATTTTTTTCTTTCCCGTGAATGTTCAAAACAGCACTCTGATCAAACGTTGCAGTTTTAATATGTGTTTCCTTTATAAATGCAGAAAATAAATATGAAGACATAACTGTAGTTAAAATCTTTTATTTTTATCGTCTGTATTTTGTAACTGCAAATAGTTAAAGAGTGGAATAATTAAGAAAAAAATACATAAGCGAGAATGTTTTTTTTTTCTGTTATTTAAACATGATTTTCTCTCCTTGCCAATCTGGAAATAAAATGGGGGGGAGGAAGAGTTTCCTTACTGTTTCTAGTTAAGAGTTTTGGAATTTTATACTTCCCATCCCTTCCTGAAGAAGATTCCTTGAGGAGGATTAGCGGAGGTTGAGTTGGGAGGTTGCGGTGGAGCCTGAGGAATTTACAAAAAAAGTAAGATTAAATCCGCTTCACAATAAATGATCACATAGTTAATGACCTTACAGCTGTAGAAACACCTGCTTAGTTTGCATATTTTAATTCTAGTAATAATAGGACCGCCTTTTGTGTCTGTGTTGCTGAACCATTTGTTAGTTCCCACCACTTGTATTTTCATGAATATCGGCATTGAAATATTTGTAAAGAAGTTTTTTACCTCCATTACTATAATGTATATTCTCTCTATCGCATTTTTTAAAAATAACTACGAATAAATGACGGAATCAATAATACAATTTAGAAAACGTACCAGTCCTAAAATAAAAGTAAAATATAGGTTGGTGACCTCAAATGAATCGTCTACCAACATAACAATGTGGAAGTTTGTAGTTTACTCTGTGATTTAACGTTGTCAGTACCGTCGACAAAACGAATAAAGCCTGGTTCACCTTTACGTCGATCACGTCTGAGAGTGCGGACAGACTCTATATGGTTATCCACAAGTAACAAAAGTTTCTAAGTTACGGTTATGGTATTTGGTTGGAACCTCAGTTTACGACCACACTGATTCATTCGTTATTTCAAAAATAAATTTACTGAAGTGGGCGCTAGACAACAAACTAGACACTACGTTTTTTTTTCTCTACTCCAATAACATAAATATGCAACACAGTTTTTCTGAATTATTTTTAAGTGAGCATAATTTTGTGTTATACTTAAAAAAAAGTCTTACAGTAGAATGTACACTTACCAACTACGTTCGTTTAGTAAATGTTTGGATAAAATTAACTTTAGGATTCACATATTTCATTATAAATACATACATTCAACCAAAGTAGAATGTTACACCAATATAATTTGATAACTCAAGAAATTATTGATATAAAATATGTGAAACAGTGGACCTCTGGGAAATATCAGCGAAGTCTGCTCAATTTTTCGGCGTGGCTCATGCAGAAAACGAGAACGGTTTCTGATTGGCTGTTCAAGCTTTCCGCTCTGTTTATTCCGTAGTGTGAAAATGGGGTAGAGCAATATAGCTGGCTGCGCAGAACCAATCGCTGTGTTCCAACACTGAACTGCT
The DNA here is from genome assembly GCA_002778355.1 of Clitarchus hookeri. Classification (NCBI taxonomy): domain Eukaryota; kingdom Metazoa; phylum Arthropoda; class Insecta; order Phasmatodea; family Phasmatidae; genus Clitarchus; species Clitarchus hookeri. The sequence goes on along the minus strand of NQII01000310.1, from coordinate 434,116 downwards.
TTCCAGTCAGTACAACTATCATAAACTGCGTGGATTGGGTCTGAGGTTAGAACACTATGTAAACAAGTGCTTTGGGGTGTTTTTATACTTCCTCTAATACATTTGTAATGCTGTTTGATTAAATTCAAATTGGTAAAGGTATTTTATTTATACAAAAGTGCTCGTCTTTAAAAATCACGTCCATCACTGTTGACCATGTGACTTTCAGTTGTGTAAGTCAACGTTGGGTACATGCGCATAAGACAAATAATCTGTCCACGTCATCTTTAGTCTATGATTTATTCAGCGTGATTGGTGTACAAGTGAACCAGGTATAAGCTAAGTTGAGTTACAACTCTTTCCTTGTATACTCCTTGGTACGCGCCCGTCAGTGTCAGTCGAACTCATCCCACATAATAGCCGCCCGCGCGAGCCATACATACACAGGCAGAAACGTCAAGCGGCCGGCTGCGTTCGACGTCCAGGCAACCAGGTAGGAAAATGCATCCCCCCAACCCCCTCCAAAACAACATCATCATCCCCTGCCACATATCAGATATTTCGAAGGCAGGCGTTTAACACAGGCACAGAGTACTTAAAGACTACCGAGGCGAAACAACTGCTCGATAACTACATGCCTATACTGCGAGCCCCAGCAGCACACGCCCAGCACGCCCAGCACACGCCACATATTTATCTTTAAAGATGCGATGGTAATATTAAGATAAAAAGTTTATATAGATGTGCGTTTTATTTCCAATTGTTTACACGTTAGCATTAATTCGATGTTTAACTGCGAATTATTTGTATACTTGTAGTTATAGGTTGTCGTGTTAATGTGGCAAAGTCATAGCCACTGTAAAACTTCGAAAATCACAAAGTCTACATCAATGAACTTTGAAAAATGTTTGAAATGATGTACAGGATGCTACTGAATCTAAAAGCAGCTTCCGATGCAAGGGATTACATGTTCGAATCCTGGGTGAGGCATGAGAGTGTATGCCGTTAGTTGTCATCTTTGTGCGTTTAGGCCAATCCTTCTCCTGCAGAGAAAAAGACACTGAAAACATGACACGTTGATTATCTGATTTTATACTTGCCATCGAAAAGTTGGTTAGGAGTATACATTTTTCTTCTTTACGCTTCGCAGTTTGGCGTCGTTCTGGTTCAGTTAAGCCGCAGAATAACACAGCATGCAGAAGGATAACTGATGTGTGTAGCGAACTCCGGCCGCACATGATGACAAATAGCCCAACGCTTTTATAACACCCGCCCATCGGCGCCTAGCAAAAATAGGCTGTCCACGGTAAAATGAGCACTTTTGAAAGCCCTGCTTAAGACCTACTTCTATGCACATTGTGTATTGTTACCCAATACGTACAATTAACGTTGCCATGGGCCTGAACACTTTATTCGTTCGTCGGTCAAGGGAAAAAGTAAAAAATTTTGAAAAGCAAATAGTTTACAAATGTTTTATTCATACACTTATATGAATAAAAAATAAAATTTAATATTTTAGGATTTACAAATGTTTAATTAAAACTTTTAATTTAACGTTAATGCATGGAATTATTTTCTCTCCGTCGCTGNAAAATTTTAAATTTTTTAGGATTTACAAATGTTTAATTAAAACTTTTAATTTAACGTTAATGCATGGAATTATTTTCTCTCCGTCGCTGCCAACTTTACCGGGCGCGTGGCAGTCAGTGTGCCCGTTAAAATATACGCAGGTAGGAGAAGTGACATTTTTTAAAGGTTGATTTAAAGTGCTCACTTCGCCGTGAACAGCGTGTAACATAACCTACTGGACAATAGCCGAACTAACAGGAAACCATACACGACACGGCAGACACACTCAGACGTACTGCGCATTCAAGAGTAACCCGCAGCCAATCAGCAGCTCAGTACGGTTACATCACACGCGCGGACAGGCGTCGTTGCTTCTGTGTGTTTGGCTGTTCTATGGCTTGTTACAGGCCAAGGATCAGACAATCATCCGCATTCACGCACACACACAATATACTTGGAAGTTGTTCTAATAAAAAAAAACTAAATTTAAAAAAAGAGTTCCAGGAAAGTAAGCAGCGGCTTCCATTTCACCTGAGGCGTAAACTTGTCGCTGCAATCTCTTGCCGTAAAATTAAAAAAAAAAAAAAAACATTTATTGCAACGACGTACTTTATTCCACGACGCAAACTTGAAATCGGGAACAGCGCGAAGAGTTTCACAATTTTTCAGTTACTTCCTTTTGACAAGAGAAGAATCTTGTAATATTGCAAGGGATGTGTTCTCGGAACGTCTCTGAACTATCAAGTATGTTGCCTTTACAAAAGAATGAGAAAACGAACTCCGGGAAAAATTTTTNTCTCGGAACGTCTCTGAACTATCAAGTATGTTGCCTTTACAAAAGAATGAGAAAACGAACTCCGGGAAAAATTTTTACTTGGAATGTCTTCGCTGTAGCATAAAAAAAACCAGCTATTTTCTCCGACCGAAGCAGGGTCGACATGGAAGAAACGTGGCTGGCACTATTCAAGGCGAGNAAAAAAAACCAGCTATTTTCTCCGACCGAAGCAGGGTCGACATGGAAGAAACGTGGCTGGCACTATTCAAGGCGAGGAACCTCATGATTACAGTGATATTCCAAAAGAACTAGACAACCTACCAAGTACTCAAGGGCGGGAAAACTCACAAGCCATACATCTCATCACAATACGATGTGTTAGAGGACTAGGTATCTGTAATTATAACAGGAACTGTTATTTGCCAGTACATGAGAAGGAAATAGAGGTAGGAATCCCGTGAATTAAAAAAAAAATCGCCTGATCCGTCGACGGGGCAGGCAAGANCATGAGAAGGAAATAGAGGTAGGAATCCCGTGAATTAAAAAAAAAATCGCCTGATCCGTCGACGGGGCAGGCAAGAGGGCGGAATGTCTTCCAGCTCCATTCAGTGCCAGTGTTCTCCGACATATCGTAATTTTTTTCCTGTTCTCCTAGTGCTGCCGTTTGTTTTTCAGTCACCTTTGAGGGTGAATGATAAGGCGCTACATAAAAATNATTTCCTGTTCTCCTAGTGCTGCCGTTTGTTTTTCAGTCACCTTTGAGGGTGAATGATAAGGCGCTACATAAAAATAATATGCTGCTCATTCACTGACCTAGTGTGGTTGCTCAGCACACAATAGATTAAACAAAATAACAATATTAGGCCTAATAGCTACAGAGGACTAGAAACACANTGCTCAGCACACAATAGATTAAACAAAATAACAATATTAGGCCTAATAGCTACAGAGGACTAGAAACACACTTGGACATTAAAAAAAAACGCCTAATACTCAAGTCTTCAGTTTGTTTTGGCAGCTGGGGAACGCCACACCGACTGAGCGGAAGGAAATTAAAGCCTCGAAATGGTGGAATCACATAATAATAACAATAATAATAATAAACCCTGCAACTGCTATAAATTACATCTGATGGCATTCACTTGGGACAAATTATTTTTAGATAATGCGCCATCACACGTCAATCTCATAATTTTACTGTTTTCGGAAAATACAAATAAAATAAAGATAACTAGATACCTACAAAAAAACTAAACACGGGAGGCTGAAAGGTATTGACCTCGTTCAATCAAGAACATGCTTAGGAAAAATTATTTAAAAAAATTAAACGGCAACCACAAGTCAAAAACTAGCAAAGTTACCATAGCTTTTTTTAAATACCAAACTGATTCTCCGTGTCGTTACACAAATTTATTTTAAGTGCTCAATGTATATTTCTTTATTGTAAATTATATAATTATTGCGTGAGTTAAGTTTGATTTCTGTTATGTTTCAAAAAAATTTAAATTGTGATACTGACTTGTGACTGTAAAACTACGAAAAAATGTTGTCATTACATGTGATCTGAACAAGGCGGATTCGGTACAAATATAAAATAGTGATTTTCTGTCTTTGTCTTGCAGCGTTCTTAACGACTGAAGTCAAATTAAATGGCCGCGTACAGTAACGTGCAAAATGTCATTTATAGTCCATTCACGATTACTTCAGACTTTTCTGAAACCTTCCGTGGGTTGTAATTTTAAATGCCGATAACGTATCTTTCCACTTACTACATGTAAACAAAAACATTGCCGTGTGTTTTTTCTGTTTCAACTGTAAATTTGTTTACACTACATTTTCCAATTTCGTAACAATAATGTTGTTTTTGAAAAAGCGTGACATAAATGCTTAAAATGTTCTACCATATTTAGTTATATTTTATGACTTAACTGTATATTTATAGTGATGCGGTTAGTAATTATTTTAAAATTTATTGAAACACAGTGTTACTAACGATGTAGCGCATCACGCACATTACACGTTAATACGTTGGCTTAGCTANTCTATTTATAGTGATGCGGTTAGTAATTATTTAAAAATTTATTGAAACACAGTGTTACTAACGATGTAGCGCATCACGCACATTACACGTTAATACGTTGGCTTAGCTATGTTCAACTGTGGGGAAAACGTTACCTCTCGTTATTGACGTGGGATAGGTTACTGATAAAAGGCAAGCCTGAACCAGAATAAATATTTAAACAAACTAAAACACCGTACAATGAGAAAAAAAATAAAAAAAAACTTATGCACACAATTTGTGTCGTTTATTTTATCACGTTTCCTCAGCGGCGACAAACAAGACGGTAACTCAAATTCTAAACAATTATGTAAATGCACACAAACACTGTAACTTTCATTACGCTTTTTTTTACCATGCCTTATTTAAATTTTTTATTTCTGACTGGGCTTTAGCTCTCTGAGCAATTTTAGTGGGGGTTTGACAAAATATATCCAGTTTACCAAAACGTGTAAGCACGTTACATACTTGCGTTTGAAACACCGAGAGTAAGTTACGAAGTTGTGGTATATTAACAGACGTAGCCTTTATATAACTACTGTAGCCGTAAACGTCGTTTAGGGTTGAAAACAAAACTAGTACGCCCAAAACTCGCCTTCAAACACACACAACCAACCTAAGGGTAAAACAGTCATTTCGATAGGGGGGGGGGGACACATTTATCGCAACTTTGTTACTTGTCCATTTTGGTTAAAAGTAAGTCTACAAACTTTATTTCATAATTATTTTTCGCAGTACAAAAGAAACAGACCAATATTGCCAACTTAAAATGCTAAATACAAATTTCCTAAGTCTTAAAAATTAAAATCACGTTTTAATTATGAATCACGAGAATCAAAACAAAATTATTTATGATACAAATGTAAAATATGGTAAAATCGAAAACGATTAACTACCATTCGCCTGCTACGAGCGCTGAGAAGCGCAACTGCGGAGAACAAAGAAGCTCAGAAAAACCAAAATTAGACATGATTCGACTAAACATTTTCCTTCATGGAAAAAAAAATAATAATAACATTCTACTTGCGAACTATTTCTTAATAGCCGTTGCCAAGTACGAAGTAAATTTTTTAATTTGATTACGAAGTAAATATTTTAATTTGTTGACAATCTACAAAGAAAAGTTTTGTTTATTCAAAAATAGAATACCTCAAGATTAATAACAGAATTGAATGTTTGTTATATACGACTCATTTAAAATAGAGACAGTTAACTTAATGTGATTTTTTAAAGGTTTGTTTTAAAAACTTGAAAGGTACACGAGAATGGACATACGAGTGAAGATATTTTAGCTTTGGGGTATCAACCTTCTTGACAAATACATTGTAGCATGTTAGGGACACGCGTTTTTAAAAGAAACTATTGACCATGTTGCGACCTCATTGCCTACAAAATGGAACACATATTTCTGACGAGAGGAATGCAGCTTTCAAGACACACTGCAAATTTTAGATAAACAAATAAGCAATATATAAAATAACAAAAAAAATTCCGCAAAAATTCACAATAGCCTATTACAGTCTGCAAATAGAGAAATATTGAACGTAGCCACAATACAAAGATGGGAAATTTATTTGGCATAAGACTTCCGAAACAAATGTAGTAAATTTACAAAAGAATTGGAGAAAAAAATATATTCAAAATTTCTCAATACGGTACTGTAGATAGCACAGTAATTCTGCGTGCTAACAGATATATCGTGTATTCGGGCGTTACTTCAGTTATAATGTACGGTTTTCTAATGTAAAAAGATTTGTGTCAGTGCGTTAGCATTTCGTTAGAAAGTTTATTATATAAAATACTTGAAGAAAGGCTACATGTCTAACTTTTGCAGGTGCAAGTTTCTTGTGTAATTCGCTTACAATTCAACACGCCATGTAAAATCGCATTTAATTGTAAACCCTCAATTTTTTGTTTTAAAGTAATTATTTTGAAAACTGTTTGTATTTTATTGGGGCGGAGGGAAAAAAAAAAGGAGAAGTGTCCGGAAGTAAAAGAAAAAAAGGAAATTAATGTGTTTCACTTTTTACAGTCACCCTCTTCAACTATTTTCATGCTGCTACTGATTCGCTTTTTGCCATCATTCTTATTCACCTCCGATGCATGTTCATCATGGATGGCATGGTTGTGGAGTTGGGGGCGAGTTTTATACATGTGACAGAGTGGTCTGGTGGTCACCAAGAACCCTCTGTTGCAACCTCGTATAAGAAAAAAGTATATTACTGGTTTTATACCCATATACGATACTGAACATCTATTAAAGAATAGTTATACAGTGCTATTTAACATTTTCTCAGTTAATTTCAATTAGTTCACTAATGCTGTACACTAGCATATAAGCTTTGCATGTTGCTAAGTCGGCTAACTATGGCGTCCACTGTACATGGCAAGACGACACAATGCAGTACAAAGGAAACCTAGGTTATTATAAGACCATCAATGATGTCAAACCCAAAAAGCCACTACTATTTCACGTCATAGCACCGCGAAGCTTCACATTGGTTCTGGATGTCAAGTGAAGATAATAAATTCGTATTTCAGCTCTAACCATAAATTTAATCGTATCGACCCGCAACATGCCCAAAATTTCTGGCGCAGTTTAACGAAATGGCTAGGAAAGAAAGCCTGGCGGAAGTATTAGGAACTACATAAATAAATAATCCCGCAGCATGCAAACATGCTAATAACACAACGGCCGTTGTAAACCAGAAGCGCGGAAGTCGGGTGTAATCGGATTTGGTCGCTCAGGGATTTACGCCTACGGCTGAAGCCTGGCGAACTTTCCCGAACCGCAGGTGGATCACGCCGCATCACTCGCGGATACGCCATTCGCTCTCGCTTCGGCCAGGCTCGAGGAGCTAGTTCGGCGTCGACTGGACTGATCCGTCTCTTCGAGATTACCTGTGTCAACGCATATAGTCACAGGCAACTTTACTAATTCAGGCGCAACAACGATCTTATTTTGTGTTTGAAACTGTGCTCATATATGAGTATATCATGTTTAAAACCTCTTGTTACAGTGGACATCACGCATTCTGTACTCGATACTATTAGCAGCAGCCGCTACAAACCTAAGTTTTGTCTCAAAGACAAATGAAATTTTCAATATTTAAGAGACCTACTATATTGGACGATGGTTTACTGTCGTTTACAATGGAAATAACAAATCCACTTTCTGTGCGACACGATCTATGTATGACACACTCAAAAGGTTCAGAATGTTTAAGTATGTGAGAGTACTTTCCGTTTCTCCAAAATGCTAATATTATGTGACATATCAACAATAGGTTCGATAAAAGTGCGTATAAATAGAACATTTTTTCATAGGAATGTTTAAAAATTATTTAACAGTAACATGTTTTGTTAAAAATCAAAGTAACTACCAATTTCACCAGAATACCAGTATCAATAATTATTCTGGATGTTTGGTTTCATTGTAGCTTCATTAAACGTTTTACAGCGAAATTGGAAATAAAAATAGTTAGAGCTTAATACTAATCTCAGACGAACCAAGTGTCAAGTATCAATGAAATTCCTTTACAACTTTCATGTGACTTCTGGGAACACTTTCGGTGAAATTCATAACGTCCGAATAATTTCTTTAAATTTGTTTGGTGCAAGGTTTAAAATTAAAATACTCATGATTACAATCACAAAAAAAAATTGTTACGAGTTATTTATCAACTGTTTTCGCATTTTCGCCAATTACCATTCCAGCAAACTCACAAAAGCGCTTAATATATTGTAAGGTGTACAAGGCCGAAGGCACCTTTTACTGACTTTTTGCGGAAAGCCATCACGCTTTTTGACCGGGTTGAAGGCAAAATTGTTGCTTATTTTTTACCTGTTCGTTACCGGCTCAGAATCCAACGGGGAGTGATAAATAAACAATGGTCCAATTGAAGAAGCCGTATAAATTTACAGAGCATAGAAGATTAGCATGTTACCAAATTAATCTTCCAATTTATTTTAAATCACTTTGTCATAAGGATATGAAATAAGTGCCTTCTATCTAGCTGTACTAAGTTGGCGATAGACTGTGTGTTGCTCTTAGCTTTGCAGTGTATCTTACTGGAGCTACCAGACCTGAGTGTGGCATTTTCTAGGTTCCAATAACGTCCAACTGGTCTGATTTCTAGACACCAATTGATAAAAATCCTTGCGCCAAATTGTAGGGGCGTGCAGCCGGAGTTTGTAAAGCACACAACATGTGTCTTTCTGTTTACTTTGCTATTCCGTGACTGTTAGAATACTACTAAATAAAACAGGGGAAAAGGACAAAATAACGCCAACATAGTAATTAAAAGAAGACTACTTTATAATGGAGCAAATTCGGTAACTCCAAGGAAAAAATGTCTCACATTCACTGCAAGGAACTTCTTTTAATTCGCCGTTTTTCATTCCTGTTTAAAAAGTGCTGGTTAGAAGATGACAATATTTGTTGATATATGCCGCACAAAGAATCAAAATTAAACAATAAACGTTTTGGTGTTCAGAACATGAATTTAAAAAAAATATATGTGCAACACTAGTATTTTATTCATTAGGTTACGGGATATCCAACCCTCAAATAATTTAGAAGAAAAGTGTATTTACACGGACAAATGCACAAATACCTTATCATTTGTAAACTTGAACTAAGCTGTTAGGTCTGTTAAGGCAATATGTGTTATACTTTGTTTATTTTAACTTATTGTGTAAATGTCATAATTTCTACAAGAAAAAATTACTGTTTGACTACAGTGGCGACTAAAGCTCATGATGCTTCGGCGTCGTTCGTACCGGATGGCGAGAGATTCCTCATTTTCTATTGGCTATATGCTATATGGAGACCATTTGTGTTTTCCTATATAACTGAATTGGTTCCCGTAAATTAGCGTCACGTTTCTGCATCCGACAAGGGTTCGAGGAAACTGCGATTAACTTATCCGCCCTCGCAAAACGCGTCCGAAAAAAAAAATCGATGCTGTGCCGGAAGCAGGCCCGTGTTGACATCGCCCCAGGGGTGAAGTGAGGGTCAATATTTAACAGGCGCGGATCGACCAGCCCCCTCTGCTCCTCCAATACCCTCTCGGTGTCAGTTAACCAACCCGCCCTTATGAGGCTCGCTCGAGTGTGAAATACGACACACAGCGGGAAAACACACCGATGTCGCATCGATCCCTGGAGCGCACCACCGCCACACACATCGCACCAAGGCAACATGGCACGGTGCAGCAGGGAAAACTAATGCCACCAGGCGCGCGGCGCGACGAGGCAGGGGTGGCCAAATTGGGACTGAAAATTTATGCGATATCATGGGCTTAGTTACAAGGTGACTGTGTGGACTAAATCTCAGAGCTCACCCGAAAGTTAGGTGGAGGGAAACTACCAGATAGCAATAAATAAATTTTAAATTATTGGCATACTCATTTGGCCTCCGTTTAGCTACACTTTCTTGGATTGGTAATGGGTACAAAATTATATATTTGTTTTATGTTGCAGAAAAACGCAGATTTATTTACACACAGGAGCAACGTCACAACAACGCAAGGTAAGCTGATTACAATAAATACAGACCCACAGCACAGAGCATTCCGCTTACTGAAAAATTCATAAGCATGAAAAAAAAGGCACGAAAAACAATATGAGGATATATGCAAATAACTCTTGTCAGTACACGAAAAGACAATACAGACAAAAACACTGGTAAAAAAAGTTCCACAAAAGCTTACATGGCACAAGGAAGGCAACACAAGGTAAAACAGAATCTTCTTTACAATATGAAACAAAGCACGAGAGGCGAGTATCCATGACAATGTGTTTGTTCAATCGCCGTACAGCCCTTCTTAGTTTCCTGGTACTGACGAATGAATTTTTTGCTATATAACTGAGGGTATTCTGCCTGTGCGTCAAATTCGTGTCCGCCACACGTGAGGATTTTGCTTTTGTAGTCTGTGTTCTGTCACAAGTGGCGTGCTTTTAGCGTACTCCGCATGCATTAGTACACAATCTACGATGGAGTACGAGACGATTCTTATCTGCGAAACTCCGTACGAAACCGACAGCGCTATTACTGCTAACTGTTCAAGTTCGTGTAAAAACTGAGAATGATAATATTAATCCATCTTGATGCACTGTAGGCAAAAATTATAAAAATATAACTGGCGAGGAAATGGGAATTTCTGTACTAAACCATTCGACCATAAATTCAAATGATGCGACACAGTAAATATTGTGTGGTACTGTAAATACTATTCACGGTTAAGAAAGCACTTTTTAAATCTACCGCGAATTGTCTATAAATATAATAATACAGTGATTTGCTACATATCCCTTATTATTTTAATTATGGCTTTCAAACGCATATAGATTTAAACACGTGTTTTGTGACCACTTATGTATAATATACTCATAATATGTATTAAGATAAGGTAAACAGATTTTCGTATTTTGCGCATGTCCTCAAACTTTGGAGTCACAGTCACAGTTTGTCATCAGTGCTAACCGAATATATTGAGATCCTATATTGAAGCAACGTTTGACTCGGTTTGTTTGCCAACAGTTACATGGTTCTAAGTAAAAAATATATGTGCACACGCACATATATATATATATATGTTAAATATGCGGTAGTTACATAAAAACTAGGCTAGATGAAGTGTGATAAAATTTTTAAGCANCACACATATATATATATATGTTAAATATGCGGTAGTTACATAAAAACTAGGCTAGATGAAGTGTGATAAAATTTTTAAGCACGTAACTTATGAACATTTTTGGGAGAATCACGAAATTACAACATATTATCTTGCAAATATTACTGGCAGCTAGTGTGGTAAAAAACTATTCCGTGTTGGGACTGAAGAATTTGTCACTATGCAGCTAGCATACAAACTCTACCCTATATTCCCTTTGAGGAAGGCAAACATGGCAGACTCACATGCCTACTGGTTCTGGAGGTTAACTGTCCTCCCTTTCTCTCTTCCTTATATTCTCTTACTCACTCCTATTCCCACCGCTCCCTCCTTCTCACCCCTCCACTTCATTCTCTTTCCAACAATCTCTCCTTCTATTCCCAACACTCCCTCCTCTTCCCTTCACTCCATCTCTCCCCCCTCTTCCCATCACTCCCTCCTCAACCCATCACTCCCCCTCTTCTTATTCCTCCCTCCTCTTCCTATCACCCCCTCTACACTATCACACTCCATCCCTATCACCATGCATCACTGAACATTGTACCATGGTATTCAAGGTTTTTTGCAGTCAAATGATCAATAAAAATAAAACCCAAAGGCCATGGCACAGGATACTTCTATGCAAGACCCAAATTTGACATGGGATCTTAAAGTAGTGTGGCGGGACGATAAGTTGGCAAGTTCAGAAGTTTCCTCCAGTGTTCCATCTCTGTTGACGAAACGTTAAACTCTACCCAGCTACCTACTGAGGTTGGACCTGTAGTGGCAGAGGTTTAATACTTTGCATTCTGGAGATCTTGAAGTACAACCCTCATCCAATAGCAAGTCCAGGCAGTGAGCGGCAATACAGCTACAGGCTGAACAGGCAGCAGGAGATGAAGATAGTATTCCTGCCGAAATATGGGTGTTTCTGAAAACGAAAGGACCAGGTACTTTTAACGTAGGAGGACAATGAAGGCACACAACTGTATCACACACAGGCTTTGTTCTCTTGTCAGTCGCCATGTGAGTTGGAGGTGTAAATCACTGATGGGCCGCGCTGCTTTAGCCCACTGGTAAACTGCTTCCAGCACGAAAAAATTAATGTATCCGTTATAAAAGATATATATTTTGCTTTCCGGTCGGGAAGGGATTTATCCTTGGTTGTATCGAAGTCGGAGTCACGCAGTTCTATATTTTGATTTCATTACCAGTTAGCGAACTTGAGGATTAACAGTATGCGGGGAACTGGAAAGCCACTATCTATCGGGGAACCACTGAGAGTTCCACTGTGGGATCTGGCTACGAACATATTTCAAGAAATATAACACTTCATTACAGTATAAGGTCTAGTTATTTTCTAATGTGTGTTTAATTAGAATGTTTTATAAAAATGTTGCAAAGGGAGATTTCAAGACAATATGTTCGCGTGCCTCAGAATATAAATTTTAAAACGGCACAAAAGCATAAAGAATACTGTTATCTTTTTCTTATTTGTATTCAGCTATACAAGTTTCGGTTCTCTCTTTCAGGGGCCACGATGTTTGCTGCACGTCTGCGAAACTGTAAGCCGCTTGGGTGTTTTGTGTATACAGGGGCCCTGAAGGCGCCGGATATGAAAAAGCACTAGTTTATTTTTGCCAATGAAACAGTTCAACTTTCAAGAATACTTACTGTCACAATACATTTTGAAATGTGGTAAGTAATGTTTTTACTCAGCTCCAGGGACATCCATATAAAAAATGTACACAAACCCCTTAACAGTAAACAATATAAACATCAAANTTTACAGGGGCCCTGAAGGCGCCGGATATGAAAAAGCACTAGTTTATTTTTGCCAATGAAACAGTTCAACTTTCAAGAATACTTACTGTCACAATACATTTTGAAATGTGGTAAGTAATTTTTTTACTCAGCTCCAGGGACATCCATATAAAAAATGTACACAAACCCCTTAACAGTAAACAATATAAACATCAAAAACATTTATATATTGTACGTGTCACTGGTCTGCGTCGCTGACCTTGGTCCGCCCCGCGCGAGCGGGCGGAAGAGAAGGACAGAGTATTGATGATAATGGGACGGCAAGTCAATGGAATGTTTTGAATGCCAGGCGAGCGAACCGCGAATCTGTTACAAAAAGCGAGTCGACACGATAATCCGTTTTACGGCGCGCACTCATGACCCTGGTTGTATTGATTTGTGCATTTTTTCTGAAGAATGCTCTGCATTACTGACCTCGTTCACTCAGCATGACTCGGGGCGCGTTGGAACTTCCAGATGGTCAGGTCGAACGGTATAAAAGTGTGTCAGGCCTCCGAGCCGGAATAGTTGATGAGTGAATGAGTGGGTAAGTTCCAAACGATAGGCGACGAGAAGCGAGAGAAGTGACTAGCGGAAGGTAAATCTGTGACTGCGAGTTACAAGCAGTGAAGAGTGCGGCTGGCAGACTGGACTATTGGACTAGATGCGTGAGTAAAAGACATTACAAATGATTTCAACAGATAGAGGGAACGCGTGTTAATGATGAGTATGAGTTAATTGTCTATAACCAAACAGAGACATCAAGAAGGGCTTTAATGAAAATTGAAATTTACATTAAATATTGCGCTCACTGTTAAATAAAAAGTTATAGTGGAGACATATAATTTAACGCTGTAAATTATAGCTGTATGAATAAATTATAAACAAAATTATGTTTATTTTTTTATTTTTATTAATACCTCCTTCCCTCACAAACTCAGATACGCCTCTCAGGCATCCATGCAACACTGGTGTCAGAAGTAGGATGGAGGCATATGATTGTTAATCAAGTTAGGCAATAGGCTGCAATTAGCGATTAAAAAATATTAAGTAAGACTGTTTTGTACAACCACCGCAATTAATCCTAAATTGAAAAATGTCTGCAGAACTTGAAGAACTGCGAGCATTAATCAAGGGATTAAGTCAAGTGGGCACAAGAGCAAACAGGTTGAGGGAAGATGTATATATTTAAATTAATATGTGAACGAAGCTGTAAATAAAAAAATTATAAGCGTGAAAGAGAGAGCGAACGAAGTTGCAAATAACCAAATTAGTTCAGTAATTGAAAATGTAAACGAGAATGTAAATATCCAGATAATTACTGTAAGCGATTTAGTAAACAAGAAAATAAACTCCGTAAATGAAAATGTAAACAAGAAAATGTATCATGTAAAAAGGAAAACAGAATGCATTAGTGAGTTAGTGAATACAAGAATTGACAGTGTGGACGAGAAAATCGACTATGCAAATGAAAGAGTGCCCAGTGCCAGTGGAAGAGTGGACAGTATAGAGAATGAAATGAGTGTGATGAAAAAGGAATTGCAGGAATTTCTTCAGCAGTGGAATTCAACCCTCACCACATCTGTAGCCGAAAAAAGTCGGGAAGGAGTACAGGGTATAACCAAAACACCAACTTCGGAGGATAGTCAGCAGCTCTGCAGCATTAGCGTCGCGCAACCAGGAGTGGGGAGTGGGGTCTCAATTAAGCCCGCCCCTTACGATGGCCAGATTTCATGGCGAGAGTACCAACACCAATTTGAAATAGTCGCCACCCGCAATGGCTGGACAGCTGAACAGCGGACTTACTACCTTGCTGGTCTACTTAGAGGCCCCGCACTGAGCATACTACAATCTCTGCCAGATCAACATCGACTAGAGTACCCCACACTGGTGTTGGTCTTGGAGCTACGGTTCGGCGACTGGTACCTGCGACATGCCCACCATTCACAGCTGCCAAGCCATAACCAGCGACCAGGGGAACCACAGCAGAAGCTATGGCAAAACATCATGCGGCTGTTACAAATATCTCTGGAAGGATGCCCCGAGGAAGCGCGCGAAATCATCGCAGTCGCTTCTTCATCGATGCCATCAGCGACACAGAGGTACGGCAAGCAGTACATCTGGCTGCACCCCACAACATGCAGGACGTCCTGGCCGGAGCACTGGAGGTGAAGTCAGCAAGAAATAGAGCCGCACCCCGACATCCAGTATAGGGTAGTAATGCTGAACGAAGACGACGAAGACAGATTAACAAAGACACCGAAAAAGTTTCAGATGGCTGTGAAGGACATAGTTTCCAGGGTCCGTGGTACAAGACCTCGCCCCCCCTCCCCCTAAACGGCCGGAATGATGGGCATGTGGACAGCCGACACCTGAAAGCCTACCCACAGCAGCAGCAACAGTAGAAGCAGCAGCGAGAGGCAGGTGAGAATACAGTACATTCGGAATCTTTATAAACACTGGTCTTAGGGGGCGAAAGCCAGTGACTGCTGGAGAGAAGGCCCCAATGTTCTTACATTTAAGGTAGGTGAAACAGGATTGGGATGCAACACTGGTGGAGGGAAGCCTAACTGATGTTCCTTGCCAGATGGTTGTCGACACTGGGGCGACCATAAAAGTAGTAAGACCAGACATCCTCGGGCCTTATCCCAGCGATCACCCGACGACAGCATGGAAAAATATCATTTGACTACAGTAACAGGTGAGACTACGCCAGTTATCAGTAAGAGGAAAGTGATCATGAAGCTTGGTGACCTTAGCATACAGCACGATGTTTACACCGGTGAAGAGGATGAATATATTTTGAGACTTCATGTACTACATAGGCTGGGATGCTGTATCGATACTCGACTTGGTGTGCTATGGGTAGGTTGTAGAGTTGGTGGTATCAACAAAGCATATTGTGTCCTTCCCAATTAGCTGCCAAGTAGTATGTGGCCAACCCACTGTGCTGCCTGCTTCTAGTGAAATTGCAATTCCAGGCAGATGCAACGTAAAGTTTGTCCGATGTTTGCTCTAATTGAACGAGCAGAGAAGATTGGTGTCCTGCCAGATAAAATAGTTGTAGCAAGAAGTTGGTCTCTTCTAAGTCTGAGAGGTTTCCAGTTAGAATGATAAATTTGTCTGATAGTGACATTCGTCTTGTGGAGCGGGCCATGATAGGTGTTTGCAAGCAGGTCACACCGTTACTTCCAAATGTTACAGAAGATTCTAAGAGTAAAACAAATGGAATGTCATTTACTAGAAGTACTGTATAAGCAAACACACAGCCACTCGGCCATACTTTTGTTATATGTACGTAGCGCCCTTAGTCTTTCGGCCATACCGCGCTTCGGCCGCCCACTCGGCGGGTAAGAGAGATCACCCCCTCTCAATTCAGGTGTCCCAGCTATTCACCTGAAGTAACCAAGTCCTAAGCCCCTTCCACAAAGCCTGAGACTCTCGTACTCATATTACCAAGGGTGTGGTCTGGTCGGAGCACTACCCGGACCCCTAGTGTCTTGCCAGGACACTACCGGAGCAGATGCCTGCTCACTGCTCGGTCTTTCTTTAAGAGGGGGAATCTCTCCAGACCTCCTCCAGCATACGGAGTTAACCACTGCCAGCACGAGTCCAACCTCTACTGATCGGAACACCAGAGAGAGCCTCTGATGAGGCCAACCCGATCTGCCCTTGCTCCCACTTATTTGCCATGGCACTAGTGGGTTTACTCATGTCTGAGCGCCCCGCCAACCACGCCACCGGCAGACAGCGTGCGGTGAAACTCTGCCCTGGCGGTTTCTGTCATTATCAAAATCCGCAGGTCTGTTCCCATGGTGCCCATAGGTTTCACAGGTCCACAGTTCTCCCAGTGTTCATCACTGTACACCGTTATCCCCCATCGATCCGCAGCGCAGCCGGCGAGCTGTCATCGGACACTTGTCCTTTACCATACATTAGAATTTCTTCACACAGCAAATTCCTTTCTTGGGCCCCGACGGCCTGCATGCCAAGTGGTCCTACACCCCGCCAAGTGGTCGGGCCTAGGTACCAACTATCGACCCAAGCCATCACTGCAGATACCCCTTACCAGCCACGAGGAAACTGGTTCCCATAGGGAGACGGGTGGCGAAGTTCAATTTGCAAAGCACAGGGGAGGCACTGGTAGCCTTGGGTCGCCATGAGTGGAGAGAGGCTATAAGAGACGCATCATACACCCTTTCAAGAGCTGGTGTGGTGAAGGGCTTGGTTGCTATATCATGGTACTGCAACACCACCTCAAACGCCCAACCACTTTACTCACAAAAGAGTCACCGACCGGTATCCCCCTACTAGAAGTACTGGGGGAACTTCTAGTAAGAACAAAAGAAAATCTTAATTATCATCAGGAGAAGGATGTCTTTGAATTACTGCAGAGAAATAGGGATGCCTTCTCATGTGGACCAAATGACACTGGAAGGACTAACACGACCTGCCATCACATTGATACAGGAGATGCCAGGCCAATACAGCAGCCAACAAGACAACTGCCAATATCTTCGTACGCGGCAGTTGAGGGAATTCTGAAGAAAATGAAAGCGTTAGAAGTGATAGAACCATTAGTTAGTCCATGGTCGTCACATATTGTACTTGTTAAGACGTAAGACGGCTCGCTGAGGTTTGTGTAGATTATAGCCAGCTTAATAATGAGACAAAGACATACTCTTATCCGCTTCCAAGAATAGATGACACGTTTAACAGCCTAGAANGAGTTAGAAGTGATAGAACCATTAGTTACTCCATGATCGTCACATATTGTACTTGTTAAGACGTAAGACGGCTCGCTGAGGTTTGTGTAGATTGTAGCCAGCTTAATAATGAGACAAAGACATACTCTTATCCGCTTCCAAGAATAGATGACACGTTTAACAGCCTAGANGTAGCCAGCTTAATAATGAGACAAAGACATACTCTTATCCGCTTCCAAGAATAGATGACACGTTTAACAGCCTAGAAGGTTGACAGTGCATTTCTACTTTGGACATGAAGAGTGAGTACTGACAGTGCGAGGTGGCTCCATACGACCAAGATAATACTTCATGCTGTGTTCCAGGGAAAGGAATATGGGAGTTAAAAGTTACGCCTTTTGGGCAATGAAATGCCCCTGCCTCCTTCGAAAGCCTGATGGAAAAGGTTTTGCCTTTCGATATTTTTAAGATTTGCCTGCATGACATTGTTGTGACAGACTGGACATTTAAAGAGCTTTTATCACACCTGGATGCTGCATTACAGAAAATGGCCGCAGCCAACTTGAAACTGGTTCCTACGAAGTGCCACATGTTGCAAAATAAAATTAATTTATTGGGGCATGTAATGTCGCCCCATGGAATAGGAACAGATCCCAAGAAGATCAAAGAAATAAGAAATTGGCCGACACCAACAACTGAAAAAACTGAAGTGCAAAGTTTTCGGGGATTGTGCGCATATTACCATCGATTTTTACTTGAGTTCGCCATATCGCCAAGCCACTAAATGAACTGACTGAGACGAAAATGGAAATTTCACTGGACCACTGATTGTGAAAATGCTTTTAGTGAACTAAAGAAAATTCTGATATCTCCAACAGTCCTGGGATTCCCGAAAATTTAGGGTGTATTCATTTTAGACACGGATACTAGTGATGCAGGCATTGGAGGAGTGTTGCCTTAGTTTAAAGATGGGAAGGAAAGACCACTAGAAAACTTCAGTAAGTTATTGCATAAGCCTGAGAGAATTTACTGTGTTACACGCAGGGAGCTTCTAGCCATGGTGAAGGCAATTTCAAATTTTCACCTCTGTCTTTATGGCAGACATTTTATTATAAGAACCGACCATTCTTCATTGCGCTGGCTACTAAATTTCAAGAACCCCGAAGGTCAAATAGCCCGGTGGATACAGCATCTTCAAGAATATGACCGANGCGCTGGCTACTAAATTTCAAGAACCCCGAAGGTCAAATAGCCCGGTGGATACAGCATCTTCAAGAATATGACCGAGTAGAGGGATGATGAGGACTTTGGCACGTCGGGACCTGGGACCAGGGCATCGTAGCTGTTCGTACTCTATCATTCTAGTCGGCCGGCGGTCATATTGGATCCAGGGGACCTTGAACTTGACCTTAGATCTTGACCCGGCGGCATTTAACCTTTACCCTGGTCATCTTTGACCTTGACCCCGGTAACCTTTGACCTCGAAAACAAAAAAAAATCAAAAATTGTAAAAAAATGTATTAAAAGATATTAAAGAATTATTAAAAAATTATTTTAAAATGCATTACCAAAAAATTAATTATTAAAAACATTATTTAAAAATTTATTTTCAAAAAACTTTCATTTCCTGAAGTCTACTTCGCCACCATCACCCCTTAACAATACTCATGCTATCGTGTCCGGACATCTTGGTTTTTTCGTTTGTTATTTGTTTATACATTGCTGTAGGATGCAATCTACGTTTTTCGTTTGTCAATTGTTTATACATTGCTGGAGGCGGCCATTTTGGTTTTTTCGTTTGTTTGTTTAAAAAAAACATTACCTGAGGTGGCCATTTTGGTTTTTCGTTTATTTGTTTATACATTGCTGGAAGACGCCATCATGGTTTTCACAGGTTTTCAACACCAAGGTGGCGCTAGTGTATTAATTTACCCACCCGGCGGCAGCCATATTTATTTATGTATTTAAAGTATAGGTTGTGCTGTCGGAGCCATTCATGTTGGATTGTAATTTCAACGCATAGGTGGCGTTAATTTCACGATTTAGCCACCACGCAACTTGTCAGCACTTATATTTATAAGCATAGGAAAATATGTATTTTTCATTCCTATTTGAAAAAAATATTTTTTCAATCAATAGTATACCTACATGCATGATGCGGGACTTTGACTACATGCATACTTTATTAAATATATACTTTTTTATTAAAAACTTTATGACCCATTATAAACAATTTCATTTTTCATTGTAATGCTAAGTGAAGTACTATTGAAATTGAGTATTTATTCGGTTACCCCTCACCCCACCACTTTAATCCGACCAATTCTTCCACCTAGCTTAATCCCTTACCACCACTGCTCTTGATTTCAGCATTGTCCACCAGAGCATGCTGGTGTGGTAAAAGTATATAATGGGAACAATGTCGACCCTCGGCACAGCTGTTACGGGTACCAGGGCTTGCCGGAGCGACTTGGCAAGTCTTAAAAAACAGCTGGAAGCTTAGCTCATGCTAACAATTTTATGGGTGCGCTGGGGGAAGGGGATTAGCTTCTCTTAACCCACTGCAATAAAATGAAATACAACTGGGTGACCTAGATCCTCCCACCCTTCNTTTCTCGTCTGATGCCAGGAGTGACAAATCGCTCTCTCACCCCTCGTCTTTTAGCATTCTGACAGGTGAGGTCAGATATTTAATTACATCAGGTCGCAGGATATTATCAAGCGTGCATGTACTACGCATACACTTTTCCGCGAAATTCCAAATCTGCTGATATTTTTAGTATCGGTTCGGGCCAGCAATTCTCTAGAGGAATATGTGGCCTCATAAAATACGGTACTAGAACTTCGTTTTTTTAAATTTATATAATTACCACGGATATAATTTGCCAAGACGTTAACACAGAGCCTGTGACGCTGGTAAAAACTTCGTTTGCATTTACCAAATGTATTCGAAGACACGAAAAGCATGATTGTTCGAATAATGCAGATCTAGTGACATAAGTGTGTAAAATGTGGCATGGCATTTGCTAGGCGCGATAACTTGTAGAGGCATGCAAAAATCTGTGTAGCTGTAGGACCTTCAATCGCCAAAATCTGTCTTGTACAGTCTCCTCAGCAGCGTACGAGTTAACTTCCCACAAAACAAAGGGTTCAGGATGATCATACACCATCGTAGCAGCAGCCATCAAGACCAAGAATCGTCGCAGGGTCTGGGTTAGCTAATGACAATGGTTTCGTAGATGTCCAAACTGAATTAGAACACAGTCTAAAGACCAATGCCCCCATAACGAGAGCGGGTATTCGAAGTATATTTGCACATGTTTAGCTAGAATGAGGGAAAACATCGCTGTTGGCTCTCCACATAAACACACCATCAATAAATTTTAATGTAAGGCTCAAACGCGGCTCTGCAAAACTGACCCCATTCAACGAAAGGAGGGTATTCGAATCGAAAGGCAAGATAAATAAAATACTTTAAAACCTCATACAGGAAATATACGTCACGGGAAAGCAGCTTACAAAAGCGCGTTTCGACGTAAATACTAACGATAAAATGAATCACCGAGTGCCCCATCCCCTCTAAACAACATGGTAGCCCACCACCAGAGCAAAAAAATTGTTTTAAAATGTATGTTGGAATAAATTATGTGCCATGTACGGATGCGTTATGCAGCTTTCTATAAAGTATTCATGGCTCTAAAACCCCAAAAACCACAGTTAAAAACCACTTCGCTGCCCCCGCCGTATGCGATATGCACAGTGGAGGATCGCATGCATTCCCCCCTTACCAAGGCATAGAAGCTAATTATTAAAACATTTCCTCTCAAGTTTAAAATCAGTACATTAGGAAATTTAGGCAGCAAGAAAAAAAATACCCATTTGGTTACTCCACGTGCGGCGATTTTTCTAGCACGCATTGTCAGCATATAAAACTTCTTAAATGCATAAATAATGCACGTATAATAAGTTTTGCACGGGAAAAATATATACCGTGAGGAGACGCTAACGTTAAAGTATACCCACCTTAGTATAAAATCACAAAAAAAATTTTGCCTTCTGCAAATAACATGTTTTATTTTCATACATTTGCGTGCACTCGCTCCATTAAGATATATATCTGATCCGCGGTAAAACACTCCCCTCCCCCCCTTTTTCCCATTGTCATTGTCACCATTCCATCACCGTTAAGAGTCGCAAACATCCTGCTACGTAACTTTAGCCGAATGATAAGTGACATGCGAACATATGTATCTATAGGTGTGTGGCCTCTACGCCAGCACATGTCAATAGTATTCACTCTTTATGAATTACGCAAACTAAAAAAGTTTTATTTCCGAGATGCTAGTCTGCCATGCAGATTTATACCACCAATACGAATTCCGGCAAGACACGCGCATAAAGCTCTCAATCAACGCCCTTCAAACCTCATCGAGACATACCTATAAGGAAAGACTTCACAAGTGCGAAAAAAAATTAGCGCATATAGCAGCCAGTGCATTACGGCGACCATGAAATTTTAGAGTTATGTTAATACCTTTCGAATGTAGAAAATTAATTCTATATACAAATTTTTTTTGTAAATAAATTCTGGCTCGAACTACATATTTTTTTTTGTATAAAAAAATCAAATGTGAGATGTTTTATNACATTTTAGAGTTATGTTAATACCTTTCGAATGTAGAAAATTAATTCTATATACAAATTTTTTTTTGTAAATAAATTCTGGCTCGAACTACATATTTTTTTTTGTATAAAAAAATCAAATGTGAGATGTTTTATTAATTCCGGGGAAACCAAAGATACATTGTGAGTCTGTGAACCTAAGAAATAAGGGAGAAAACGGTAACACTCCACTTGCTCATATACACATACACATCTTCACACACACGCACAGAACCCGAAATATCCTAATTGCAGGCGAGACTGATAGACGCATTAAAAACTATTATGAGAAAAGCGTACTTAAAGACGTGGATACGAGTCCCATTACAGAAGTAAACGAGACACGTGCAGTCGTAACTGAGCTCGCGCACACGTCGTCCAGCCTCGCTGCACCAGGTGTTGAATTGGACTTTGTCTTAGCACACTGACCGCCGGAGAACTCCGAAATCACGAATAAGAGGGGGGGGGGTCGCTCCAGCAGCATGTTTTATCTCACACACACGCCATATATAATTAAATCATACGATAATAAACACAGATGATATCTGCACACACAAGTCAAACACCAGGGGAAACCTATGTTCAGACGGACCAGGATTCGATTCTCGTCTCATTAAGCCAATTTTTTTTTTTTTTTTTTTTTTTATCATTCCATGTGAATGCCGGGGTGGTTTCTTGTCCGAATCCTTACAAGTCACGCTAATATTTTACGTTAGTCAAATGTGCGAACACTAACGAGAAATATATCCACGTTTATAATGGTAGTATGGACATATCACCAAATTAAAACATATCGTAATTTTTTTTTCATGTAAAAAATGCCAAAAAGTTTAATAAAAAAATTTGACTGGAAAAAAAATTGGATGGGCTGTATAAACACGTCTAGTGTTCTTTTTTTTCACTTAAGAAGAAAATTTACATTTTTACGGTACACCACTAAACGAAGAATCAATTTTCTCAGGACATTGTACTTAAGCGAGATGCAATCATACGAAAAAAATGAGAAAATATGTTATGCTAATTAAAAAAATTTCAGCAACAGAAATCACAAGAAAATACAGAATTCCTTTTCAAAGACGGCGGAAAAACTGCTGTAAAATTATATCATCTTATTTATTTAACAACTATTTCATATGGAAAATTACTGAAAAACTTGCCCGCCACACGGCCTCCCCAGCCAGAGCAGAACTGTTTTTTCTGATCTTCAACGTCAGCTTACGATATTACAAGGGGTGTGTTATATAACTTCACGTACTTGTATTAGCCCCCTGTCAATTTTATGATTTTAACAAATATAAAACATCCATAAATCGGCATATCTCCTGCTGTTATCAATAAACGCCTTCTTTATAACATTATATTTAATTGCCAAATTCAGCTCACCGCTAATAATATTTACAGTATTTGCTAGGTGCAATTTTGAACACATTGCAAGCTCGAGCCCATTCCCGTCCGTCAGAGCGCATTTGAGGAAACTTCAACATGACTTTTCACCGTTAATTTTTACAAACCTAATCATGCATTTTACAGCATCAATGAGCAATAAACATGGTAAGGGAAAATTACACGATGCCTATCTTACTTCAACCTTACAGTTTTGCATGCCTTAATACACGAATAAGTCTGGCTTCTCTATACACCACGCGTGCTTTGGCTTCACGAGTCATTGCCAGATGCATTATTAATCGCAAGGAAAAAAGTCATCAATGTTAAATTCGAAGAATTGGAGGAAAAAATATGTTTCAACAGCTTAAAAAAATCATTGTCATCACCACATTGCCTGCCACGCTTAACGTACAGGTCGTCGCCAAAAATGGACCTTGATGCAACACCAACAGAAATCATCAGCCTTTTACTTAAGACTTATGAAAACTTCTCAAGAGTAAAATGAGTTTAAAGAAAAACACCAACGCGGGGAGAATGCTTTTCCATACAGACCATCGTGACGGAATGTGTGCATGTAGCAAAATAGGTCACTTTAAACAAACCCCTGCTTATGCAAGTAAAAGTTCTCATCGTCTCACCCCAGTCCCTCACCAGAGATAAATAAATTATTTATTCCATTAAAATGGCAGCAGCAATAAATGCAAGCCGTCTTCCCGATGCATAAATATTTGCAAACTGTTCGGTGAAACGTGGCGATGGAAATCAGGCAACCTCTCTATAGTGATTATTTCGCACCGACACAGGACCGGACACGCTCAATACTTCATACCATTCTCTCGACAACAGTTGCACAGCTACCAGAGCGCACGCCTCCCATCAAGGCGAGCTAGGTTCGATTCCCGGCGGGGATCGCACATGTATTTTCGCACATGTGAGAAACGTGATTGATGACGTCGGCAACAGAATCACCCGTGGTGGACGTTGGCGATGTCCGGCAGATTTTCTCGGGACACTTGACCTTCTTCATCAACCTAAACGTCGTTACCAATTTCAGCTGTTAAGCACCGTTTAAAATCTCTCTGTCAACTCAAAACACACTGTTTCCCTTGAAAATATGTACAGGTGTGGGCGGGCTGCCCACCAAGATATTTTCGTGCTTTGAAAAAAATCGCTTGGTATAAATTTTAACCAACGCAGATCACTGATGAAGAGTAACCGACGCGAGAAAAAAATGTTCATTTTCTCGAGTCATCTGTCGGAAATGTAGTTCAACCCACCAGTTTTCCAGTGGAAGATATCGAGGTTCTAGGAATTTGTCGGCCGAGAATCAGTCAGCTCGTGAGACAGAATGGAGGAGCGGTCATCCATAAGGAGATTTTTACCATCTCAATTCAGAGAGAAAATACCGATGTATTATACATATATATTAAAAAACGTGGGTGCACCCTGAGAAAACCCCATACTCTGTTCGCACCAGCAAGGGCCCCGGGGAAAATATAAAACCCGCAGAAATCGTCGCCTATGCAATAACATATATTTATATTAAAGTATAATATGCTATAGGCATATTTTTGATATTATCATATAATATGCATATATATTTATATTACCAAATAATATGCATATATATTTATATTCCCATTTAATATGCATGTGAAATTAACATTGACAAGGGCCTGTTCATTTCATTCATGCGTTGGTCAAGTGAAACTGTAAAATTATTAAAAAACTAAATATTTAAAAACTTTTCTAGTACCTACACTTAAATTAATTTTAAAAAAACATAATAAATGTATTTAGTATTCACAAATGTCTGCCCGGCAGTTTTATTACAACGTTAAGAAATGGAACTACTTCCCTTCGGCAGTTACCAACTTTACTGGGCGCATGCCAGCCAGCGTGCCAGTTAAAATACACGCAAGTAGGGCAAATACATTTCAAAAAAGCGCAAATAACTGTAAGCAGCAAATATTTGGAATAAAGCATGGCATTTTAAAAATATAAATTTATCTCTGTAAACAACCTAATTTTTATTGTTTACAAGTAAAATTTTGATCCAGACATGTGACTATCCAAAATAATGAAACTTTTTTTTCTGCAGGGATATTGCTTGTTTCCACGGATACCGGCATACGTGTGTGTTTTCCCATCATCCTCTCTGGGACGCGGTGTTCACTGGAGGACATCACAAGCCCGCCCTCAGCTCGCGGTCCGGGGTCTCCATCAGCCCAGGACACTTGTGTACACACGCGGTCGATGATACGAGAGGTGCTCCGATCACCGGGGGAATTGGCCGGCGCTTGTTTTTGTTTGTTCGGCGCGCCTGAGAGGTTCAGCAGAGTGCGTGCGAGTTTCGAGTTCTCGCGGAAGGTGCGAGGTAGATCGCCCGACCCTCTCCAGCGAACTCCTCTTCCACACCATGCGCCAACACACATAAGCGGATCGATATATCGGATTACCACGATACGAAAACCTCACGACAGAGACAACTTTAAATTTTTTTTTTTTTCGGGCAGTGGTGGCCAACGATAAGAGAGCTACGGGGGCGAATATGAACGACGATGTGTCTTATCTGGGACTCTTTTAGGCTTCGGGGCTGAAAATTGCATGTGAAGCTCACACCTAGCGTTGCGAGAATCTAGAAGGGGCCCTCTCATTATTTACTACAAATCAGACAGGCACACAAATGCAGCTTTGTTCCTTACTCATTCCTACGTCACTCCATCCTGTTTCGAACACTCATGTATCTCTCCCTTGGTCTATATATTATCTCGTATCTTCCTGCAGATCTCTGTCTCCAAACAATCGAAGTATCTCCTTGTCACGTATCTATCTGCATATCTAGCGCGATGGCGTTCGAATCCTGGTCCGGCCATATTGAACTGTGCTTGTTGCCCTTATTTGGCATTACGTTTCGTGAAACGGAATCGTATGAAATTAACTGTTTCTGTTACGTTTATTTGGCATTATCTTTGTCATGTCAAATCCCATTTATTTTTTCTGTTTTGCTGCAGCCATAATAGTAAATGAGTGAGAGAAGAGATTTGGACGTCTCTTAACAGCGAGATCTTGAGAGCCAATGAGGGGGATTAAGGTGCGTACGGAGCAACGCCGGAATGAAGTGGCGGGGGAAACGGAAGATCCCGAGAAAACCCACCAACCAGCGGCATCGTCCGCCACAATTCCCACATGCGAAAATCCGGGAGCGACCCCGCCGGGAAGCGAACACAGTTTGTCCTAAGGGAGAGGCAAGTAGTATGACCACTACACTACCGCGGCCCCAGCAAGTAGGATACCAGGCGCTGATCAACGAATCGAGTTCCTACTTTTTTCTGGCTAGAGACGCCAATTTGGTAGCAGTTGATTCACCTCTGTATACTTAAGTACTTTGGGTACAGCAGTTTGCGCTGTGCAACGAGTCAGTCAATCACTTAACGTAAAAAGGTTAAATAAAATAACTAAATGAGTAACGAATATCATGTATGATAATCATACTCGTCTTTGTTTACACCGAAAAGGGAAAACATAACCGCCGTTGTACAAGTATTTAGACAGCTAGTATATTCGTGGATAATCGTACTCAACAGACGCACTTTACTAAATCGGATTGTGGAAAATGCCAATTTTTTTTCTAGCGAAATAATAATTTACTGTAGTGAACTTGATTTAATTTAATGTGGTTTACTTGCCATCTAGAACAGCTGATAAAAATAATCCCGTTCATGGTTAAAACATGAAAATCAAATTGGTATCAATTTTTTTACCGCGAAGGGTCTACGAATTCATTAAAAAAATTTCCCCTGTCACTCCAATATTTTTCTTTCTTTCATGCGCTTCAAGTTCATTACAAACTTTGGTCGTTACAGTGCTCAAAGCAGCGACAATATAATTTTTTTACCCCACTTTCACACAGACAGGAAAAAGTAAATGCATGTACAACGTCCCAGTTTAGGATCTACCGAAATTCTTTATTTTATCCCCTGCTGTATTACACTGACTGCGAATCAGAGTGAAAAATACGATACAGCTAGAGATAAGAGGATTTTAAAACGTCGAGTGTTTCAAAAGACTTTAATTATACATAGAGGAATGTAATTTACATACATGTCCCCAAGGATCGCTTCGCTTACAGTAAGTCGGATTTTCAGATTTATTTAAAACCGGATGGATGAAGGTTTGAGAATTTTATCCTGTAAGACTCTGCACCGCATATGAAAAGACTATTATAATAAATCTTACACGTTTTAATAATGTATGATACGCAGAACACACAGAAAAAAAAATTATTTATATGGAATGAAAAGTAAAAATTATAGAATTGTACTTTCGTGCAAGGAATGCTTAAAGCTGGCTGACTACCTGCACATAGGAAAATACAATAGTTTAAATTTTAAAACAATATTTATTTGCAAAAAAAAAATACTGAAATTATTTAGCATTACTTTTGGCAAAGTATTATACATTAAAATATCGCATTGGGCCTTCCCGATGATGTAAATATCCTTGGGAACTTGAATCTCGAGAAACGTACCTTTCAAAATGCGTCGAAATCGTTTATGTCAAATGTCATACGCGACTCTTGAAATTAATAGTATTCTCAAATTATCAATGCTGAAACTTTCCTGCCACTACCATTAAATTTTTATGACTTCAATAATGCTGTCGGAAGTTTAATGAATAACAAATTTTCTTGGGCGGGGTGGGATGGTGGTTTCAGGATAAAAAATTATTTAATTTTTGCAACTCATTTGATATTCTTATGAAGATAAATAAATAAGTACTTTGATGCGTGCAAGAAAGCGGTAAATTATAATTTTCAAAAATAATCTAAACCATTTATTTTAATTTAAAATATGTATAGTTTGCCAAATTAATCTGAAAATTGTACGTAAGCAAAATGGTACCATTTGATTAGAGAATAAAATAATTAAAGCCGTCATCAGTTCAACCCTGTTTGTAGTGGTGAAACAAGCGTCATATTTGGAAGAAACTGATTAAAGATATTCATATGAATTTAGAAACATATTAGCTCAAATAAAACTATGTGTTTAAGTGCTCTAATAAAATTATGTGTTTACATATAATTTCGAAATTTTATTGTCGTTAGATTTGAAGTTACCTTCCTCAAAATTATGGCAAAAAAAAAATTCCTAGGTCAACTATCCATCCTGTCAAAAACCGCAAAATATCCTTGGAACATAGAGATATTTAAATTAAGACACTGCAACGCCCTCAACGCCACTGCATCTGTATCTGTAACTAAACGATGCGATTGTAACTATCTTGTGAATGTAAAAAAAGTTGTAGTTTTACAACTTTTTTCTTTTGAAGTTTGCAATTTTTTTACCTCCAAATTAATATATATATTTTTTTTTTTTCGCCGTATGTTAACAGCGTTAACTCCTCGTAAACTAAATCGGAGTTCAAAATTAGAGTCCTGCCGAGGCCGTTGGCGTGGAAGCGTCATTTATTGGGTCGTTGCCTTGTCTTGTGTGCAACGTACGGATTATTTTAAGTTGTAGGCCCAAAATCTAATAAATAAATATTGAAAGGAAAAACACTGTTTACTATATACCGCAATGAAAATATCCGAAAAAGTAAGTAAATATAAATGTATGGTGCACTAAGAGGTATAAGATAACAGCTAGCCTCAGTTTTAATTCACCGATGTTAAACAGAGTATTTTCGACCACTGCATCAAAGTAATATTCTGGCTTATCCATACTTGTGCTATGCAACGAACTGCAAGCCTGGTGCTTAATCATAGCACTGCAAGCCTGGTGCTTAATGATTATTGACTCCAGTCATTCCCAAAGCAGAGCAGTTTGCCTAGAACGTCCATAAATCATACAAACAGCACGTTCGATGTTAGATCTATTGGGTTCCGATTCCTCATTGTGTAGGACACCGTCCGTGAACCTCGTGCTTGTTAAACACGTTCACGAAAATGGACTAAATGACAGAAGGAATTAAGATACTACACTAATAAATTTCGGTGATAATTCTAATATTAAAAGATTATGAAGAAACAATTGTAAACTTGCACACACTTAAGTTTCCTCAGTACTATTCTTTCCAAAGGTGATTACTAATTATTTTTTCTTGCTAATTTATAGTCTATAAAATGTTTAAGACAAAACTAATATTTTCATTGCGTGTGTGTCGCACTGGGTAAAAAATGAAATACATGTTGTTAGCTGAACGAGATATGTACGCGAACGAAACATTTACTGTCCCTGGGCGATACGCAGCACCCACCTATTAGGTTTCCGTACGCAAGGCTACGAATACTCAAAATTCAGCATACAATNACTAATATTTTCATTGCGTGTGTGTCGCACTGGGTAAAAAATGAAATACATGTTGTTAGCTGAACGAGATATGTACGCGAACGAAACATTTACTGCCCCTGGGCGATACGCAGCACCCACCTATTAGGTTTCCGTACGCAAGGCTACGAATACTCAAAATTCAGCATACAATTAGACCAAGAAGGTATATTTACCGTTTTCAGTATTTTAAGTGTCACCGTCTGTTATAAATGGTTTGTACTAACTTAGGATGTTTCAAGGTACAGGTGTGTGTTGCGTGAAAGTGATGAATGCAGCAGGAAATTTAGTTCATTCGCTGTTTTTTCAATCAAATCTTAAAAAAAAAAATTACTTCGTAAATGACGTAATTGGTTGTTTCTTACATATGTCATGTATCATCAGCGTTTTATACTTCTGTTAATATAAAAGTATCTTTGTTTTATTAAACTGAAATTTCTCATATAATCTCTGTATAAATAATATGATTATTTTTCATATTAATATGAACAAAAACCGAGAGATAATATTTTGGTAATGCTCAGTAAGAAATAGTTCATATTCAAAATATTATTACACTCAGTGCGCACGAATGCGGTGTGTTGTCCCTTCGGTGTAATTTTCTAGACTTGGTTAGGCTTTGTTTTTCATGAGACGGAGGAATATCCTGGAAGTATGGCTTTACAAAAGTTGGAAAAAACCGAGAATGGACTATCATTCTAATGGTCGCGGCAGCGAAGAGGACTTCGTAAAACCTGTGCGCTGTTCGTCCCCGACACCGGAAGCTACGTATTTCACGAGCGTGGAAATTACTTCAGTTTCCCGCCGTTACCTCGGACTACGTTTCGTTCATTAACTATAAATTTCCAACGGCACAAGAAACCAGACTGTACCGTAAATACACCACACACTCGGGAAGCCGTTTCAACTGAGGGTCGTTCCGTAGATCCCTCTTTATGCCGAAGGGATGCAAAACCACCCCTCAGCCCCTTGCACGGGATCCGTGAGGCAACCATTTTCTTTCCCTGTCCCTCCCGACGCCTAATTAAATAATTCAGCGCAGATTAGCGTCTCGACCAGCCGTTGCCCTCTCTCCAAATCAGCCATTCCGTTTGCTCCCGCGCCCTCCGCTCCAAGCCGGCGAAAGGGAGCCGGGGACAGCTTATGTTCCAAAGGGACATGGAGCACCCTCACTTACCCCGGGGACACCTCCCTTAATTTGGACTTCAATGCCCTTCTCTATGTCCCAGATGGGACGGCCGGTGTACGAACCTCGCCAACTACGGCACCCTCGGTGACACAGGGTTTATATCCATCCTCTGCCGCGTCATTTCTTACATTATTAACGACCAAACCGTACCTATGACAGCTTACGCCTTCCAAGGCAACAGTAAAGGCCGAAAGATCTTTAGCTGGACCATCGGAGTTACAGCTACTGCTGTTACTTACGCGTACTGCAAACTATTACATGCACGGTCCTCGCAATTTTATAATAGTTACTTCACCCTCGGAAGCTAGGAAAAATTCCCGTGGTAGTACAAGTTATGGGCAGTAAACAGTTCAGCAGTGAACAGCCTGCGTATGGCATCGCCCACCAAGAAGAGTTTACTGATCACACAAAAGCCTTTCAGTTTATTTGATGGCGATTTACTGCCAGGTATAGGAGGTACTATACAGTTGATGACGTGCCAATACACAAACATGATCGTTTGCAACTAGTAGCGACAAGTTATCTGTGATTAAATCTTAATTTGAGATCTAGCTACTGATTAAAAACTTCGCGAACCCCTACTTCTAGCATCGAGACTCAAACAATAAGACCATTTTCTGCTACACGGCTGCACCACCATGAGCAAATTATAAAATTGTTGTGTGTCAGCAGGGGTCAATAGCATCATACAAACAAATTGGATAAATGAATGTTTCTTGTAGGTCATTCGCGGTTAATTCAGCACTTTTGAAAGAAACCTATACAAAAATAAAATCATTACCCGTAGATATATGTAGGTTTACTGTCACTGACTGCATAACTCACTGTAAAGTTGGCAACTGAACAGTAAACGTAACTTTAACTTTTTACGCCACTAGTGTTGAAATTAACGCCACCTGGAATTTAGATTTTTTTGTTGTTGTTTTATGCGCACAAGAAAAAAAACTGGCGTAACAGTAACACACTAATGTTTCTAAAATTCCATATTGTACAGATTAACAAATTCCTGAAGTTATGCGGATAATGGTTTTATTTGAATTTTTCATCCCGTCCCCTTGTTTATACAGCAAGAGCTTATTGCGAACGTAGTNATGCGGATAATGGTTTTATTTGAATTTTTCATCCCGTCCCCTTGTTTATACAGCAAGAGCTTATTGCGAACGTAGTTTATACAGCAAGAGCTTATTGCGAACGTTGTTTATACAGCAAGAGCTTATTGCGAACGTAGTAATTTGGAACTCCAAAGCGTTTAATACCTCTATTTTAAAGTTTAAAATAACAGCATTTTGCCTAAGCAACATCAAATGTCTCATGTAACGAAACATTTGAGTTCTGCTTTAAAGATGAAAATATAAATTTATGAAATACGGTGTCATAAAAAAGGTACTACACCTATTCGTAGAGTTATGATCAAATTTCGACCATATGTGTGCAGGCATTAAAATTTTAAGTATAATAGATAACTTATTAGGGCCGAAGTAGGAAAAATATTCATCAAACATTTTGTGTTGTTGGACGCTATGTAAAACCTGTACGTATGACTTTTCTGATTTTCATACCGCTTGCATGGATTGATAACAATTCAGCCAGAAATTTGGTTTAATATTATGAAGTGATTCGGCACAACCATTTAGTTTCATGAAGAGTCATTACCTAATTCACAATATAACGGCAGCATTAGCCGCCATTTTATTGGGCAGTATGTGTATTTTAGTATTAGGGAGCTTTCATACCAAAGTGACAAGTCGCAGGTAGCAGGAAGCAAGTGACAAGTGACACGTGTCATGGTGCTTTCTGATCGAAGAATCAAAGACAAGTGACACCTGGCTTGGTCTCCTGCTCAGTTAACAGAATGTCTGACGATGATGCACGTGTTATTATTTTGGTTGGCGTGATAGCTGCTAGAAGAAAATATTGTACTACTGCATTCAAAATTCATAGTGCTAAAATCGAATTTAATGTCATATACTGACCATATTGACCGAAACACATAATTTCAAAGATTGTAAAACTGAATAAGAAAATTTAAACAAATACGCAAATTAAGTCTCAAATTCCTATCTTCGCCATTTCCTTCCCTTTTGCCCGCCAACTACGAAAACTTCTCCGAAAGAAGGAAAATTTCCTGCCATCCAACATAAGTCTCACCTCGCACACACGATGGTGTGATTTTGCGCAACATATCGCTGTCCCTCTCTAATTTACTGACGTCATAGCAATGAAAACTCCCTGGCATGGCCCATAAGAATGTATACTAATACTGCGTTTTATTACGTTTGAACAGCGATTAATAAATTAATATGAAGTGTAGGCTAATGCGGTTTTCGCAGGAGTAAAGCTAAAGAGACGTTTCATGATATAATATTACACCCAAATGCTCATTTAAATTGAGTATGTTTTTACATGTGGTGAGATATTAATGGCGGGATGTATAAAAACAGTAGATATGGATTCGCTAAAATTACGGACTTCAGAATTATTTTTTTCCATACTAAGCTTACATTCATTTGTAAACATTATGTTTTTTAGCGTTTGTAAAACTCGTGACAGAAAAGTCGGAATTTTATTATGTAATTGAAAAATATGACTGCAACTATGAATAAAAAGTTCTTGTTATTAGGCACACGAATATTGTTTATTTCCATACCAGATTTACAAGTTATATCGCCAGGTATTATCTGGGGAATTCTAGCTTTTCAAATTGTGCGCCTTTAGATACGAAAGTGAGANTACAAGTTATATCGCCAGGTATTATCTGGGGAATTCTAGCTTTTCAAATTGTGCGCCTTTAGATACGAAAGTGAGATATAAGGGAATATTAGACTGGGCAAATAGGCCTACAAGAAATTTAAGTTATTTCATGCAGTGCCCCAAACCTATCTGCTATCAAATGAGCTTTATTTACTACGTATGTGCCAAGGAGAACGTGTTAAACAATGACTAGCATTTATACAACCACGAATATGTACATCGCTGATGACAAGAGAAATTTTATTATAAAGAAACGGAAATGATATTTCTACAATTTTTTTTACTCCATCAATAGTNTACAAGTTATATCGCCAGGTATTATCTGGGGAATTCTAGCTTTTCAAATTGTGCGCCTTTAGATACGAAAGTGAGAAATAAGGGAATATTAGACTGGGCAAATAGGCCTACAAGAAATTTAAGTTATTTCATGCAGTGCCCCAAACCTATCTGCTATCAAATGAGCTTTATTTACTACGTATGTGCCAAGGAGAACGTGTTAAACAATTACTAGCATTTATACAACCACGAATATGTACATTGCTGATGACAAGAGAAATTTTATTATAAAGAAACGGAAATGATATTTCTACAATTTTTTTTACTCCATCAATAGTCATCTACCTAACAACGTAAAATTGTACGTAAACTTTCTCAAATACAATTTCTTTCCTAATTTCTGAGGTCTACAGCAGTGTGTTAACAGCAACATAACGGTGTTTTGAAATATTTACACTATCCAGGTTATATACTTTTTGAAAACATATAACTGTTGGAAATACCATTTTTTTTTTTATATTTTCAGGTCTGGAAAAATTTTGTAAATTAGGTACTGTGCTGAATTCTACAGTATTGTGCTTTATATATATATATATATATATACATATATATAACTCTCAAGCATAATATGTGCTGGGCTTGTCAATGGCCCCTTAAGAGGCTTTCAAACCTTGTCTTATATGATAGAAACTAATATTTCACTTACAAGGTATGCTTAAGAATAAATGTTTATCACAGTTGAGTTTATTTATTATTATAATTCATAACGCATCGTGCTCAGCACTTTATTTGACTCGTAAAAATCCCAACAGTTAAAAGTTACCTACGTAAGAGAAAGCAATATGTTTTAGTGAATGGCACTAATAGTGTAGAGATGGAAGTAACATATGGTTCAGTATTGAGCTCAATGTTATTCTTAGTCTACATAAATAACATTCTAGGATCGCCACTAGAGGGCCCACTTTCCTTATTTGTAGACGATGCAAGTCTTTTTATAGAGCAAATACAACAGCCCAACTATAGTATTATACGCAATAAATATCGCAATAAGATTTATAAATGGCTTATAAACAATAAACTAACAATAAACGTTGATAAAACAAACTAAATGGTTATTACAAGATTATCAAGTACTGAAATCTAAACAACAACAGTCCTATTTCTCGAGTGAATGTTGCCAAGTACTTTGCCCTAAAAATATACCACAAACTAAGCTGGGTTGAACACGTGGCATACGTAAAATAAAATAACTGAACTTGTTATTGGTATACTCAACCATTTGAAATCGGTGCCAACAACCATAGAGGTAAATGAGAATTATGCATTAATACACCTACATTTTCAATATATGAATGTAATATAGGGCTATGGAACACAAATTATTACAGAGCAGGCGCAAAAATACTTTATGGCCTTCTCTTTTTGACACCAACAAGTAGAATATATTAAATAAGTAATATCAAGCCACTAAAAATGCAAGTTCAACATTGTATCATGTTTGACATATAAACTAATGACATTCATTGAAACCTGCATTTACTACAAATAAAGATGAGCATGAGCACAACACAAGACAAGAAAGCAACTATCACAGGGAGTCAGTAAACACAGATCAATATAGGTGTACTAAAGTAAGAGTTATCTAAGTAGACTAATAATTTATCTTAACTAAATTAAAGTGATCAAACAAAAAAAATATTTGTAAAACTAACCTAGGGAAATACGAAAAAGTTCTGTGACACTTCGAAATAAATTTGAATGGTAAATAATGATTTGCAAGAAGATGTCTTTAACTTGTAACATTATGGTATGTGTAAATGTAAAATAACTATTTGCTGCTATTTGTATGTTAAGTTCCTCAATAGAATTTTGCTCTCCGAGACATATTGACGCATTCTGCGTCCCTATATTTAATTCGTCAGAACACACGCTCTGGCGAAGCTCGCAGGCGGACGACCGCAATAAGGATTAAGGGTTTTGTGGACGTGCCGGCAGAGTGACGCCAGGAGCCTCGCAGCTGCAAAGGCGCGCTACCAAAGGTTTCTGCACGTGCAACTGTTCCTGCACGTGCAGACGACATCCGGAGACAACGGAAGGCACCAGGGCGCGGACACAGCTGCATTTTGCAGCTGCCCAAGGGACACCGAGATCCCACCACCAGCTGTGTCTGTCCCGGGCTTGTACCACAATAAACCATGAGAGCTTTTAGCGGGCGTGCGTGCAGAACGGGACAATAAACTTCCAGGCCAGAACCAAGGGACGACGCCAGGCCGGATGCGGACCACAGGAACAGCGGCCACGTGTTTTACGACTCAGGGAGGATGCGACAAGCACCCCGGACACGTGCACAGATGGTGCAAGTCAAATATGGTTATCGAGCCTACATAACCACGAGGAGGAGGAGGAACAAGCGGGGCAGTCGGCCGACGGAAACGGAAGAGGACGGAGCGAAGCCGCGAGCAGACGTCAACGGCAGGCCGTCGTCAGGCGCAGAGTACTGCGTGGACCCGAGAAGAAGGAACTTCGAAGCCAGGCGCCGAGACGCCCACCAAGGCGAGAGCAGTTACAGGTCGCCAGCCGAGGGAAGACAGCGGCGCAGTATCAGATAAGTAGTTCTATACCAAGTGTGAAGAATCCCTCCCCACTCACCCTCGACGTAAAATCGCCGCGCCAAGTATCAAGTAATCTACATACAGAAAAGGGAGGGAGTTTGTCTCGTGAGTTCATGTACCAGTTAACCTGTTCAAGCAACAATAAAACTCGATTATGTGAACTCGCAAATAAAGTGTAATTTCTTAGTAAATTGGACCTAGAGACAACAGTGTCGATGTATTCATACGCCCTATCACTGAGGGCTAGCATCAAGTGCTGGCGCCTCAGGCCGCAGAGCAGATTCAATACCTACTTCCAAACTTCAGCATTTGGCAGGTATCAATTTTTGGCGCCCAACTAAGGGGCACGCTGAAGTCTGTATAGATGGAAGCAAGGACAAGGTAAATTACTCGGGATAAAGGGGACCGTGCCCCGACCAAGCAGCTAGCACATTTACGACTTCGAGAAGGTCATAAAATAAAATAAAAATAAAATACTATTATCCCTTGTGGCGCCCAGTTACCGACAGTATAACCGAAAAAGGGAGCAAGGTAGGAACCCAGGCGAAAATGGCAGGCCACAGATGTGCGCTGAGTTTAGAAGAAAGGGGGAGTGCGCAGACCCAGGAAGAAGGGGACGAGATATTGACAAAGTCATCCCCAATTAACATACAAACGCATATCGAAAGCAGGGGGCAAACAAAGGAGCAGTGCAGAGCCCCGCGATGCCAAGGCACGGGACTATACATAGTGCAGTGCCGCAATTGCCCGCGGCGGCAATGCAATCAATGTATCGGCTGGCCGGATGTTTTCCGGCCGACACAAGGAACAGAGTACCAATGCCTTGATTTTCAGGAGCCGCAGACATAGTGCGAACTCCTGAATTGCCCGGGACACAACACGCGCCTGACTCGGTGCGCTACCTGTACACAGGCATTCCACAACCTATGTATAGGGTGGCCCGAAGGAGCCGAGGGCACGAGAGGCTGGGTATACCAGTGCGGGGTGTGCCAGAAACGGACAAACAGGGAGCCCCCTTCAAACGCAGACCAAACCCGGGACACCCGGGCAGAGGGAAGACAAGGAATAGGGGAGGAAATGGTCCTGCCGGAGTTCGCAGGAAGACCCCACGAAGATCCAGAACGATTCATACAGAATTGCGAACACGAGTTCTGGACAGGGGGTGTTCCCAGGAAGCTGAGGGTGCAGAAGGCACGCAAACAATTAAAACAAGCCGCCCTCAGCTGGTGGGACAGGTATGGGGAGTTTATAACGACATGGGAACAATTCGCTGCCCGACTGAGCAGCAAGTTCGCAGGAGAAGAGGTGATAGCTGGGCTACGAACCTAGTTCTACACCCAACAACAACAAAACGAGGAAGAGGTAGAAATCTTCATTAGGAGGAAGGCGCAAATGTATGCACGCATCGCACCAGAAGGAACGGAAGCGGAGGGAGTTTGCATAATTACGAGGCTATTAATACCAGCCCTAAGGAGCGTCCTTTGCCACCCACGGGCAATAAAAATGGAGGAACTCATGGAGAGGGCGAGGGAGGCAGAGATCAATTACCGCGAAAGGCGCGCGGTAAGGGTCGGGACCAACCTCCCCACGCCCCTCCCTGCCATCCGCCCAGAGCGCATAATACAGAATAGCGCCGACAAAAGCGAAAACAGGGGCCCCCCCACAGTGCTGGTACTGTCCCAAGAGGCATCTCTACCGGAACTGTCCCACCATAAAAGCCCAGGTCGCTGTAGAAAGGGAAAGAGCCACCCGGAACGCCCCCCTTGGAACAGAGAAGGCGATGCCCCAGGGATGAGGGGCGGGAAACGCCGCCGCCAGGACCTTGAGCCACCCTGCATCCCCAGCATAAATAAAAGGGTGAGGCAGATATACATAGTGGGGTACCCGGGATCAGGCACGCAAGCCCCTCGGATAGAAGTCCGGATTAATGGACACGCCGTCAAGGCGATCTTAGACACCGCCGCAGCTGGCAACTTTATCAGAAGCCAGCTGCTGACGCCAGAACAAAGAAAAGCGATGAAGAAGGACGCCCGACGCGTCCAGATGGCCCAGACAGAATCCCGCCTGACAATAGAGGGAAAAACACACCTTGCCAGTAGACACAGGGGTCGAGACAGTAGCCACGGAGTTTTTCTGTGCCCCGCAGTTAGCGGAAGAAGTGATTCTCGGGCAACCATGGCTGTCGAGCCAAGGCTGTATAATTAACTGCGGGAAAAGGCGATTATACCTGGGCAGGCGGGACAGAATGACCATAAACTGGGGGGCTCCCGTGAACACGGAAGGACCAAGAGCTATATCCAACAAGGAGGTGAACCACCAGCTAAGACCCGACCAGCTGCGGGCATTAGTACGAATAATGAACACCCATGTGGCGATATTCGGGAACAACAGCCTATTACAACAGA
This sequence comes from Clitarchus hookeri, assembly GCA_002778355.1. NCBI lineage: Eukaryota > Metazoa > Arthropoda > Insecta > Phasmatodea > Phasmatidae > Clitarchus > Clitarchus hookeri. The sequence goes on along the minus strand of NQII01000310.1, from coordinate 394,956 downwards.
CCACAGCCATCCAATACGAAATCTGGGTAAAGGATGCGCGCCCCGTATACTGCCGCCCAGGTAACCCATCAGCCCACCGCCGACAGATCGTCCTCGACCAGGTGGTCGAAATGAAGTAACAGGGGATAGTGGAGCCGACTGACTCCCCATACAATGCCAGGGTAGTGCTCGTACCCAAGAAAGGTGGAGAACTCCGATTCTGTGTGGACTACCAAGCCCTAAATGACATCACACACCCAATGGCCCCGTCCGCGATAAATATCGCAAATATGCTCCGCGACCTAGGGGACGCACGTATATTCTCCACTCTGGACATGCACAGCGGATACTGGCAAATCCCCGTGCATCCAGAGTCCCAGAAATATACCGCATTTACCACCCCAGAGGGCGAAACACTGCAGTTCCGAGTAATGCCCTTCGGCTTAAAGAACGTACCAGCTACCTTCCAGCGACTTATGTCGGTCGTGGTACTTACCGGCTACAGCGGGCAATTCTGCCTGGTGTATCTGGATGACGTCATCGTGTATTCCCGCACATGGGAGGAGCACCAGGTACACCTGAGAAAGGTGCTGGAACGATTCGAGCTCCACTGGCTGACATGCCGACTGGAGAAGTGCCATTTCGGCAAAACCCAGGTCGAATATCTAGGGCACATAATCACCCCTGAAGGGAATTACCCAAAAGCCGAAAAGGTGCGGGAGATAGAAGACGCCAGGGCGCCGACAAACCGGAGACAATTGAGGCAGTTCCTGGGACTGTGTAATTGGCTCCGCGACTTCATCGAGGATGTCGCCCCTCTTATGGCTCCCCTCAACGAGCTGCTACCCAAAACAGCTCACTGGAGGTGGAACGACCAACATGAACGGGCCTTCCGAGAGATTAAGGTGCGGTATAGTGACATAAGCATGTTATATCGCCCTATGCCCGGGTTACCACTAATCCTGCAGACGGACGCAAGCGGAACCGGAATGGGGGCGGTTCTGTATCAGGAGCAGCCACAGCGCCCACGACGAATCATCGCATACGCCAGCACTATGCTCAAGGAGGCCGAACGACGGTACCACAGTAACGAGCAGGAGTGCTTGGCGGTGATCTGGGCAGTCCGCAAGTACCGCTACTATTTAGAGGACAGGCCCTTCGTCCTCCGGACCGACAACAAGGCCCTCACTTGGCTAAGAACCAAGAGCAGCGAGAGGGCAAAATTGGGGTGGTGGGCGTTGTTCCTAATGGAATTCTCTTTCACAATAGAGCATTGCCCAGGGTCTGCCAACGAGCTACCCAACGCCTTATCCCGACAACCACAAGGATCAGACCAGAACAGAGGGGCGGACCACAGGGACCGTATGCTTCCCTCCTCCCCGCCGAAGTCTCTACAGCCCGGGCAAATGGGGCTGCAACTAATTAAGTTCCGGGAGAACAAGAAATTGCTACAAGACGTACATCAGGCCGATCCCCCACTACCAGGACTAATGGAGCGGCACCCCGAGCATTACGAGATAAGAGATGGCGTAGTCTAGGCCAGGACCCACCCGCGAGCCAAGCAGTGGAAGGCNGCGTAGTCTAGGCCAGGACCCACCCGCGAGCCAAGCAGTGGAAGGCCTGGGTCCCCAAAGAGTTACAACCCAGCCTCTGCGAGCACCATCACGACCATCCCCACGCGGGACACCCCGGGTGCCAAGAAACACTAAGGGCCCTGACCATCCGATACACCTGGCACCGAGTCGCACGGGAAGTCCGAGAGTACGTCGCCAGATGCCAAACATGCTGTGCAAACAAGGCATACCCGGTGCCAAAGATGCAGTATACGCCCAGACGACCGAAGACCCTGTGGACGCACATCGCCGCGGACATTATGGGCCCCTTTCCTAGGACACCCCGGGGAAAACAGTACCTGCTCGTCGTAATAGACCAGTTCTCCCGGTGGACGGAAGCCTTCCCTA